>CM055113.1:5000-324542 GCA_029204225.1 Diphasiastrum complanatum
AGTACCAGAAACTATTGCTAGAGCAGCTATGGGAATAGCTGCGTACAAAATGCCTATACGTACTCAAATTATTGTGGCTGCACCTGCAAAGATACAGAACCAAGAAATTTCTATATAAATAGAAATGCAATGTTTTTCATTGTGAAATAATAAAAAATAATGAAAAATTTTCAATATATAGATTAACCGTATTCTATTTTTAACAACCCCCAAAGAAGAAAATAAAAATTTTTAGGGGGAATATTCTATTCAGAGGAAAAATGATTCAACCCCAAACTTATTTAAATGTAGCAGACAACAGTGGAGCTAAAAAACCAATGTGTATTCGAATCTTAAAAGCTAGTAATCGTAAATATGCAAATATTGGTAACGTAATTGTAGCCGTGGTTAAGGAAGCAGTATCGAACATGCCTCTTCGGAAATCAGAAATAGTTAGAGCTGTAGTTGTACGTACCTGTAAAGAACTCAAACGTGACAATGGAATGATAATACAATTTGATGACAACGCAGCAGTGGTCATCAATCAAGAGGGAAATCCTAAAGGAACTCGAGTTTTTGGTCCAGTTGCTCGAGAATCAAGAGAATCCAATTTCACTAAAATAGTTTCATTGGCTCCCGAAATATTACAAATAATAATAAATCTATTATTTCAGATTGAAAATACTCCAATAAATAATTGGAATGATTAGAGACTTGGATAAATAGAATGTTTATAACCGTGCATTAAAATATATATTGTTAAGTTCTTCTTGTTAATTTTCCTACCGGACGATGCACCGGAATTCTCTCGAATTGAAAAAGAATAAAATATAGAAATTTTTACAAAGCATTTTAACTACTTTATTTTGCCGGTTATTCCATCGTCGTGTCTATCTATCACTCAATAAACGAACATTTATATAAACTTTTATGAATTAATCCAGATACTTTTTAGGCATATTCCTATCATTCTCAAAAATACTTGAAATGTTTATTTATACTAGTAGTAAAAAAATTTTCATGAGTAACGATACTATTGCCAATACGATTACCTCTATAAGGAATGCTAACTTGAAAGAGAGAGAAACAGTTCGAGTACCAGCTACTAATATTACTAAAAGCATTGGAAAATTTCTTTTACAAGAAGGTTTCGTAGATAATCCTGGGGAACTTCGAGAAGGTATGAACCTTTTTCTGATTCTAACCTTGAAATATCGGGGAAGGAAAAGAGAACCATACATAACTACTTTAAAACGTATTAGTAAACCCGGCTCAAGATTGTATTATAATCATCAAAAAATTCCTAAAATTTTAGGTGGAATAGGAGTGGTAATTCCTTCAACTTCTTGCGGAATTGTGACGGATCGGGAAGCTCGACAAAAGCAAATTGGAGGAGAAATACTATGTTATGTGTGGTAATTTATTGAATTCTCAATCCATTCCGTACGGAGAATATCTCCGAAGAAAAAACTAACTAATACTATATAAATATATATATTTATATATATATATATATTTATATTAGTTAATGGAAGGAGATTTTCCCCTTAATGAAAAAACAAAATTTGATTGACATGGAAGGTGTAGTTACTGAATCGCTTCCCAATGCCATGTTTCGAGTTTATCTAGATAATGGATGTCAGGTCTTAACCCATGTTTCAGGAAGAATTAGACGTAATTACATACGGATACTACTTGGGGATAGAGTAAAAGTAGAATTAAGTCCTTATGATTTAACTAAGGGACGTATAACCTATCGATTTAATACCAAATCATTGAATGATTAGATAAAAAATTACCTTGGATATTTGATAGTATCAGATGGTGAAAGTAATACACGAGACAGTATTGTCATAAGAAGAGTTTACATTCCTTAATTTATATTAGTAATTATATTGAAATAGGAATTACAAAAACGAAGATTCGTGCTTCTGTTCGTAAGATTTGTGAGAATTGTCGACTAATTCGTAGACGGAGGCGAATTATGGTAGTTCGTTCCAATCCGAAACATAGACAAAGACAAGGATAATATACTTAAGAAATTGATTAGAAAAAAAAAATTACGAATAATAAACTTTTGCAATATTTTTATTTTGTTAAATAATTTTGTAATTTGGTACAAAATTGCGTAGAATAATTATAGATTTATACATAATTAAAACAATGCCAAGACTTATTAAAAAAATAGGTAGTCTACGCAGGGGTAAGCGTGGAATACCAAAAGGAGTTATTCACATTCAAGCGAGCTTTAATAATACCATTGTTACTGTTACAGATGTACGAGGACAGGTTGTTTCTTGGTCCTCTGCCGGTGCCCGTGGATTTAAAGGTACAAAGAAAAGTACGTCATTTGCTGCTCAAACTGCAGCAGAAAATGCTATTCGTATGTTAATTGATCAAGGAGGTATGGAACAAGCGGAAATTATAATAAAAGGTCCGGGTCCGGGAAGAGACACAGCATCACGAGCTATTCGTAAAAGTGGTGTAGTACTAAATTCCGTACGTGACATAACCCCTATGCCACATAATGGATGTAGGCCCCCCAAGAAAAGACGTATATAAATATAAAATAGAGAAAGGAATAATTGTTTCATGAATGATTTGGACCTGAGTCTAATACCACTTCCTGCTGGATCTGCATACTGGAGGTGTCTTGAATCCAAAGTAGAAAGTGAGCGTCTTTATTATAGTCGTTTCATCTTATCCCCACTCAAAATTGGTCAAGCTAATACTATAGGAATGGTCATGCGCAGAGCATTGCTTGGGGAAGTAAAAGGAACATGTATCACCTGTGCAAAATTCAAGGACATAACCCATGAATATTCTACAATAGATGGTATTCAAGAATCAGTACATGATATTCTAATTAATTCGAAAGAAATCGTGCTTAAGAGCGAATCTTCTGAGACTCAAAAAGCATTTATTTCTATTGTTGGACCTGAAAGAGTAACTGCTCGGAACATTGAATTACCAACCTGTGTTGAGGCAATTGATCCTATGCAACACATAGCCACTATTACTAAAAAAATCAATTTGAATATTGAATTGGAAATTGAAAAAGATCGTGGATATCGTAGACAAAACATAATGGAATATCAAGATGGTAATTTTCCTACGGATGCTGTATTTATGCCTATTCGAAATGTAAATTATAGTATTCATTGTTTCGAAAGCCATGATAAAAGGATAATGAAAGAAATGCTTTTGTCTGAGATATGGAGTAACGGAAGTATCACTCCCGAAGAAGCAATTTATGAAGCTTCTCGAAGTTCAATCAACTTATTTCTCCCCTTTTTACATGCAGAAAAGGGAAAACAAGATTCTGAAGGGGAAGATATACATGAATCTAACGCGCCTCATTTTGTTTATCCTTCCGTGTCAATCGCGGTAGATCAAATGGCAAAAAAAGTTACTTTCAAACATATTTTTATTGAACAATTAGAATTACCCCCAAAAGCCTATAACTTTCTTAAAAAAATTAATGTACATACAATATCAGACCTTTTGGATTATAGTCAAGATGATTCAATGAAAATGAAGAATTTTGAAAAAAAATCTGTTGAACAAATATTAGAAGCTTTGCAAAAACGTTTTGGAATATGTCTACGATAAATAAACTCAATGTTTTGTTTTCTAAATAAGCTTATTAAATATTTCTTTTTATTAGTATGAAGCAAAACATTAATTACTTAATGTATAAATACTTCAATTAGTTGGAAACCATCATAAAATTTTGAATAAAATGATGAAATTTACTCCATTGGGATTTATTTTGATATAACTTCTATTTCTAAAAATTGAAAAAAAATCGATTTTTTGATAAAATTGATTATTTGATAATCTAGGGATTATTTGCTTCGAAGCGAGTCCTCCCTAGATATTAGAATTTTAAAGAAACAAAATTTTGTTCGATAATTTTTTTAAAAAGGTTGAATGATTTGTATTGAAAAAGACCCAAAGTTAACGATTTATCAATAGGTGGAGCTGCCCCAATACCCAACCAAGGAGCCACTGCAGTACCTATTAAAAAAACTGTTGTAGCTACTGGACGACGAAATGGATTCTGAAATTTATTAACATTTTCCGAGAAGGGTACTACCAATAATCCTGCAGGTACTGCAGCCATTAAAAGAACACCTAATAATTTATTAGGTACTGTACGAAGTATCTGAAATACTGGAAAGAAATACCATTCAGGCAATATTTCTAAAGGGGTTGCAAATGGATTTGCAGGTTCACCAATCATTGATGGTTCTGAAACTGCTGAACCTACGGTACATGCAATAGTACCTAAAATTACTACTGGAAAGATATATAAAGGATCGTTAGGCCAAGCAGGTTCTCCGTAATAATTATGTCCCATACCCTTAGCTAATTTGGCTCTTGATACAGGATCACTTAAGTCAGGTTTTTTCGTTATTGGGATAGGTAAGTAATCAATCATTTCTTCGTTTCCCCCCCAAAGAATCGGACATGGAGATTTATTCCCATCCGGCTCAAACAATAATAACTGAAATCTTTCCTTTTTGTCTTTTGAAATAAAGACAGGCATCTCAAAAAAAATCTAATGCTTTTTTTTGATTTCCTACCAAGTAGACTCCATTTCGAGTTATATGCTCGCTCATTATCCAAGTAAGCTATAGAATGAAAATTCTAATCATCAATATGCTTTTTGGACAGTCTTATACCTTATGAATGACATTTCTCTTTTTTGCTTCTCTTTCTGCAAGTGCAAAGGAACTTCCAAGTTTTTTAAACATACTAGGTATTAACTTGTTAATACTTTGGCTTATTTATCCATTTCCTTAGATCCCTTATTTGCTTCGATGGTACATACTTCAATAAAAAAATGCAGGGGAAATAATTGCATTTTCTTACCATATTCTTTTCTTTATAGAAAAGAATGCATTAGTAATATATATACCTTACTTTAACTTACTGGATTTTACAAAGCCTATTTCTGAATCTGATCATAGAAATAATTCTTTTTCTCTTTTTATTATTTTTCGTACCCAAGTTTTAACCCTCTCATTTCTAATAGGGAAATCGGAATAAAGACACATCTTATCTTTAGAGTTTGATGTGACGGATTTGAGGAAATATCCGCATAGCCGATTAAATAATTCGAGTCGCACACTCCCGTGATCCATCTTCTCTCTAAGAAAAAAAAATCTATTTCCAAGTATTGGGTATTGGTCCGAACCCAAGGATGCTTCGAAATAGAAAAAAGATCCATAAAATATTGTTTAAATTTCAGTGAAATATTCAAAAATATTCATGGCAATAAAATAATGATGAAAAAGCTATTGACGGAGTATTATGAATATTAATCCATCCTTAATAATTAATTGTTTATTTTTTACTTATATTATAAAGGACCTGATATACCTTGTTTTCGAATCATTAGGAAGTGCATCAACATAAATACAGCAGTAAGAAGAGGTGATACAAAAGTATGTGAACTATAAAAACGAGTCGATGTGGATTGACCTACACTGACGCTTTCGCGTAATAACTCTACCAAGGGAGATCCTACTACGGGAATAGCTTCGGGTACACCAGTCACAATTTTAACAGCCCAATAACCAATTTGATCCCAGGGTAAGGAATAACCAGTTACACCAAGAGATACAGTTAATACAGCCAGAATTACACCCGTAACCCAAGTTAATTCACGAGGCTTTTTGAATCCTCCTGTAGGATAGACACGAAATACGTGCAGAATCATCATTAGAACCATCATACTTGCCGACCATCGATGAACTGATCGAATTAACCAACCAAAGTTGACTTCAGTCATTATATATTGAACAGAGGCAAAAGCTTCCGTAACAGTTGGACGATAGTAAGAAGTCATAGCAAAACCAGTGGCTACTTGTACTAAGAAACAAGTTAATGTAATTCCTCCTAAACAGTAAAATATATTGACATGGGGAGGAACATATTTACTGGTAATATCATCTGCAATCGCCTGAATTTCGAGACGCTCTTCAAACCAATCATATACTTTATTGAGATAGGTTTTTACATGCCCCCTCATAAAACCGTACGTGGGGGTTTCCCTTCATACGGCTTAAGCAAAAACACATTTTTCTTATTATTGGTTATTAGAAGAGGGAAAAAAAAACTCCTTTAAATAATTGCTAATTTTTTCTTTATAAGAAAGAACAGAGGTTAAATTTCCGTGATAATATCACGTAAATATAAATATAAATATAAATATAAATATAAATATAAATATTTATTTCAATGTTTCTCATTGCCCCAATTTCAAGTTAGCTCTTCTCCTTAAATGAATATTGTATTGTCGGCTTTTTGAACGATCTTTTCTCTTTCCATTGATATATACATATATTTCTCCCTTTGTCTATTGAAGAAAACAATGGTATAAAAAAAATTTCAGAGATTATCTTGTTAGAATCTTAATAAATATTACTAAACCTTAGATTTTTATTGTACTCCGATGACTTTTTCCCTGAGAAAGGTACAATGGGTAAGAACCTTTCTATCGTCACTAACTGGATAAAATATGCTCAAAAGTAAAAATATTTTCTTATTCTTTGGGTATGGGCACAGTTCCAATAAATAGTTGAAAAAAAATGAGTAAGGAACAATTTTTTTTTTCCAAGTCATTTCATTTTTGATAACGAAGCTTGCATAGCATATATACTTAAATTAACCATAGTTTAAATCTTCTCAAATGTCTCTATGAGTCTTGCGCTTCGGATGCGGATTATCTAATTCGGTACCCAGCAAGATAAGACCATCCCATAGAAAGAAATGACAAATTATTTTGTACCATCGATAATTGATTCGAACGAGTCGCACACCCATATTCCGAAGATCCTTCAATTCAAAAATGACACGATTAAACTACCGTAAGGAAAAAACCAATCTGCAATAAATATATTAGATTTGAAAGAAAAAAATAGAACAATTTGTGAATTTTTCTATTTACTGAAATTGATTTACCCCAGCCTTTCCTCCATTTGAGAAATGAAAAAGGCTGAGGTTTTTAGAAAGACTTTTTAGTTCCCGTTCATTACCAACTCACTGGAATTCCATCCAAAGGAACAGAAGAATTATAAAGTTCCAAAATAATAACTGAAAAGACTGCGGATAAGGCCATTACAACACCCATAATAGGAGTAGTTCCCCATCCGGGAGCTACTTTACCATATTCCGAATTAAGTGGTTTCAATACATTTCCTAAACCAGTTGCTTTTACTTTGGTTTTTTTGGAAATATCACTAATTTGTGTAGCCATAAGATTTATTACATCAGTTGAGATTTATTAACTTTTTGTACTATTATATTGAAAATGAAAACAAACCATTTTTTGGGATTACCTAACAATGGAAACTGCAACCCTAGTCGCTATCTTCATATCTTGTTTACTTGTGAGCTTCACTGGTTATGCTTTGTACACCGCCTCTGGGCAACCTTCTGGAAAACTTAGAGATCCTTTTGAAGAACATGAAGATTAGTTTGACCGACCTTCCCCGGAAAAGACCACCGAAAAAGACCACCACATAGGTTTATTAATTTGGAAAGGTCGGTTTGGGAAGGTCATTAGTTCCTCTCCATTATTCTTTTTTCTTTATAGTATTTTTTTTTATTCCTTTCCCAATAATCCAGAAAAAAAATTATTTTTTTCCCTTGCTTGGAACTTTGGGTGGTTCCCGGGAGGAAATAGCGAAAGAAATTATTCCTAAAGTACCTACCAACAGGGATGTATAAACCAATGCTTCCGTAAAATTGATTGTATGGTGAAAAAAAAATGAAGATAGCTTTCGTGCTATTATTACTTTCGTACTATTATTGAGAAATAAGAGGATTCAAATGTTTTTGATCTATCACAGATGGATTGGATCTTGGAAACACATAATAAGCGATTTCAAAACAATGTTATACTACTGGTCTCTTAGTAGTTGGATCTCCCAGTTTCTGAAATGCTCCGAATTCGACTTGAGCATCCGAATCGGGATCAATACCAGCAAAGACATCTCTGAACAAGGTTCTGGCACCGTGCCAAATATGTCCGAAGAAAAAGAGAAGAGCAAATGTGGCATGACCAAAAGTGAACCAACCTCTTGGGCTACTACGAAAAACACCATCAGACTTTAGAGTGGCGCGATCAGATTCAAAAATTTCGCCTAATTGAGCGCGTCTGGCATATTTTTTTACTGTGGCAGGATCACTGAAACTAACCCCATCAAGTTCACCACCATAAAACTCAACAGTTACACCTACTTGTTCAATGCTATACTTGGATTCTGCCCTCCTGAATGGGACATCAGCCCTCACAATTCCTTCTTCATCTACCAGAACTACTGGAAATGTTTCGAAAAAGGTAGGCATACGACGTACAAAAAGCTCATGTCCTTCCTTATCTTTGGAGACGGCATGACCCAACCAACCAACAGCTATTCCATCTCCATTGTCCATTGGACCTGCTCTGAATAATCCCCCTTTAGCTGGATTATTACCAATATAATCATAAAAAGCTAATTTTTGGGGAATTTCGGACCAAGCTTCCGATAGACCAAGATTTTCAGCCCTGCTGGATCGAATCCTTCGATCTATTTCTTGTTGAAAAAATCCCTGATCCCATTGGTAACGAGTAGGACCAAATAATTCTATTGGAGTAGTTGCAGAGCCATACCACATGGTTCCAGCAACAACAAAAGCTGCAAAGAACACAGCGGCAATACTGCTAGATAAAACAGTTTCGATATTCCCCATACGTAATGCTTTGTATAATCGTTGAGGGGGACGAACACTAAGATGAAATAGACCTGCTAATATACCTAAAATACCTGCTGCGATATGATGGGAAGCTATTCCCCCTGGAACGAAGGGATCAAAGCCCTCAGCTCCCCACACTGGAGCTACGGGTTGTACTTTTCCGGTTAATCCATAGGGATCGGACACCCATATTCCGGGACCGAACAGACCTGTTACATGGAATGCTCCGAATCCGAAGCATAGTACTCCTGAAAGAAATAAATGAATTCCGAAGATCTTAGGTAAATCCAGAGTAGGTTTACCAGTACGTGGGTCTCGGAACAGATCCAGATCCCAGAAAACCCAGTGCCAAATAGCAGCTAGAAATAGCAAACCAGATAGCGCGATGTGTGCGGCCGCCACGCCTTCGTAACTCCAAACACCCGCATCATTTACGGTTTCTCCGGTGATACTCCAACCCCCCCATGACTTTGTTATTCCTAACCGAGTCATAAATGGCACGACGAACAGACCTTGTCTCCACATGGGATCAAGAATAGGATCGGATGGATCAAAAACTGCTAGTTCGTACAAGGCCATTGAACCGGCCCAACCAGAAACTAATGCAGTATGCATCAAGTGTACAGAAATCAAACGGCCGAGATCATTTAATACAACGGTATGGACACGATACCAAGGTAAACCCATTTGAGTCCCCCTTTCCCTTTCCTAAAGATAGGTAGACACCATATGACTTTTTTACGTTTAAAAACTAAAAAATTACTACGATGTTAGACTTTCATTTGATCATTCCAAGAGTGAGTTCGCAGCATAATTCACAGTTATGTAGTATTGCCAAAGAACGAGACACCAAAATTATCTCTTGCAATAAAGATAAGCAGAAATAGTTTAACATCTATCCATTTAACATCGCAATAGAGAGATTTATCACACATCTGGGAATATGAAATAGAAAATAATGCATAATCGGAAAGTTCAACACAATGCTTGGTTTAATAAAGAATCGCAGTATACTTTATATGTGTAATGGATAAAGCATTTTTCTTTATCTTGATGGTTTGGTTATTGAAAATCATGACTCAGGACTCAAGAGTAAAGTTCGAATTCGTTATCTATTCGTCATCTATTTGGTCCATTTGAGATTCCGGGAACAAAATATGGGATGTAGAGTCTCGTAGGAATATGGAATGTCAATCGACCCGTTAATAAATAAGCCACTTCATTTACCATTACATTTGTTTTTCTTGAACAGCCAGAGGCTCATATTCAATTCCATACGTATATGTGGAGTGAAACTGTAACACCAGAATTTTCTTTCTCTTGAAACTTAAATACAAATTATTGCGCGTTTTAGTAAAATTATTGGACATTTCATTAGTCTAAATAATTCATACCATTTTCTTCCTTTTTTCTTTTTCTTCCTTTTCTAAGAGTTACGCTTTCGTATCAGAGGGCGATATTTAGTCCCGAGAAAAAAAAAATGCCCATTGGTGTTCCGAGAGTGCCCTTTCGACTCCCTGGAGACGAAGATGCAATTTGGATTGACGTATAGTGCGACTCGTTAAACATTTGGTTGTATGGAATCTTCCCATCGTTTCTTCCAATTGAAATGCTTTTACCCCACTCAGGATTGACTCAATTATCAATAATCCAAAGCGTGGGATTTTCCGAATAAAATGGAACAAATTCATCAATCATGGGAATCTATGGCTAGCTCGGACCAATAAAGTATTTAGGCTTCGTAACAATTCCAAGAATAGTAATTGATCGAGAAATAATCATTCAATTGTGATGATGGAATGGTATAAACAAGCATTCGTGACAAAAACAAGAAATAAGAAATAAGAAATAAGAAATAAGAAATAAGAAATAAGAAATGGCAGTATTTTTACTTGTTCTATATGTGCGAGTAACAATTGGATAAATATCTCCCCGAAGTAGAGCATAAACCTAAGGATTTTATTGAAGATCCAATTGAGAACGAGACGATTCTGCTGTAACGGGAACTATTGGATCAAATAAAGCAATACATCAGTTAACAGGTGGTTCAACAAGTTGGGAATGAAGTAAAACCAAAAACTTTAGGAAGAAAAACAAACTCGAACTAAGAGTGGTAAGAAAAAGGCTTTTCTCATCTTTCTTTTCCCATCTTTTGGGAGAGAAATTACTAACATTTAATAACTAATAAATTGTTTATAGAAAACAAATATTAGGGAATAGAGAATATATAACTCTTTTTTCAACTACTTGAGCCGTATGCACTTAAAGGTGCGTGTACGGTTCTGGAGGAAGAGAAGCTACTACCAAACTATCCTAGTCAACCGACTTTATCGAGAAAGATTGTTATTTTCAGGCCAGCAAGTAGATGATGAACTTGCAAATCAACTTATTGGTATTATGATGTACCTAAATGGAGAAGATGACAGTAGAGACATGTATTTATATATAAATTCCCCGGGGGGAGCAGTATTTGCAGGAATATCCATTTATGATGCCATGCAATTCGTAGTACCAGATGTACACACCATCTGCATGGGATTAGCTGCTTCAATGGGATCTTTTGTCTTGGCCGGAGGAGAAATTACCAAACGTATAGCGCTACCTCACGCTTCGCGCCAATGGGTTCTTCATGGATGAAAAAAAAATGATGTAAGAAGAGACTATGCCTGCACCGAGGAATGAAAGGTAATAATAGCATGGCATATAAATGAAGCTTGATACAGACATATTGCAAAGAAAACTTGAAGTATCAGGATAGTAAACACAACCATAATTATTCTTTCTTATTTTTCAATTAATTCAATATTCTATTTCCTGGGTTTATTCTAGCGTCATAAACCCCTTTTTTTCATTGATAGGAAATGGGGTACCAAATAGAAACGAAATATGGCCATATTACATCAATAAAAAAAAACTTTGGGTTTGCTAAATGAAAAGAAGATATATATGAAGCAATAGAACCATTATAGTATCTTATTCATTTTTGAGGAAAAAAATGGTATGTAGATTATTTTATTTGGTTTTCTCAATAAATATTTTTAATTATTATCTAATGCCATCGAGGAATTAGTAATATTACTACTTACTTGAGAAAAAGAAAAGTTTGTAATTCAGTAATGTAATCTATTATGGAGCCGTATGCACCAAAAATGCTTGTACGGTTAATTAAAGTTCATTTGTTTAACATTCTTGGATGAAGGAACAATAAAAGTAAATAAGCATTTATTAACAGGGTTATGATTCATCAACCTGCTAGTTCCTATTATGAGGGACAGGTAGGAGAATTTATCATGGAAGCGGAAGAAGTATCGAAAATTCGTGACTGCATTACTAAAGTTTATGCACAAAGAACAGGAAAACCTTTCTGGGTAGTCTCTGAAGATATGGAAAGAGATGTTTCTACGTCAGCAGAAGAAGCCAAAATTTATGGTGTTATTGATCTTGTAGCTGTAGAAACTTCTTCAAACTCTCCAATAACTAAATTTACAAAATCTTGATTTAGTTATATCTAATTCTTTTATAAATTCAAGAAAAAGAAAAGACTTCTAAAATTTAGTCTATAAATTCAAAAAAATAATAATAATAATTATTATTATTATGGTTGGGATTAATCCAAACCAGTCATTTTTGCATATCACTCGAGATGCCTACTATTCAACAACTTATCAGAAATCGGAGACAGCCGGTAGAAAATAGAACCAAATCCCCCGCCCTTCAGGGGTGTCCTCAGCGTAGAGGAGTATGTACTAGGGTGTATGTGTGACTCGTTTAGATCAAAAGTTAAATAATATTGCAAGGGGATCGGTATGGCGGAAGAACCCTCTTATTATAGTAAAATACGGATCTATTATCTACCATATTTTTGGAGATAGAATTTGTAGTTTCCATCGGTGCAAAACCAATCACCTTAATGTGGGATGAAAAGCATTTTTTCAATGGTAGCGAATGGTTTTCAATCCATTAAGCAAGAAATAAAATGCGATTCTGAAGGCATAACTATTATGCTTATTACATCGCTGCAAAAACGGACTTATGAGGTCAGCTACCCAGTCAACCCTCAAGATTACATGCCGTTACTGTATAGATAAGTCTTATTTATTGCAAGAAGACTATTTGCTCAATTTTGGGTAGAGCTGGAAATCGGGAACTATACAAGTTACCGATAACATTCTTCTTTTTGTTTTGGCTCCGGCATATAGAGAGGACCCTACCGTTGAAGGGGGAACTATAGAAACGATGAAATCCATGATTTTTCTTAGTTCAAGGTTACATTCCTTGCTACTGAGGAGGTGCCTAACCCAAAAAATTCATGAATGGGAAGGTTAAAATAGCAAAAGCCATGGGAATCTCTATTTCCTACATCAGAGAGATTAGTCCTTTTTTTTTTCAAAGGATAGTGAAAAGAAAGTAGATCTTATTGAGTGGGTGGGGCAATTGGAGAGGACCCAAAACTGGTCCACTCTTGGGACCATAAATATATCTATATTCGTGGGGATATTACCTCGTACCCCAGGCAGATATTAAATTTCTTCTTTTCTAATAAACACTTCTCGTTATTAATCTTGGGAAACTGGAAGATTTAGGGTATAACTACCGAATCTCCTCCATTTCCCAAAGCGCCTTATTATTCTCTCCCCGATATATATATGTCCAGGATACGGTTTAATATAATCTATGATCTACGTACACCTTCTTTACCCGTACCCACGCAAGATATGTCAACCAACAGGTCGCACATGGCAATATATCCGGGTATGCTTCTTTGATTCGTTCGATAGAGTCGTTGTAGGTTTCTAGCGGGCCATTCTGCTTCGATTCAATCAATTAACCCCTGCTAGTAGATGGCAGACCCACTCATCACCTTATTCTTCTTTCTTATCCCGACCGGTACTCTCCCTAGTACTTGCATCTCCAATGTATATTAGATCCGTGCATGGGAATGTATCTACGTGGTCCTGCTCCAACATGCTGGCTGGTTCTTCTCTTCCGTAGCCTCTGTACACCCATAAACCTTTTTATATGGTATTTATTAACTTGTTCATATACAGCGCTATCACTTTGCTCACACTCATATTCATTTGAATGGATAACCCAAGTTCCTAAGTAACCGAGTCGAAGGTGAATCTTTATTGCTAGAGTCCTCGCATGTGGGTAGTCATCCCGTTACTCCACCGTCTGCAAAACTTTTCTTATGGTTCGAATAATTCATTTTTCGAAGTCGAGTACGGGCCAGTAATAATTCGTAACACCTTGTATACTTACTTGCCCCTTTTTCTCCGAACCCTATTCAATTCCGAGCTTAGTACATCCATAGATATTTGTAAAAGAGTACAAAGAAAAAGGGTCATAGCCTTGCTCACGTATATAATAGGACATAATATAGGATCCATATGGGGAACCAGGTCCTTCTGCCCAATAAAAACTCGCTTCCGGGCATTTAGAATTGGATACACACTCTAAGCCCAAACTAATTTTGTAAATGTCGATCAATTATGCGTTTATATAGTTCATCTTTTCAACAACCTTGTTCATGTTTCTATCAGGCTTTGAAAGAGAGAGCCCAATCAATAAGCTCACGCACGTTTACAAAGATTTTGTCCAACGGAATGTTATACCACTCCGGTAGTTCCTGAATATGAACATTCCGTAAGAACTTGTTACGTCCCACTCAGCCTGAGCGGTTAATATTGACAGGCTATTAGGATTTATTATGGAATGGATGGCTTCTCCTTCTCCTGCTTCTTCCGCGGTCACACATCATACCATTATATTTCCTTAAGTACAGTGCACCTCTCACTATTAATTGAATATTTATGGAAAAAAAAAAAGATAAGTGCTTTATTTTGTAATTATGTTATCTCAAACTTGTTCAGGATTTAAAAGTCCCATGAAATACATAGCGCACGAGCTGTCTCCTAGGATCTTAATTGATTAATTAGCAGATCAGCAAGGGTTAATTTCCCGGTAGTCCCAGTGCTCCATATATAACTGCTGACTAGGATCTTCTTTCGCAAATAGTAGAGCTCGCATTATGTTTATCTCAAAGATATTCCTATCCATAGGGCTGTGCAGTCAGTAGGAATTCCTTCTTGACCGAGCTCGTTCTGGTCCAGGGCCATGATGGATTCGATGAACACCCAGTTCCCAAGAGAGTTAGGAAGGAGCATATAAACATTCCATTCCCAAATAACTAGTCTTCCATTGGAACTAGTCTTCCATCAGAGAAGGTAAAGGTACGGGGGAGGTAGAAGGAATACAGGGTATACTTCCAGACTCATCATCTGGAGGTAATCCCCCCATTCCATCGGGATTTTTCATGAGAATCCCCTGGAGGATCACACTCTTGTTGGCATGAATGGGAAGTTTATTTCTTTAGGTTACTGCCAAATGAATTGGAGCTTGTGACAAGAATGAATCCGATGAGGAGACACTTCGTCGGTCCCATCACTGGTCAGTATATGAATGCTTCTTAGACCGATATAGCTGGAAACCGGGGCAATTGTGCATATCGGGAATATTCATCATATGGAAGTGAAGGCTAATGCTCATCCATTTCGCATATATGTATCTGAATAGCCCTTCCCCCCGTCTCTGAATCCGATGTTTCCGTTGAACCGATCGGGGCGGCTCGGACATACAACTTCTGAGTCACGGATCTCTGTACCCTGCCTGCTGGCACCTTATCCATTTCAATGGCCTTCATAATCGAAGGCCAAAGAAGGTGGTAGTCTTGTATGAAATTATTTTTTGACCAAAATGACTGTGTTCCTTATCTCTCCCCATCTATTCCGGTTGGGATTTCTGCTTGCTCATCACCCTCTTCTCTATGCAATCTCTAAGTTATTATACGCATTATAATATGTTTTAAATTTCATGTGGTATCTTTTACCTAAATATTTGTGATTAATAAGAGTAAGCACCAATGACTAGAGTTAAACGTGGTTCTGTGGCTCGTAAACGTAGGAAGAATATTATGAAACTTACATCAGGATTTCAAGGAGCTCATTCAACAATTTTTCGGACCGGTAACCAGCAAGTAATAAAAGCTTTGGCTTCTTCTCATCGAGATAGAAGTAAACGAAAAAGAGATTTTCGCCGTTTGTGGATTACTCGTATCAATGCAGCAGCCCGAAATAATGGAGTTTCTTATACTAGATTTATTCAACATTTGTATAAAAACCAAGTCTCTTCGAATCGTAAAATACTAGCACAAATAGCTATATTAGATATTAATAGCTTTTCCACAATTTTAAAAAAAATTATCGAATAGTAGAAGAAGGATTAGGTATAGAAACTCCTCCTCAGAATAGAATTCCGGGGAGGTAGGAACATCAAAAGAATTGCTAAGTGAAAAAAGATAAATAAATATATGTTCCGATGATGGAACCTCCTAAAAATTATCTTTATGACAAATGAAGAGAGAGAAAAAATTGTTTCTGATTCCTCGTTTCATTTTTATCTTAATCAATGAAATCTATTATTAGTAATTATTAATTGCTAATAATTGGTGCTAGATCGACTCTTGTTATTAAGAAAAGGTGACAAAGCTGAAATACGAGCTCGTTTAATAGCAATAGTAATTAGACGTTGTTGTTTCGAGGTCAACCTATTCATTCGTCTAGATAGTATTTTTCCCTGTTCACTAATAAATCTGCGAAGTAAACTTATATTTCTATAATTAATAGTTTCCCCTGATCTAATTGGTGGCAAACGTCTACGAAAAGATCGCTTGGATTTGTTCATGGCTTGTTTCATAAGCCCTTTAAATACTGCTTATTTTTCATTTTTTTATTTCCTTGTAAATTGTGTGTCGATAACAATAAGGACAAATTTTTTTTAATTCTATTCGAGTAGGCGTATTACGACGATTCTTCTGCGTGGTATATCTAAAAACACCCGGATATTTTTTATCACCTCGAGAACAACTAGTACATTCTAGAATAATTGTTATTCTTGCATCTTTAGTCTTAGCCATAGTTTCTATTTATTTCAATACTAATTATTAGGGACAAATGGATTTCAAATTTCATAGCAAGAAATCTAATAATTAAAGATTTTATTTTACTGAACTTAAATAGTAATAAAAAATCTTTAATTATTAGAAATAGAATTATTAGAATTTTCTATACTTTCGATGATTTCAATATCATCCTTCTCTTATTCGAACCCGAATAATTCTCTGATAGGACTTATTAATTCAAATATTTTAGTAATTTATAATAAATTGATTTCGAAAATAGTTGAACTTGAAGTGATAGGAACAAGTTCCTAGGGAAAAGAAAAAACCAAAGCATCTGGAAAAAAACGATTGATTTCTATCGATGAACCAGCTAATAATCCGAACCACGACGTAGCTAGAACAGGCGCTGTGGAAAGATATGTTTCTACATCTTGCACTGTAGGTTCCTCCCCCTCAATTATTTTTTTATTTTCAACTCTCACTGAATTTAAGAAAATTCTACCAAATTATGAATCTATTGAAAAAGTTTCGTTTTCTTTATGAAGGTTCATATAAAGAGTAATGAAATTTCAGTAATAGAAAATTCTGCTTTATCTCTTTATTACTGAAATTTTGCTTGAATTTTCTAAATCAATTAGTATTTAATTCTACTAAATTTATTCTTATCTATGTTACTATTTATTTCTCAACTCCGAGAAATGAATTAATAGTAAATATTATAAATGATTTATTCAGAATCCTGTTTTTATACTCACTATATGATGTTAGATACGATAATAAATACTACTAAATGTAAATATAAAAGTCATTATCTGTTTATTCAATTTCTGAACATAAAAAATTCTAGACATAAAAAACTATTTTTTTTTTTTTTGTAAAAAATATTGTATTTATTACTATATGAAATTCCATTGGGTAAGTAGTCACGGATTCTTCGATAAAAAACTAAGCCAATTTAAAATAATTTTTTTTATACATAATATTGTTGTGTCGTTTATACAAACCCTTCATTTTACAAAGGTAGCAAAATAAATTGAATTATTTAATATTTAATTGCAACACAAGGAAGAACTATTAAACACATGGAAGTAAAAAAGATGTGGGCAAGAAACTTTCAATGAGGTACAATCATATTGGATAAAAAATTGGGAGGGATGTAGCGCAGCTTGGTAGCGCATTTGTTTTGGGTACAAAATGTCGCAGGTTCGAATCCTGTCATCCCTACCCTGAATCTTAAATATAAATTTTGAATAATTATTTACGAAGTACTAGCAGTAGTTATTCGATAGATGGTGAAATACAGAAAATAAAAAGAAATTTTTGTTTGTCTTTTGTGTCTTATTTTTCTTTACGCAAAATAAGCGCTCTTAGTTCAGTTCGGTAGAACGTAGGTCTCCAAAACCTGATGTCGTAGGTTCGAATCCTACAGAGCGTGATTATGATAATAAATTTGCTCCAAATTCAAAGTATTTATTTTTTTCTTTCACAATATTATGGAAACTCGAACTCGATCGAATTTATTAATATAGCTAAATCTATTGACTCATTAGACCTCCCTGGAAAAATAGGGAGGCAATTTTAAGACGATAAACGTAATTGAAATTCGATCAGAGATCTAATTGGTCACCACGTCGATATTGTAGATATGCGGTTATAAATGATCCAGCTAGAGTTATTGGAATCAAACCTAATACAATTCTAGATAGGAGAGCTTCAACCATTTCATTTATCTCTCTTAGTTGACAAGAACAATATCTAGTTTAAATAGTACCCGAATTTGCTATAAATCTCAATAACCATTATCTGGCCATTAGATAATACAATGTCAATTTCTAAACCTTGAAATATCTCGTCATTATTTTATTCCTTAAATGAGTTTTATCTTATTCAATCCAATGAATAGAACTGGAGCTGAAATTGGAGCAGCCAATAAGAATCCGGAGTAGCTGAGTATGGTGGACATAAGAAAAAACTCTCAATGACAGTAACAAATCTAGTATACACCCCTATGAAGCAATTACCTCAATTTTTTCATGACCCGAACGAATAAGTAATTCAAAGTATAGAATTTATAATTGATATTACTTCTTCATATTAGTTATTAATCACTTTTACAAAGTGACGAAACGGATATGAAAGAAACTCTTTTGTAGGAAAGAAATAAACCGTATGTTATTCGGATACTTATTATCTTGAATAACTATTTCCTACTAGTTATTGATCTCTCAATTAGTAAAGCGATTCGGAAGTAACACTAGTTCCTAACGTAGGACCTCCTTTATTAATAACGGAACGCAATCTATTTTTCCTCATCAATAGCTACCAAGTTGAATAAACTCTACAAAATTTAACTTAATTACCTGGCATCCAGCACCATTTGCATTTTTTTTTTACACAATTTTATTTAAAAAATTGAATATCACTAATTGCATTGGTGGTACAATAAATTTGAGGATAATATCTTGGGAAAAGAAAAATAGAGATGTTGCTCCCCTTCTTTCTTTCAATATAGACTTGTACTTGAAATCAAGTATGAAGTAGTTTCATAGTATCAAGCTTAGCAATTACCATTCTACGTTGTGCTTTTTTATTTATTATTTCGTGTACCCCCCCCCCTCAAGTAACGTTCCTACATTGCATCGAGCGATGCCATAATTTCACCATAAGTTTCTTATGAATTAATGAACCTATGATGTTACTACAAAATTGTCTTGATTCAACTATTTCATTTCACTGTTTTTTTTTCCAGTTTCGTTAATTCCTTCCTACAACATAACTCATAACTACTATGATCCACGACCTGTAATATAGAAAATTTTTCTACAGCCATAGGGAAAAGTTTTATTAATTTCACGTTGGGGTGTAGAAATAAAATATCCACTTCATTCGTTAAATCATAAATATTTTCATTTACACTTACACTGATGAATAATTTGAGGTTTATCAGTATGAAGCCGACGAAGCAGAATCTGTTGAGGTTGCAGAAGTATTTATTAGATCCCAGAAACTCATCTTATAGTGCCCTATATAGTTTTACGTATTTTCCATTTCATCACTAATTGTAATAATTCCCCATAATCTACTTAGTTTTTTTTATTCCTAAGGACTACACAGGAGCACCTATTCGTTCATCCGAACAAAAAAAAAATTTCTCGGTCTTCGAAAGGGAAGAATCGTGTTCCCTCAATACTATTAGAGCACTGCACAACATTAGTAATCATACCCTTTACGTCATTTTTACAACCCGAATAATCTGTGCAAGCATAATGTTACGCAGAACTTTCATATTCTACATCAGCTGTAATAAATATTGATTGTTTTCTTTTCTTTCTTCCAACTGCATAGATTTTGTTCCATTTTCTCTTTCCCATATATCCATTGAATGAAGGTTGTCTTGCTGCGTCGGAGGGACACTAGCTATACTAGTCTAGTATGCTTCAAAGATACCCTTGGTATTGCATTGACAACCTAACAAGGTTGGAAGAAAATATCAGTAGATTTTCTGGTTTTAATCTTTCAAGGAATTAATTTCCCTTGCGTCTACAAATATATAATACGGAACTAACCATGTCTGGGAATACAGGAGAGCGTCCTTTTGCTGACATTATTACCAGTATTCGATACTGGGTAATCCATAGTATTACTATACCTTCCTTGTTCATTGCAGGTTGGTTATTCGTCAGCACAGGTTTGGCTTACGATGTGTTCGGAAGCCCTCGGCCAAATGAGTATTTCACAGAGAGCCGACAAGAAATTCCATTAATTACTGGCCGTTTCAATTCGTTGGAACAAGTCGACGAATTCACTAGATCTTTGTAGGAGGTACCAATGACTATAGATAGAACTTATCCAATTTTCACAGTTAGATGGCTGGCCGTTCATGGACTAGCTGTACCTACAGTTTTCTTTTCAGGATCAATACCAGCAATGCAATTTATTCAACGATAAATTCTATCTAGGGCATAATGAAGCTATGACGACACCAAATCCGAACAAACAGAGTGTGGAATTAAATCGTACCAGCCTCTACTGGGGGTTGCTATTAATCTTTGTACTTGCTGTTTCATTTTCTAATTACTTTTTCAATTAATAGCAGCAAAAGCTTTTTTGCCTCATCCATAAAAGAAATCTAAGATTGTAATTGTCTGTGATTGTTTATGTTATGGAGTCGTAACCACCTAATAAATGTAAAAGGGAGTAGAATGAATGGCCAATACCACCGGAAGAATTCCCCTGTGGCTAATAGGTACTGTAGTTGGTACCCTTGTGATCAGTTTAGTAGGTATCTTTTCCTATGGTTCATACTCCGGATTGGGTTCATCCCTATAAGAAGTAAAAAAAATTGATAAGAAGTAGAAAATTGAATGGATGAACTAGACCTCTTGGAGACATCTTCTTCTTATGATTCTCTGTGTTACTCAGAGGAAACTCCTACCTCTGATTCTTATGCGGATCCTGAATCACCTACGCAATGTGGTTATGCCATGACACTAGTAGCAAAACTTATAGGTTGTTGGGTATGTGGGCAACAAGGCCATAGCTTTTTTACTTGCGAATTAAAAACGATCTATCAAGCATGTTGTGAAAATTGTGGGAGAACCCATTGTTACAAGGAGCTCAAGAAAAGGAGACTATGCCACCTACGCATGTCCAAGAACAAGCAATTCGGGTGATGACAAGAGCTCTTGCAACAACAAAATATAAACAACGCTAAATCTAGCGGTAAGAACATTGAAGAAGGAGGGTCTTTTGCTACTTCAATGACGCCTAGATCTTATTCTAATCCTATAAAAGAGCGGGAGAGGTATAAGCTCAAAATTGGCTGTTCATAGAATTCTTACTTTTATTGATCAACATGCACATAATGTTCTTGAACATTTTACTATTGATAGTGTATGTTAATGACTGTGTTTTACTACATTTTGGTGTGTTCTTGGTTGAATGGTTTTTTTGGTCTTGTCAAAACTTCTTTCGAGCAAAGTTTCAAATTGTTTAGTTGTTATTTCAAGAACATTGATTGGGGCCACCCAATGGCAAGCTCCTAATAGGACGTTTGTTTATTTTCTTTTGTACCCTTTCACACATGTCAATACTAATGATTGGGGCTATGGCAAGCTCCTATCTATTTTCTTTTGTACCTTTGCACATTTGTCAATAATGATCATTTAGGTGACTTTACCAATAAAGAAAGAAAGATTACCTTTTTTGCCATCATATTGAGAATCTTGACATTCATTACAAATTCCAATACTCATGCCATAGCCCATAAACCGTGCACAAAGAAATTGTAAATGATTACAAGCCTTAAAAAGTCCAATGTGTGGCCACAAATAATTGCATCTAACCATCCTTCATGCTTGAGTAAAGATTTGAGCATCCTTTAAATGTGGTGCATTATGTCATGCAAATATTTTGCATTCCTCAAGAGTTTATGGAGATGATCACAATAGGTTTACTCAATGAAATGCCTAGCTTTTGCCATTTTTCTATACATTTTCATAAAAGATATGGGTCTTTTAGAAATAAACTACTAGTAAAGCAAGCAAGATGACTTATCGTAATGAGATTTTAGAAGCAAATTATAGCCATAAAGAGAAATTTTAAACTCTTATAGCCCATAAAATTTTCAAAATGTGTGGTTCATGCAAAAAAAAATCAGTTATAAAAAGGAAACAACTTTGCCATCTTGTATGCTTGGGAAAAGATTTCTTGAGTGACCTTTCCATCAGGTTCAATAATCGACCAATTATGGTTTCACTTAATAGTCTTGTCAAGATTTTATTTTTTTTAATGAGCATTTTACACATTGGGAAGGTCATTAAAAAATTCATTTCTCGCCATGAAAGATTGTGTAGTAATTGATTGAGCCACCATTTTATGGTCCTTTAATTCTTTCCATTACCAACTTCAAGGCACTTTGTCTTTCCAAGGTTGAGCATTTCTTCAAAAATATATATATGTTTTGTCTTCATGTCTCACTTGCGACATCTAGTCTCTATGTGTGACTATTTGGTGGAATTTGGAACCTCTGAAATTGAGTGTAATCTCTTGGGGTATAATAACTTGAGTTCAATAGATTGAAGTGTTTCTAGTGACCTTCTATATTGGTAAGGACTATTTAAGAAGCTATTAAAAGCCCATTAGGTTATTGGAACTATCAAATAGGTCTCAAACTTTACCATTCCCTTCTTGAAAGATGAGCAAAAATTTTAGTTACTTATACCCAACACTATTGTAAGATGTCTTGCAAAAAGAAATTAGGCAATAACCTAAAGAACAATTTGATTTATAGAATGGACAAAAAATTTACACCAAACGGACTTGTAATTTTGTAACTATGAACTTTTGTGCTGTACGTAACGTAATTTCATGAAGATAACTTTTTTTAGGTAATGATTAGACCAAGGAATGGACGGGTGATGTCAAATTGACGCGATGATTAAAAAGTGCCCCTAAGTTTTCTTTATATTGTTCCCTAACGTAATCTCATTCTTATCTTTTTACTGAATTAAGGAGAAGCGCCTCACAAAACGGAATGTGCGCCTCCCCTTTTTTTTTGAATTTTTTTTACATGCACCTTCTGGATGCCGGAGGGTGCACGTAAAAAAAATTATTTATTTTTACATGCACACTGAAGGTGCAGGTAAAAATTAATTATGGCAAAAAAATCATTAAGAAAGAAACTAAAACTGAAATTACGGCGGGGAAGGTCGCCTCCTTGGGGCATTTTGCCTGAGGAAGGGCTGATGCCCTTCCTGGGCGGAATGCCCTTGGAGGGCGACCTTCCCATCCCCCTTAAAAACCAGTTTTGACGGTAAGGAAAGGGAGCTACCTCCTCTTGACGGAATCTAGGCGCTTGTATATTTTCTTCTAAACAAATTATAGTCAGGAAACGGAGCTACCTCCTTTGACAGAATCTAGGCGCTTGTATATACAAAAAGAACAAAAACAAAAAAAACAAATAGTATTTTCACATCTGCTTCGTAGCCCATTCCGCCTCAAGCGAGCACCCTCGATTGGAGGCCTTTTTTTGACTGCCTTCGACGACAGGCCCTTCCTCCGCGAAAGGGCCCAGCCGCCCGCCCGCCCCCGCCCCCCTCGTTTTTTTATGGGATAAGCCCTATTTAAGAAGTCCAACACCGAACAGAAAACAAGGATGAGGAATGGCTTAGGGAAGATAGAAGAGGGAGGGGGATAAGGATTTGTGCATTGCATGCCATGCCATGAATGAATCAAGGAAGGAATGGGATTTGATTGCTCTTCTTCTTCTGCGCAAAAAGATTCGCTTGCACGATGTTCCAGTACAGAGTACCTGGACCATATTTGCAAGTACCAGCAAACCCGGTTGCCAAGCCAGCAAGGTAGAGAGAGAGAATGTGTGTGCGTTTTTGTGTGAAAGACGTCTTCTAGTTTTGGCAGAGACAATCTATCCTTGACTTTTAGTGCAATGGTGCATGTGTGAGAGTGATTGCTCTCTCAAGTGCCAGGAATGGATGGACATTGGAGAGATGGATTATAAGTATATTATCATGCTTTATAAAATTGATTACTCGTGAGCTTTTTTTAGCTGCACACCGCAGAGTGATCCTCCATCGGCAACATTCAATTGGGCTGGGCATATTCCAGTTCTCAGCAACTGCAACTAGCTGCAAGCGAAGGAGCACCCAGAATTGGTTGCGGCTTTGATTTCTTCGCTCTTATAAAAGCCGCTATCCGGATGCACCCACCTAATGAGCAGTATGCAAGGTCGCATCACGCTTGAGCAGTATGCAAGGTCGCTGCTGATGCAATAGTCATTTTGTTGACGATCATTTAAACAGCACTTGTAGTTCGACTCGTCCATGTGAATGGGGGTCAGCGCACATTGACATTACTCTGTAAGATTTCCTGATAAGACTTATTTGTGATGTGTAGCAATCGATTCTTTTCTTCTTGCGCCACGTTATGAGGGATCATTGTTGATTGCACAGATAATTGGAGCTTAACGTGAACATAATAGCATTTAATCCCCACCCAGTTGACCGAGTGTTTAAGCCTTGTCAAGGCAGTTTTGACAGATGCTGTGCTCCAATTGATTTTACATCAGACTACATTCAATTAACCACAACTTTCCGACGTTCTGTATCTTGAAGACCACCTTCCGTATTATGTTCCCTTATGATTATGCCATGGCGAATTCATGCAAATTGCAGAAGGGCTAGCAGTCCCTGCTGACTCTTGCTGTCAATTTCGTGAAATTTTTAGGATAACCATGTATGCAACAGCCTGTGGAATGCCGCTGGAAGTTGTCCCTATCGCTTGACTGTCTTGCTCAATATACTTTCTGTTTCTTAACTGGGAATTCAGACTGTGATTATCCAATTGAGCAGAGTAGAGATGAAGCTGCCTTCAACTCTGCAATAATGGATGCTCTCGAACCAGTGTCGATTACTTGTTCTTTCGAAACTTTTTACCCAAAATAGCGAGTCTTATAGAGACCGTCGTGTCATGTCGTGTCTTCACGTCAATGCAAAGCAAATAGAGAACACCGGTTGAGAGGTCAGTCTGAAGATATTTCGGTTCATTATATATACCTGTTCATTTCCAAACTAAGATTTCAAGAAATGGAAGATCGTAGATTAATGTTTAGATAAGTCAGTAATTACGTTATCTGAATTGGGTATATCGATCTTCTGGAAAAGTTTTGCAAACAGATCAAGTGATAGTTGAAAGGTTCGACATCTGATCTTTGATATTTTCTGTTCTAGATAAGCAAATTGCTGCTAATTTACTTGGGGCTAAAGGCTCCTACTCAGTTTGAAATATTTCGGTTCATATATACCTGCTCATTTCCAAATTCTATGGAAGATCGCAGATTAATGGTTAGATAAATCAGTCATAATTGTGCTATATGAAGTGACTCTACTTGACGTCTGGAAAAGTTTTTCAAGCAGATCAAGTGATAGTTTAAAGGTTTGACCTGTGATCTTTTGATACTTTCTGTTCTCAATAAGGAGATTTCTGATTCTTTACTTTGGACTACCATTCTTCATGTTGTATGCTTTATGTTTTTAAAGAAAATCAAGCACATTGAATGCCATAATTATAAAAGGGCTGAGGATATTCGGCGGTTTGACTTTTAGGTGACCTGCCATATGGGTTCTTTGTTCCACAAAGCCGTTTTACTCCATAGTAAATTCCTTCTTTTTCTCACTTCTTTTCTCCAGGAGATGGTCAGAGCTAAGTAATAACCTGTTTGGTGGAGGACAGGTGATCATTAGCCATGGCCTCAAAGCATACTGAACTTTCTGATGTGCATGGGGCGGATATTAGGACCTCTAGCTTCAGGGACGATGAGGAAAATGCATTTGCACACAAAGTACAAGTTCCAGCACATATACCATTGGTTCGTGAATTCGAGGATGCAGTCAAGGAGGTGTTCTTTCCAGACGACCCATTACGCAAATTTAGGAACCAGACCCCCACAAAAAAGTACCTGTTGGGCTTATTCTACGTGTTTCCGATTTTTGAATGGATGTCAACTTATAAGCTCCAATATCTAAAAGATGATCTAATCGCCGGATTGACCATAGCAAGTCTGGCTGTCCCACAGGTATAATCTGTGGCTGTTACTGTAATTTGAGCTTTACCATACTCATCTCTTTTCCTGTTTCATAAGCAAATGAATAGATTTTAAAGTTGTCACTGTTTGAAATAGTCTCTGAGTAACTTTTTAACTGTACGTTGGCAATATTTCTTAACTCTCTGCTTGTCCTTTTTTATGGCCTTTACATATGCAATTTCAAATGCTTCTAATTATTCTTGAACCTTCTAGTTCTAAATCCCAATTTTGCCAAGAAGATTAGCATACCTTCCTGAAGATCGCTTTTTTCACTAGTACCAACTCAGTCTGCTAGCAACCAAATTAGCATTCTTTCTGTGAAGAACATTGTATTATCTAGGGTTAAGTCAATTAATTGAAGTTGACCACTGGTGCATGTGCTACAGGATCTTGGTTATGCAAAGCTTGCGAATTTGCAACCTATTGATGGACTGTGTGAGTTTCAATACTTCTTATTGCTGTTGTCTAGTTTTTAATCCGTTGACTGAAATAATATCTTCAGTGCAATCAAAAGTATTGTTGTAGTTGAACATGTTCAGACATGTCATATTTGTCGATCAATAGAACCTATTTCCAGTATCAAGTGCAACTTCCTGTTATGGTTTTTAAGGCAGCTGAGTTATCACCTCATAGCAAAGATACTGTATAAAGAATTGTAAAATGCTATTAGTAGGCATGGAAGTGGGTGCAGCAACGGCTAAACATATTAAGCTTTTCTTGTATTGTTGCTTGCTTTTGTTATATGTTGCAGATGGCAGCTTTGTTCCACCATTGATTTATGCTGTATTGGGAAGCTCAAGACACATTGCCATTGGCCCAGTTGCTGTAGTGTCTATTTTACTAGGGACCTTACTACGGCACGAAGTGAATCCCACAAACACCGCATTATATTTCAAGCTCGCCCTTACTTCCACTTTCTTTGCTGGAGTCTTTCAGGCTGGACTGGGGCTTCTGAGGTATATATCAATTTGTTTCTGCTGTGAAAAATATTATGTCTTTTCTATGCACACGAACCATAGACTATCATTAATTGTTTAAAATATCTAGAACTCTTTGTCTGCTTGAGACTTGCATCACCACATCTGTTATTCCACTTGAAATCATGATAATATGATGGGAACACTACCAGATCCAAATAACAACATAAATAGATCATAAATAAAAAGCAGACCATAGACATAACAGGTGATTGGTATCACATGGTTTGGGTAATGAGACAGGCATCAAAGATAAATAATGGCAAATGGTAACAGAATAGATAGCAGATACGAAAGAGGTTGATAATGATCAGGACATGCATAGAACAGAAGGCATAGACACAGCACACAGGAGAAGATCAATAAAGTGCTTGACTGGGAAGAAAAATAGGAATCTGCTATTAATGCAAAAAAGAACATAGCAGCGAGTGCTTGACTGTAGATCGCTTCTGAATATATAGGAATCTACCATTTGTTAAGTTGTAAGTGGTAGTAGCTGCAGCACCAATTTGTTATCCAGTCGATTTGTTCCATCCCATAAATTTCGCTCCATAAAGCCAGCAAGCGCCCATGAAAGATGAGCCACTCTGCAACATGTATCCATTGCACTCTGTCATTCACAATTCATTTCCTCCCAGCAAGACTGGCCTTGCTCCGTACTCAACCTCTGCAGAAGTGATGCATTAGATCACAGATAGGACCATTATTGTGGTATTTTCTTTCTACATTCCTCATGACTTCTAGATGGGGTTCTGTTTGACAGGTTAGGTTTCATAATAGATTTCCTCTCACATGCTGCCATTGTTGGATTCATGGCTGGAGCAGCCATCACAATTGGCCTTCAACAGCTGAAGGGTCTTCTTGGTATCAAAAATTTCACCACCAAGACTGACTTTATATCAGTCATGCGTTCTGTGTGGAGAAATACTCATCAGGTAATTCGAAGATTGCAGCTTCTAATTAGGAATCTAGATTTTGCTGGAATTTTCGCAGGTCCTTTGTTCATAGGCTGATTAATGTTCTTTTGCACAGTGGAGCAGGTATTCCATTTTGATTGGACTATTTTTCCTGGCTTTCTTACTCATCACCAAGTATATTGTAAGTAAACTTCTTTTAAAAAGATTATACAATCAAGTTTACAACAGGCTTTTAGAGGTTTTTGTGCTTGATTATTCACGTTTCTTTTGACAATACTCTGAAATGTGCATTCAGGGAAAGAGAAAGAAAAAGCTTTTCTGGGTGGCAGCTCTTGCTCCTCTTACATCTGTTATCTTGGCCACAGCTTTTGTCAGAGTAACACATCTTGAAAAACATGGCGTTCAGATTGTAAGTGTACTTTCCTGCACATTCTGTGCCATGTATTTTAAATCACAGTTTTGTGGTGTAGCAAATTTTCTACAGCAGAAAGCAGTATATTAAGCTTAATATGACAGAAAGACACTTTTACATTCCAAGGTTTCTGCTGCTAGATACATATTAGCAAAGGGTCTTCTAGATTTCAAGCCAAGCAATCAAAGTGAAAAAGTGTAACTTGAGGTGATTGCACTAGCTTTTTGAATTTCAGATCAGAACAATGAATTTTCGGCCATGCTAGTGTCAATGCTGCTTCCTGTAATATTTACTTCAATGTTAAATAATGAAACTCTTTGCAGGTAGGGCACATTCACAAGGGAGTAAATCCTTCTTCTATTCACCAGCTTGAGTTTTCTGGCAGTTTGGTATCGAAGGCAGTCAGGATTGGATTAATAACAGGACTGGTTGCTCTCACGGTTTGTGCCCGTCCTTGCAATTTTGAAGCACATAATTACTTCCGAGATGTAATGATTTGAGTTTAGTAGTTTTAATATATTCATTTCATTCCATAATTCACGCTTTTAGCCCATGGCTCTTCAAATCCTTCAAGAGCTCCCAGTAGGTGAGTCTTGTCATATATTCACCCGCTAGGGCTGTTCAAGAGTTAGATAGCCAGCTAACCTAGTTTTGCAAAATCTAAGAATATGGAGCATGGAAAGTCTCTTCGCCTTTCACAGATCTTTTTGGAGATTGGTCACTTCCATATAACTGACTTCTGGATAGCTTCTGAGCAATGAGAAGTACCCTTCACAGATCAAATTCATAAACGGGCGCAATTCTTCAGTTTGTTTGAACAAATCTAAGCAGATTAGCAATACGTGTGATACATGCACAGTTATTCTGATATGTCTGTTTTGATCAGGAGGCCATTGCAATAGGAAGGACTTTTGCAGCATTGGAGGACTATCAACTTGACGGAAACAAGGAAATGATAGCACTCGGAATAATGAACATTATTGGGTCGTGCACATCGTGCTTTATAACAACAGGTGAGCAAGAAGAACTTTCATCTTGCTTAATAATCCCAGAGATGGTCTCACTGCGTTTCGGTGATCATGTTACGAATTTTTAAGTATGGTTCATTAACCCATGTTCACATCTGCCTTCAGGTTCATTCTCGAGGTCAGCTGTGAATTATAACGCAGGCGTCAAAACTGCTATATCCAATATTGTGATGTCCATAGCAGTCCTGGTGACACTGGTGGCTTTAACCCCTCTGTTTAAATACACTCCAAACTGCATTCTAGCTGTCATCATTATTTCAGCTGTGATCAGTTTGATTGACGTCAGGGCAGCTTATCTGATTTGGAAGGTTGACAAACTTGATTTCCTAGCTTGCATGGGTGCCTTTTTGGGAGTTTTTTTTATTTCTGTGGAAATTGGACTCCTCATTGCGGTAAGTTCTTTTTCCAGTGTACGTTTGCAAATTGTAAAAGAAGCTCATTTCCTGTACTGTGTGTCATTCTAGTGAATTTAGCGAGAGAAGTTTTTTAAGGAGCAGCTTCAACGTTTGAGCATATGAAGACATTGATAAGTTCATCTCTCAAATAATTACAGGTTGGCATCTCTTTGGCAAAGGTTCTACTTCACGTTACAAGACCACATACAGCTATTCTAGGGAACATTCCAGGGACAAACATTTACCGTAATATACAGCAGTATCCAGATGCTTCCAGAGTTCCAGGCATTCTGGTCATTCGGATAGACTCTTCTATTTATTTTTCGAACTCCAACTATATTAGAGAAAGGTTTGTGTTCTATTTGTCATGTCATGAATGCTGACTTTGCTTTTATCTTCAAGAGGGAAGACATAATGTGGAACCAGCCTGGTTGAGCCAGTTCCACCTTGGAACTCGGTTGGCTTGGGAGGGCGAGCCGGCCGGTTCTGGGTGGAACCAGCAAAATTGGTCCAGTTCCACAACATAATAGCATTACCAGGTGTTCTTAAGAAGTAAAAACCAAAGGCTGTAAACACATTCGCATAAGATGTAACCGTAACACGGACATCCATCTGTTGACAATTATTATTATAAGACTGTTGAAGTAGATTTTTCTAAGAATTAAAGGGTGTTTGACACATTAGTAAGATGTAACTATAGCACAGACAATTATCAGTTGACAATAAATATCGTGCTACCGGGCTGCCACCACGCTCCAAGGGATGCATTCTGCCTGGTAACTAGGTGTTGTTTTTTTTTTAAATAACCTGTGATTGCTAATATGGGATATCATTAACAAGCTAGCACAACCATGGCCAAGACGTTAGAAGTTACAGAGGGGAAGAAATACACCATAAGCTGCACAAAAAGCTATGTTCACAGCATACTGTATAACATATATATTAGGTTACTCTAAGTTCCAGCTATATAGCTCCTTACTTACCTGTTTAAAATCTCTTCACTGTCAGTAACTTATTACCTATGTAAAAGAAACTTGCGGTTAGACACTATGCTCAGCCAAGGCCATCCACGTTTACAATCCATAGTCTGCTACTACACCTTTCATATCTATCTTTGGTTACAAGCCTAGTTAGGAGAGAGAGCATGCCTTTGGCCTGACAATATTTGCTCACTTATGCAAGTTTAAGTAAGAGCATATAGTAACTTCCAGGCTAACACAACTATTGCCATAGAACACAAGGTGCACAACAATTTGTAAGAGAACTTTCCAAGAGCTTCGTTCACAAATGTGTAAAACAAGAAAAATATGTTATGGTTAATATCCCATTCTTAATATTTGTTTTTGAGGTCGAACTATTATAGTTTCATTGTAAAGTTACCCTATGTAAATATACTGACCACCTGGTATCTAGTGGGCTTTAATTGTGCCGGGGGTGTAGTCATCATATGGATAAGTAAGAGGAGCACTTGAAACAGAATATGAGAAAGTGTTGTATAATGTGTAAGTGTTTGTTGGTCGGAGACCTTTGATAGGTGGCGAGGAGATTGAGGGCCGCATCTGAGTGCTCAGCTTGTAGGCCCAAAGACCTTACTCAACATGTTATCTACGGCAGCCATTCTCCAAGCCTTAATTGGTCTCCAACAACGAATTTCCATCTCTTTGAAGCCTTGTCAATCTTACAAAGGGCGACAATGGCTGGGTCGGCTTCTTCTGACCTCCTTTACTAGCTCACTTGCCAACAGTCCACCTTTCCGATTTGTTGCAGTCAATTGGCGAAGTTCCAATGGCAACAACATTTTTTTTTTGTTTTCACTAATTCCATTTGGTTAAGTGCCACATTTGCCGAAGTTCCAATGGCAACAACGAATCATTCCCTCTTAGTTATAATACAAGCTCCACTCTTGTTAATCCTAGATTTCTTCAAACTTTTCCTGGGACCTTATATTTCTTTTACAGCAATGTTCTTATAAGTTTTTTTATTAATAAATGCATCAATGTGCTTCTTCTTGATAAGTCCCATGAGCAAGCAAGAAGAGCGTTCAAGAATCAACACATTCACATATAAAAAAGTGATGACGAATTATTAATAATGGGTACTCAATAATGAGTGAGTGTCCCCTACTACTCACCTAGTAGTAGGTTTTTGGTGAGAGGCTAGGAGATTGTGCATGGAGACCCTAAACCAAAAAAGCTGCTGTAGGAGGTAGACTTGCTAGATTGCGAGGTATTTGAAAGGCCTTTCAGAATATGTATGTGGAAAGGAAGTTCATAGCTAGTTAATTGACTTATCCTTGTTATCCGTCCAAGATCCTTTGTTGGAACGTTGAAGTGACTGAACTGGAAATACGTGTAAATCGGAACTTTCAACAGAAGCAGTACGCAGTTGTTCGCTTAGTCTCATCGTCACATTAGAACTATCCATTAACTGTCCTAGAAACGAGTGTCGTTTCAGTTTTATCTATATATATTCAGTTGAGGTCTGCCCTAATCCCGAATTTCTCCTGGATCCCAAATTCTAATATTCCCTTTAATAGGAGCTATGTATCTTATTTATTATTTGGCCGAATCCGAAAGTCTGAATGCAATGCTGGCAAGCATGGACAATCGACAGTTGCACTGGGATACTCTACCAACTTTATTGACAAGAAAGATTTTCTAGAACATCAGAGACCATGAAAATCCGTTTCTCAGGTGATGAACTTGCAATCTTGGCAGGGTTGTGAGATGGGTGAATGACGAAGATGATAGAATTGGCAATTCGAAAGGAGTTGCTCTTCAGTTCGTCATTTTGGAGTTGTCACGTAAGTGTTAAAATCTGTCTTAAGCATCGGTACCAGCAACTCTGTGCTTCCTTAAACACTCTGCATAGAATTCTTTTGTAGCTTTTTAAATTGATATCTCATACTGTTCTTTATGCAGCTGTGATGAGCATAGACACAACAGGTATTATGGCGCTGGAGGAATTATGTCGAACACTCCAGAAAAGAAAAATCCAGGTAAAGTTATATGGACGTACAGAGCATATGCAGGTCGCTGATTTTGGGAGGCTATTTGGCTATTGATAGAATGAAAGACACATATTATTGACGTAGAATCGGCGCTTTTGCCCATTCAGCACATTCTGAGTTTCATGTTTTGTTTTGTGAATTTTGGACAATGTAGCTGGCGCTAGCAAATCCGGGAGCTCAGGTGATGGAAAAATTTCATGCTGCCAAATTCATTGAACTGTTGGGTGACGAATGGTTCTTTCTTACAGTTGGGGAAGCTGTACACGTATGCTCCAGGCAGCTGAATAGCAGCTTCGAAAACTAGATTCTTAGTTGAAAGAATAAAGAAGCACCTCTAGGCAGGCGCGCATAAAATATAGTTTGGGTGGGTGTCGGTGTGTGGGATGTATGTGTTCATCCTGTGTAGCAGCAGCAACTGAAATCATAGTATGAACGGCGGGTGGCAAGGGGACAATGCACACCAATTTGTGACACTAATGTGTGATGTGTGTTTACATTCTTTGAGGCGAAGGAGGGAAAGCAAAACCTGAGGTCGCAGGCAATCTAGAATCATGGTTTTGCCTTATATCAGTTAATCTCACACGCATTTATAAAACTTCAAATATCATGAATTTTAGTTTCAATAAGTCAACTTGTGACCAAAGCTTTACTTTTCATGCGGCTTGTTAAATTCCTACTATAGCATGGATTCTTCTCTAGACACGTAAATTCCTTGTTTGGACATGAATTTAGTAAGCTCTCTATGCAACTCTATAAGTGCCAACTACATTATTATATCACTAGCAATAAGGTGAGTTTGCTCTAATTAAGTGACTTTATTTTGGCCCCCTTTTTAAATATGGCATACAACGTAAATCCCCACATCTTGTTAGAATGGTGTCAAGGCAAAAAGTGCTGAAAGATGCCATAGTGCCATGGGTTTCACCACTCTTGCCAAATGTGCTTCTAGTAAAAGAAATATAAATTTTTGAAGAAGTTGAGTCACAACTAATGTCACTCTTGAGCTCAGTGGACACCTGTACCTGTTGGATCTCTCTCTCTCTCTCTCTCTCTCTCTCTCTCTCTCTCTCTCTCTCTCTCTCTCTCTCTCTCTCTCTCTCTCTCTCTCTCTCTCTCTCTCTCTCTCTCTCTCTCTCTCTCATCCTTTAACTAATCTAGATCCATTCATTTATTGTATATATCTACTCGTACAATCGCACAGTTTGCAGAAATCCATGAGAACATTCGTCGGAAATACACGAGATTGTCTATCAGACTGCATAAATACACAAGAATCGCCAACAAGTGTCTGCTCGATAATGAAAACTGTCGATTTAATTGTCGAAGGAAATTATCTTAGTCAATTGTTGAAGCGAATTATCGAAGCAACTGTCGAAGATAACTATCGAAAGCCTTCAACTTTCAAGGCAGAAGAAAGGTCGACACGATCCGACTCCTATGTTGGAAATGAAGTGAAGGTGCGAGGTGGGACAACTGTTCAAAGTGTCAAGAGACACATTCAAGCTCTCGGTTAGCGCTACGGAAGACTTAGTGACATTAGAGCACCATGTTTAGATCATCTGTCACAACATCTCCAGCCGATTAATCGATGAGTTAGTAGATGTTGAAGACAACCATAGATATAGATTCAATGGCGTCAAGGACAACCGTGATTCTGATCTATGACTCATTCGATTTGACACATAAGGAGATTAAAACGTATTTGATTCATAAACTTAAACAGAAACAACAATAACCATTGAAAAACAGAGTTTAATTAAGATGTGCGAATGTACAGGAGACTACTATAAAGAAATCTATTTATCAATATACAAGCCTAGAAGATCAACTTAGAAATTGAATGATAAAGCTAGGCTGTTGACCGCAATACACTCCCACTTCATATCCCGCCAATTGTTGAATATTGAGCTGTGATTGTACACAATCGGCTAATCAATATTCTAAATTTACCAAATATCCTATTCATTCACAAGCTACTGCTTAGAATCTACGTTTTCAAATCGATCTTTCATTCACTCGAACTCAATCAACTGAAGGAATAGCTAATCCTAACGCTCCTCACTTCAACCGCATCTCCATAAGATATGGAACATGGCAATCATAATTCACAACTCATTCTAAGCATCCAGCTTTGTAACTCTGGCTTGTCATCAAGAGTAACTCAGATAAGTTCTACTTGCTTCACATTCATCAATGTATTACTACAATCACAAACAACAAATCTATAGTTTTAGTACTACAATCTTAAATTCATACAACAAATAAACTCCAATTCTCACTTGCAACACTTCTTGATTATTTTCGAAATTTCACAAACACAAAATGGTGCACGGATCTAATAAGAAGTATTTCAAAGGTTCTCATTCCAATGACAATAATTCTTACAATTCTATGCAACAATACACATCACATCATCAACTCTGCTCAACACTAGTTTGATCATCAATACAACCAATTGGCTATCCTTCTCTGAATCGCCCGATATGGACCTTGACAAATCTCCAGCTATACGCTCTCTCCACACTACTCAATCCTCTATGACCTCTCTCCCATCTTCAACTATCAACAACAGAGGTCCTCTTTTTTTCGTTTGTTTCTCTTTTTTATCCTCTCTATTCCTGGCTTTTTTTGGCCCGCCATTCAGTTTCTTGGATGTTGCTTTCTACAACCGGCATAACTGAATCTGGTTTTTTCATCTCCCCACTAACATGTCACATTCGATTATCTCTCAAGTAACTAACTAATTTGTTCTCAATTCATGGACTTACACAACAAGATGCCATGGTTGGGTCATTAAGTTACAAGTCTAGTTACTTTTAAGAACAACAAAAAACTTAGATCAACCGGCAATCAGTTAAACCCTGATATTGGTAGAGAATCAACATTTCCCTCTACCAACCTTGTTGCAGGTCCTTCTACAACATCAATCGTATATCTTCAGCTGGATTCTTTGGTTATTTGGCTGGTCCTTATGTTTTGCAACTTGGTTTCACTGTCAGTTATCATCCTTTGGTTAGTCCTGCAGTGGAAATCCAAACCTATTGCCATACCATCTATGTTCGAAACATTCATGAAACTTATTCTATCTTAAGTCTATACATAAATCATTGATTCGTTAGTCCAATGAGCGAATGGAATGCAAGATAATAATGGTGATCACAAGTGGATTATGAATATGGATAGGATGAGCAGATGGAAGGTGAACGGAGTCCAGGGTGAGAGCAATCAGGTCATGGTCTCAGATGATCCACCTCTTCCGTGTCCGTCTTTGTCTTCTTTCTTCTCTTGATGAGCTAACGTGGCTTGTACTTTGCATGTGGTGCTCCAGAGCTGGTTTACTTGGTCTAGGACCTTTTGTAGATCTTGCTGCATCTTCTGGATTTGACTGTGAGATTCAAACAGCCTTCCTTCGTAGTGGTCTTGCTGAATCTGTCCGATGTATTCATTGGTTGATGTGACCTTCGATTGACACGCCTCACGTGTGAACTTCGGTTGATCTGCTCTCGGTTATTGCAGTTCATACTGATCTCGATTGATGCAATATTTCTCGTTAACCGCGTCTATTGTACAAATTAATATATGGAGTTGATTCGTGATTCTTGAAACACAAGGATTTCTCCTTGTCTCTCCCCCGGACAAAACATGGTGGAAAGACAAGTGGGTAAAGAAAGAAAATAGTCAGTAGGAATAGTGAGTAGATCAGTCCGAAATTTTTTGAGCGACAGTGCATGAATGCGTACTGAAATTTCAAGAACTGTTCAAGACTTAAAAAAAAAAAAAGTGAAAAAAACGTGTGCGTGCAAATTTCTCTTAGAAGGTGTGTAAGTATATTGATTCTTGGAAAAGCATGGATATGAATTTCTTACTTAAAACCAAGAAACATATCAAGTAGTGTTCTGAAAAAAATATACATATGTACAGGAAAAAAAATCTGAGTTTCACGAAGTATAGAATTTACGCAGTCGAGATCTATTAACCAACGTGTCTAATTGAATCCCGTCTTATGTCTCCAGTTGCATAGATCCATTGGTATAAATCTGGGTGATCACATAAGATCCTTGGCCTTGGAATTTAAGCTTGTCTGGTTTAATCTTTTGAGATCTATAGAGTAGAACCTAATCTCCTTCGGCTAATTCCTTCAATCGAATATGATTATCATGCTAGGCTTTCTATCTACGTTTATTTACGAGTTGTGCATGATAACTTAATAATCGACTTTCACAAAGTTTGTGAAGGTTAAGAAATCATTTTTTTTAATGGTTGCTTCTTCACCAAGTTTTTGAAATATGCAACTCGTAAAGATGGAATGATAAATTCAACCGGCATTACCACTTCTTGGCCATAAACTAGCTAAAAGAGTGTCATCTTGGTGGATCTACGCGGTGTGGTTCTGAAGGCCCAAATAGTTGAATAAAATTTTGTTTCCAAATTGTTTCTTCTAGCTTCAACTATTTTGGTTAGAATGCGGCATATGATCTTGTTTGAGGATTCTGCTAACCCGTTACATCGAGGATAGTATGGTGTGCTTTTGTGATGCTTCACAAAATAGTGGGTTAGGAGGTTATGTACAACATCATTGAGGAAATGAGTCCCTTTGCCACTCACTAACTCTATCGGACAGCCGAATCGGGTGATATTGTTTTCATATAAAAACTTGGCCGTAACTTTGGTAGTAGCTTGCTTTCTCGCTCTAGCTTCTACCCAATTCGTAGCATAGTCAGTGGCTACTAAGATGTATCTGGATTGAGTACCTTGTGCGGCTGGGCTAATCGGCCCTATAAAATCAATTTCTCATTTATGAAATGCTTCTCCTTCGGCTATTGAAGTTAGAGGCATAAAATAGGCACATTGAGGAGTGTTTATTCGTTGGCAGACATCACAGGTTTAAATTTGTGCGTAAGTGCCTTTAAATAATGTCGACCACCAGTACCCAGCTAATAAAATTTTCTTAGCGATACTATCGAACGAGAAGTGCCCTCCTCTTTCACCTTCATGTGTTAGGAAAATTATTTGTTTGACCTCATCTTCATTAACACACCAGATTAAAAGGTAAGGCCTAGATTTCAATATCCGTTTACGCTCATCAACTTTGGACATAGTTGAGTCCAGTACTCTGGTTGATAGAAATGAGACTATTTCTTCAACCTGTCTAGGAGTAGCGTCAATTTGGAATAGGTAGGCATCCGGTAGTTCGTCATTGATAGGCTCTGTGACTCTATCAGCCGATGCTATCTTGGATAAATGGTCAGCAGAAAAATGTTGCTTACCTTTCCTAACAATAATTTTGAAGTCAAATTCTAAAAGGATAAGTAACCATCTAGTTATACGACCAGTGTTGCACGGTTTATTCAACCGATATAACAATGCTTGGTGATCAGTGTAAAACTTGAATTGATTTCCTAATAAATAATGAAGTGATTTTTGGATAGCATATATCATTGCTAAATCCTCTCTTTCGGTTGTAGAATAATTTACTTCAGCAGGGACTAACTGTCGGTTGAGAAAACGAATCGAATAGTCTTTCCCAAATTCTCTTGGTTGTGCTAGGATGACTGCAATAGCATACTATCCGTATGAACATGGAATTCTAATTAATTGTTTGGTCCTCGGAGAATGGGTGCAGTGACAAGTGTGTGCTTCAAATCCTCAACTGCTTGTATTCTTTCTTTTGTCCATTCTGGATCCGTAATGACTTCATAAATTTATCTAGCTTTTCCTACAAAATCAAGAATAAATATACGATAGTAATTACAATGGCCTACAAAGATATAAATCTCTTTTACCGTGGCCGGTAGCGGCATGTCTTGAATAACTCTCACTTTAGCTAGATCCGTGGATATACCATCTATGGATATGATATTTTCTAGACATCACCATGTGTTACCCAAATCTAACATTTCTCCGGATTCAACAAGATTCCATATTTCCTGCATTGGATTAAAACTTTTTCAATACAATCAAGATGATCAGAAGCTTAAGATTTAACACCGATATCATCCATATAGATTTCTAAAATCTTATGCAGTAGATCTTTAAACGCAAACTGCATTATTGTTTGAAATGTTGATGGAGCATTATAGAGTCTGAATGGCATTACTTGATATGCATACGTACCAAAATTTGTGGCAAATAAAGTCTCTTGAATGTCTTTCGAATCTAATCGAATAAGAAAATAACCACTAAAGCCATCCAAAAAATTCATTGCCTCGGCTCTTGCCATCTCTTCTAATATAGCATTGGTTAATGCTAAAGGAAAGTGACTTTATTCAGTTCTTTTAGGTCCACACATATCTGTAACTTACCATTCTTCTTGAGAACCACCACTATGGGGGATGACCATGTTGTATGCTCTATTTCTTTAATGAAACCTGCAGCCAGTAATCTTTGTATATCTTATTTGATTTTTTCTCTGTAAAGCGGACTACAATGGTGAGATTTTGCTTGACCTGGCTTTGCATCATCTTCTAACAATATGGAGTGTACTTCTATGTCAGGTGGCATACCTTTCATCTCTTTATAGTTCTATGCAAAGACATCACGGTATTTTCGTAAGAGCTTTTCCAAGTTTCTACGTTGTCGTCTATCAAGATGGGCTCCTATATGCATGAATCTATCATCGGTTTCATCTAGATCTTTTAAATTTAGTGGAACAGTCTTAGCTGGCCCATCGAATGAAGAGGATTCACTAGTTTGTTCATGTTTCAATTGAGGTAACGCAATGGGAACATCACCCAACGAATAATCTGAGAATTTCTTGGGTACGTCAAGCCTAGGAATTTCATTATGTACAAGAATCTTTTCGGCTACTGGGAGGTGGCCTTGAACATGAAGCAACGTAAGTTAAGTCTAAGCTCTGATACCATGTTGGGAGAGGGGGGGGGGGGAAGAATAAATGAAGAACACGAACGAGAAACGAACTCGAACAAGAAACGAACGAGAAGCGAACTCGAACAAAAAATGTTCATGCGCAGTGGAATGAATTATTTGACTCTCTCCCTAAGCATGACTATGCCTATCAGAATGAACAGAACTTTAGTGATAGAAATCATAGTCATTCTAGATTACATAGCCAAACGTTTAATGGATGAAGTGCTAGATGAATAATTTGTCGCGAATTGCAAGAAAAATTATCTGTCGCGAATGATTCGCAAAGAGCTAGACTACGCTCGACTAATAATTAGTCGTGAATGATTCGCGAAAGACAAGACTAAAAGTTAAACGTCTATTACCAGAAAGAGCAACTAGAAAGACCAGACAGAATGAAGAATAAGCATAGCAATATTAACATAGATCTGAATGCAGAACAAAGAGCTATATCAGATTAAGTATATCATATATACATGTTAATAATGCGGTAGAACACAATACAATAGCGGACAAAATTGTGTGCCCTATGAAGCTTATTATATCTGTAATGAGGAATAAAAATAAACCTCTTCTCTTAGTCTCTTCTTATCTCTTCATCTCGATGCATTATGAATACTCAGATGGTATCCAATATATATACATAATATTACAAGTGTGCAGATGTGAAAGTATAGAGTGGATGTGCTATCTATAAGAGATCGTGGGTGGCTGCAGTTGTTGTCCAATCTGTTAGCGCAGCTGCATAGGGTGCGACGTCAGTTAGTACTGAAGTGAACGTTGGTGATGATGCAAAAGTGCGTCACTCTTACGAATGGCCTTAGGATAAGATTTACAGGGTGCCTTAGCTTTTAAGGCACTTTTGGCATTCAGTAAGGTAGTGTCCCCTTTTTGCCTGTCAGCATAACTTGTGTAAGAACACAGTGTCGCAATTCATTTGTCTTTTTCTTTGTCTGTGCGAATTTGCGTGTAAATATGTAGACTATGTGACAACGCTAGTAAATATGCAGCATGAATGGAGGCAGACTAAAATTGGGATTTAGGAGAGTAGAAGGAGTAAATCCAACAGCTCATCGAGAGGAGCAATCGATTGTTTCATTTTTTGGTGCATCTACTTCTATTTCTCAGTTAATCTTGAGTAGAGGATAGGGAGTGGTTTATTCTATAAATTGGCAATCTTGAGATTATTAATAACCTTAGATTGAGGAGTCTAGTTATGCGGTTGGGCTATGAGATTCTCATCTAGAGTACTAATGATTTCATCTCGCGGATTGTCCCACTCATATATTTTATCATGCAAATGCTGATTGGTTAACCGACTAGGTTGTGTTACATATTTTAGAGTGGATTCATCTGTGAAAATGCAAAAATTATGCTTGGTCAAGGCCAAATCTATGTATATAGGATGATTACACATGTGTGGAGCATGTTCCCACTGGTGTGAAATAAATGTACTTTTTGAGGCCAATCTATATAAAATTCTACAAAAGTTTTGCATAGATGCTATATATGCACTAGAAACTCTCAAAGGTTTCACTTGGAGGACAGATCCAAAGATGTTTTCTAGCAAATTGATGCTTCTAAACTTGACCCTATCACTCTTGAACAAATCTAGAGTGATGGTACAATGGATTTCAACCTCTCACCTTGCATATCACTCCTAAATCTATGTTTTTTTGGCAATTTTCTCTCTCAACTTTGACATGACTCAAAAAATCAGAGAAAAACATTTGATGCACCTGAATCAAGCTTCAAATTAATTATTTGGATGATCTAATCCAAGAACAAATCATAGGAATAGAATTTCTATAGAAAAAACTTGAATTTGCACAAAAAATCTCTAAATTTGTGTGTATGAGTCAAATTATGCATCAATTTGAATTTTATCAACCAAAACTGGATCTGTATGGCCCCACACGTGTGGAAAGTACACCTACAGCCCACAACAAGTTTTGGTACAAAAAAATTGAATCTAGCTATCAATTCAAACTCTCTACCTCAAAATTAGCTAATTTTCACAAACTTGTTAATTTGGGAGATTTAGCATCAAAATGAAGCATAAGGCTTCAAAAATGGTACTGTACATTCTAGCACGTGTGAAAAGTACCCCTGCAGCCCACAACAAATTTTTGTCCATAAATTTTGAGTATACCTATCCTATCCAACTCACTACATCAAAATTAGGTAGTTTCCAAAAACTTGCTAATTTGGGCTTAGTTTTGGATCAACCCCATCAAATCTTCATAAATCCTCTTGTACTTGGCTCTGATACCATGTGGAAATCTGCAAAATTGGACCAAGAATGGATCCTAAAATGATCCACAAGAGTGATTGGATGTTAGATACAATTGATCTATCAATCTACACAAGATTTAGATCAATCTAGATCAAATTTAGATGAGAAAATCTAACAAGAACAATCATAAATGAAAGGGAATTGTACTTGATGGTTTCACACGTGTTTAAACCTGTCAAAGCACTCCAGCCTGAAATTAACGTACAATATGATAGGAACCCAAAACTATCAAAAAAAATCAAGACAAATGATGAAATTGACAAGAATTGCCTCCAACACCAAGATTGGTGCTGCTTAATGATTATGGCCAAATGTGGCTCTCTCTATATATACAAAAAGTGGGAGCTCGTGGTACTGATCATCTCTCTAATCTCACATGTGTGAGGGTGCTTTGTCATGTGATGATTCATCATGCAAAATTGACACTTGGACAAAACCTTCTATTTTGAGCACTTTTGGTCCATTTTTCTTCTATGTAGAGAACTAGGAAAAACTCTTCTAGAAGTGAAAATTTGACTTCCTCAGCTTATTCCACACGTGTGAGTAGACCTCTAGACATGGGATTTGACATCTAATCTCATGACGTGGCTTCATGCAATCTCTATATTGATGCCATGTGGCATATGACTAAAAAACATGATTTTGGCCTTTTTAGCCAATAGACTCTTGATTTAAACTATATGTACAAGCTATATGATTGTACTACTTGAGAGTTCTAGAAAAGATATTGAGATCCAAGTCACATTGTTCAACCCTAGTCAATTTGTTTGAGTGATTGTTAGGCTTGAAAAGTCATTGAGGTGTGTGTGTAAAATGTGTAGAGAGAGATCCAATTTTCTAAGAGTTCCTTCCTTTGTAGAGGGCAAGATCTAGAAGCTCATTGTGTGTTGTTATTGTTCTCCTAGGTGATCAAATCTTTCTAAGTGGAATTAGCTCTTTGAAGCACAATATCTTAGTAAGAAAGAAGAATCATAGCTTTTGATTTTGAGTTTCATTCCAACTCTTAAGAGGTAGAGTCATTGGTGGAATTCAATAGGGGTGAATGAATTCAATTTATTGAGCAAAAATTGACATAGAAGGTATGAAACTCAAATTAGTTCTATTCAACTTTCTTTGTAAGAGTGTGAGGGTTAAGTTGTGATTCCATTGGATGTCTAGAACAAGGAGGAGGCCATATTTGAGTATTCATGCATGGTTGGGATCTTTGTGAATCTCTAGATGTCTAATTTTTAAGCTTTGTGAAAAATTCTTGACATAGGTTTTTATCAAACTATTACAAATCCATTCCAAATCTCAAGAGTGAGATTCTTTGGGGATTCCAAAAGGGGTGATTGGATCTTAATTCTATGTGTTTGAATCAAATGTACATGTCAAGTTTGAGTGATCTAGAGTAGATCCTATGTTTTGTGAAAATTGGTGGTATAGTTTGTTGTCAAATCAAATCAAATTCATTCTAAATCTCAAGAGTGAGATTATTTGGGTCAAGACAAAAGAAGTGATTAAGTTTGATTTTCATGTGTTTGAAACAAAACCCATCTTTTGTTCAAGAATCTCAAGTCTTGAGAGAACTAGTCAAGTGAAAAGGAAAATCTAGGTGTCAATCTTTTCATATCCATTTCAACTCTCAAAAGAAAGAGTCATTAACCAATGTTCCACAGCCGCCCACGGCTGTTTGCAACCAGATTCGAATGGATAGGGCGCCTACCTTCAGCTCGTTACAAGTCGAAAAAACCTTCTGTAAAGAGAGAGATCTTCAGTTTTCTTTATGAAAACCCTAGCTGTAAGAAACAACAGCATTCTAGGCCATTTTTCCACATTTCTTTCTGGTTTCTCTTGCAGCTCATCATCTGACTAAGGTCACTCTTCCTCTAGCTCAGTGATCAAATTTACAACTATTCGATTGGTGTCCAATTGTTCGCTAACAATCCGCTTTTCTGAGAAAGTCTTCAATAGCTCATAGAATCTGAAAATTCTGCAATTTTCTCATATTTCCACCTAATCTGCTCTATAAATTTCTATGGCTCTCTGTCACTACTCTTTGCATAGCCATGCAAGCCCCGTTGCACCAAATGGCTGTCCACATAGTGAATAATGTAGCCAACATCGATGATTTTCCCAAAACCACCGAAACTACAAGTTTCTCCGTGAATTCTCCCCGAAATCCACCTACGACGATTGTTCTGATCTTCCCCGAAGCTCCGATCGAAGGAACTTTGTTGTCTCCTGCCATCCGGACTGCCGATACCCCGTATGGAGTCCTCTCTCCTGAGACTCTTTGAGTGCTATTTCTCTTGGTGAAAGACGCTATCCCATAGCTCCATCGGATCGTGCATACTTGCTACACCCTGCCGCTCTGATACCAAGTTGAAATTCTGTTAGGATATAGTGCAGTATGCAGATCACATCACATAATCACCATAGCCACTCTCCTCACAAGCTCTCAAAGATGGCACAACAAAAGTTAATAGATTACAAAGAAACACTGTACATATAGAGTATTCACAAACTGCCTGAAAAGGCAGGTGTTTTAAAATTGGCCTACCACCTGTCAAACTAAGGTTGGGCCCAATATGGCCAAATTTGACCGACAAACTTCGGACATGCCCCCAAGTATAGCAAGTACTGTAAATAACTCTGTACAGGCTAATTCTTCTTATGTGTGGCTACCCTGGCTAATCCAAGTAGCCATCTACGGAATAAGTGCCTGATCAATATATCCTAACGGGTCACATCCTAAACACAACCATATAGAGTAAACCAAATAAACTGTACACTAATTACATCATCACATTTAGAGCTTACATAAAAAGTATATCAGATTAACTCTGATTTCTAACTCTACCTTCATCTTCTCCCCCTAACCTACAGGTGGTATCAGAGCATCAACATTAAAACCGAGAGGTTATTCTATTTCAATCACTATCGATTCAATATGTGTCACACTGGTAACACTCGATCTTCATCATCATCCAATGAAGTCAGGATCATCAACAAATTCAACGGTTCAAACTTTTATATATGGAAGTTGAAAGTTAGGATGATGCTTATCAATAGAGATCTTTGGGATGTTGTGGACGGCCTGAAACCAGACAAGGTTGATTATGACCTAGCTAAGGCATGGAAGATCAAGGATCAGAAGGCCCTAGCATCAATCACACTGAATCTAGTTGATTTCCAGATATCCCCGCTACCACTTGCAAGTCCTCTAAGGAAGCATTAGATTTGTTGTCAAATCTTTATGAGACTCAAGATGTGACCACCCGGTTACACCTTAGAAAGAAGTTCTTTACTCTCAGAATGTCTGATTCAACAGCCATCACTGCCAACATCAACAGTTTTAAATCTTTGTTAGATCAGTTGTCAGCTATAGGATGTGCTATTCAAGATAATGATGTTGTAATGACCTTACTTTCTTCTTTGCCAAAGTCTTATGGGCACTTTGTTGTAATGATCTCCATTCAACCCGATCTGACCCTTCAAAAGGTCATCGATTATCTTCTTCAAGAAGAGATGCGGATAAAACCAGTGATCTATCTGTCAAAGATAAATCTCTGGTATTATACATAAAAAAGAAAGATAATTTCAAAGGCAAATATCCGATGCATAAACAACAATAGCAGAATCCAACAGAGAGTAGTGGATCCAAAAAGCAACTCTTTTGCAGATACTATAAGTGGGTAAACCACGACATCAAAGGTTTTTGTATTCGAATCTAGACGAAGAAGCAACAACACCAACAGTCAAACTCTACTAATACAGTAGAATTTAAGGAGAAAATCTCTGATGATGTCAAACCATCAGAATTGTTAATGGTAGAAGAATGGACTAAATAAAAAATGAATGGACTTCTGGCATATTTGCTGATAATACAGCTTTCACAAAGAGAAGTCGATTTGCTAATAGATGTTAGATCTTACACTAGATTCAAATTTGACATTTTGTTGTTTTGAATGGCCTAGTCTGAAATGCCATAGCATATCAGTCGATTCAGAAGTTGAAGTATGAAGAGCTTGACTATTTGTAGAATACCAATGGCTTAACTTGTAAAGATAGCCAGATCTCCTATCGAAAGCTAAAACTTTTTTAGATTTCTCAAGAATAGTACAGCCCTCTGTATCAAATTCGACCATATGACCAGTGATTTTGCTGATTGAAAGCAGATTTTTGGTAAGATTTGGAACGTTAAGAAAATTGGACAAAAACTTTCAATCACCTTTTTGGAATTTGATTCTGACTATTCATTCACCCTTGATAGTATGGCATGAGTTATCTCCTAGTTGTACAACTCTAGAATGGGTGAAGGACTTGTAGTCTTGGAACCAGTCACAGTGATGAGTCATGTGTTGTGTTGCTCCTGAGTCCAAGTACCAAGAATCAATATCTTGTTGTTCTCCAACTTTGGCATGAAGGTTGCTTCATCTTCCTCTTGAGGCTAGATTGAGTGATTGGTAGTAGCAGCATTTGCTTGTTGTTGGAACTACTTCTACTTTTCATCGTTGTATTTCAATGTTCTACAGTCCTTGATAAGATGACTAGTCCTCTTAAAGTATTTACAAAATAGCTTCTGTCTTGGCCGGAATGATAAAGGTTCTGAAGTTGATGATGCACTTGATACATGCTGCAAGTTGCTCCTCTTGTCAAGATAGTCTGAATGGCTCTGATGCTGAAAATGAAGTTGGGCGAAGGTTGTCTAGGGTGTTTTGGACTACTGTGAGATTCTGGACATTTTTTACAAGGGATTTTTAATGGCAACTAACCTTCACCTGATGGACTGTAGGTACTGCCAACATGGCAGAACGTACTGCCAACTCGGCAAAGGTTGGTTCAGACAGAGCATAAAGTTATTGTTTTTGGCTCTTTTCTGGACAGATTGCCAAAAAGAGAGGTTTTTTTTTTATTTTTATGTGTTTTTTGGATTTATGGAAGGTATTGGGTGCTTGGATCTGATACCTTCCACTTCACAATCTTTCCCCACAACACGTACAAGCAAAAATCATGAAAAAAAAAGAGAATGCAAAATAACCCCTAAACCATGCTCTACTCTACTCCCCACTAACACTAACAACTACAAAATCTAATTTTTTGGTGAAAAGAAAGGGTGAGAGAAGAGGAGAGTGAGAGAAATGCTATGTAGCAAGACGAGAGTGTGGCACTCCCCGGCAATGGTGCCATTGTTGTGTCATAAATGTAGTATAGGAGTTCGACGCTAGAAGTGGCAACCTTGTCTCAACCTGCATAGCACATGAAGAGAGAGAGAGAGAGAGAGAGAGAGAGAGAGAGAGAGAGAGAGAGAGAGAGAGAGAGAGAGAGAGAGAGAGAGAGAGAGAGAGAGAGAGAGAGAGAGAGAGAGAGAGAGAGAAAGAAGAAGAAGAAGAAACCAGCAGAGTTTTATTAAGAAGAGAATAGAAGATACAATACAAAGGAAATGGCTCCCTTTTATAGATTTTAGAGGTGAGCCTCCTTTGGATACACTAAAATGGCAAGGATTCTAATGCCAACCGTTTAAGTTAACACAAACTAAATCTAGTGGTGCTAAGAAAGCACAAGGGGAACTCACATGTATCATGTGAGTTCTAATTTGGGCCCTTTTAGCTTTTTATTGGCAACTTGACTTAGGGCCTCTAATGTTATTTTAGAGTTTTAAGCCCCTAGTCGCTTATTCCTAGGAATTACAACTTGCTAATTGTGCTCATTGGGCTGGGCTTATACTCGCAGGATGCCAATGCCCTCGCACTTATTACTTGTAGTACTATAGTGGGACCCACTTGGCAAGCCGTGGCCAACAGTAGTTTTAGTGGCGGGACCCACTAGGCGCCCAACAATTCTTTGTCATACATTTCATTTCCTGTTTAGAATTTGAATACTAATGAGCAGTTTTAATCCTATAAAATAGGTACACATCATGGGAGGAAAATTTGGTCGAACGCAATTCCATTGTTTGATCTATTAGCAGGTACCTTGGAGTGAGCTTTGTTGAAGCATTTATGGTTGGGGTAGTGGTTCTTTTTCTATATAATACACATGAACACAAACCTTGAATCCATAACCCAAGGCAAAGCAAAATTTTAAGTGATATAATTGAATGGAAGTTGGAGCAGCTTTCTGATTTGAAACTTTACTGCTATTTCTTCCATGTGAAATCCTTTTGGGATTTTTTTGCACACGAGTGGTCGACCTATTTTTTGTTGGTGCATTTATCGGTTTAGCTATGTTATTATAGGATAAGCAAAAACAGTTTGATGAATTCCATATTTCGGAGTTTGATTTCAAATAGCTCTCCATGAAGTCTAGTGGCCATAGATTAGTGGGGATCTAATAATCTCAATAGTAGTCCTATTTTTATGTTGACGACTAAATCAGATGCATGTACAAAATGAAGGAATTCACAACTTACATTAAAACACAGTTTTTGAGGGAATTGGAATCATGTTATCAAGACTTGCAGGGTTCGACTAAGCAATCATATACACCAGCTTCATTCTTGAACTTGCTCTCTTAAGTCACAAAGTTGACATTAATCCTCATGTCAAAACTGTTGCAAATAAGCCTAATGAAAATGCATTTAAAAGACTAATTCAATTGTTATGGCATATCTCTCTTGAATCTTGAAGAATGCAAGACATGGTTTGGTTCTGGGATGATCACAAAGCCCTAGCAATGTTGATATATACTTAACTCTAAAATAGTAAACTATAATAATTATGTATTGATGAGGCCCTAATCATCTTACTACCTTAGGAGGATGTTGGCCGCGCATCTGTGATGTCTGACTGATAATAAGATCAGGGAGAGGCTATTCGTTTAGAACCATATGTTGATCTTCCTATGGAGTATCAATATCTGTTGTTGAGCCTCCTTTACTCTGGAGGCGCAACTCAAATGGAAGTTCTATCATTAGAGTAGACCCATCTACATTGTTCTCTTATCTTCAAGTTTTTGTGGTGCATTGATAAGCTGACCAGGCACTTCATTGAAGCTATTGATGGTGTTGATGTTATTGTTGCTGTGATTGGAGGGAGGAACTAAAGGAGTAGGGGTTTGAAGCCCCACTTGACTTGACCACCGTGTTTGATGTTGAACTTATGGAGCCTCCAAAGTCCATGAAGGCAAAATTGGGTTTTGTTATCTAGTTGGTCATTGAATTTGAAACAAACTACCAGGAATTACCTGAAGATTCTATTATAGAGGAAGAACGGGATCCTGTTTGGTCTAAGCAAGTACCCTAGGCACGAAAAACTGAAAAAAAATTTCTTGGCTGGTGTTTTTTGGAGTACTACAATTTCTTTCCTATTGACATATTATATTCTTTATGGATTGAGAGATTCTAATTGGCAGTTTGAGCACAGATCTCTTGCTACTTGGGAATCTTTTTTTTGGATAACTTGTTCTTTACAAGTAGCAGTGACAAACTCATTGAAGTGAGAAAAAGTCACCAATTGCAAAGTTGGAGATGAAGGATCTTGGGGACCTACACTACTACCTGGGAATTGAGGTTTGGAGACAAAACAAGAAGCTTTGATGGGGGTAAAGCAAAATTAAATTTGTCATTAAGGGAGAGCGTTAGAAGTCACTATTTGTCCTATTTGTCCTTTAATGGAAATTCCTCTGTTGATGCTCTAAATGCAAAGTCGAGGTACTAGAAGGTACAACCTGACGGCTGTCAGGGGTCATCAGAGTTTATTTTCTCCCTAGGTGTAATCTTCTCTAGAGATAGTATGGCGAGTACAAAGCTTTTTCCAAGCTTTGATTGCGTGACTTCATGGGGTTAATGCCATATTTAATAAAGTTGGGGCAATGATTGGGAACCATTGGCCTTTGGATTTCTCTATCTCTACTAGTATAAATAAGCATCCTCTTTCTGCTAAAGAGGGGAGGAAGAGTCTGAAGAGGCTGGAGAGACTAGAGAGAGTGGCAATGCTTATGTACATACATTCTTTATAGAGATTTGTCTCCATTGATATCCTATTTTGCTTCCACTAGTATGTGTAATTTGTGTTTGTTCATAGAACATTAATAACTTAATTCATTGTGAATGTTTTTGCTTCTAGTTCACCTTGAATTCTGATAGAGCCGAGATGTGACGACAATCAAAGATGAATGAGAAGAGCTAAAGAAATAAGACAAAGAGAAAGCTTTTAGCTTGAAAAATATCTCCAAAGGAATTGATCCCAAGCAGAAAGAGTCTTGCATTGTCCGAGACAGACATGTAGCTCCCACTAGATTTTTCTAAACCTCCCCAAATCCCTCCCCAAAAAAGAAAATTTTAGATGATGATGACAATAGCTTGAATTCATCTACGTTAGCATCAAAGAAAATGTTGGATGTCTCTCTTGTATGCATACGAGTCACCCAACTCTAGGGTTTCTCTAAAAAGTCATCCCCGTTGACCAACAATCTGAAAAGTGTGATGGCCCAAAAATGAGAATCCCACATTTTCTTGAGCATTTATTGTCACAAAATTCTATAAACATGCACAAGGATTGCAAATCTTGAATAACTTGTTACAAAAGTTGAGTCTATTATGGGGAGTCAATGAAGACTAAGAAATCTGCAGACATATGCTCTAGATGTCTACTGGATTCTTTGCTTAGCATCTTGCTTATTCTTTATGCTTTGTCTTCTACCTGTCAGAATAGACTATGGGCTTCCTTGATGATTATCCTGCTTGTTTTAGGGCCCAAATCAGGCAGAATGGACTGATATCAATTATAGTATGTCCTGCCTGTCAGAGGACATCCAGGGAGGTCACTCTTGAACTGAATGCATATGCATAAACAGCCCATCATGCAAGCCAATGCGTTCAACCAAGACATCAGCTTGTAGTTTCGTTGAACAAACAATGAAATCCTATTCTAAAGCTGCAAAATGAGCCGATCCTAAAAACTAAAACCAATCTAACATACATTCTACCTAAATACAAGAATCAAGAAACTAAACTTGCTAAACAACATTTTTGAGAGTCCAACAATCAAGAAACACTCATCTCTTGATTCTTGGATTTTCCAAGAACATCAAGAAGTGAAATGTAAATGGATATGCAAGATCTACACCACAATTTCAGCCTATTTAGTTTACTTGAACACTGATTCCTACAATGATCCACAAAAGCAATAAAACTAATCCACTCTAGTTCCACAAACAAGAAATAAAACTAACCACCACTAAATCCACAACCACACACAAAGAGATGGAAGGGCAAGATCATTAATGCATCACTCAAGAAAACAAGAATGATAAAGGAGCTCAAGGATGCACCAAACTCATGGAGGCTATTCTCTTTAGAATATGGAGTAGATGCATTCACAAAAAGCTCTCTTCTACAAAGGGGAAGTCTCTTAACTAAGCAAGAGAGATCCTTAAATGACATACTAGTGGCATTTTCACATTACACAAATTACTTGTGGAATTATCCTCTCCACTAGAGGTCACCATCAAAAGGTGGCTCGCTCGACTTTTCTAAGAGGGGTCTACTTGCATTTATTACATTTGCGTAGAAATACTAGTTCCTACATGGTCATTCCATCTTACGGGATTCACCATGAGGCTCACACTGTTTCTTTCTGTCATTCTTAACTAGTATTCCTCAGCTCTCATCTTCGTTCATCTCGTCTTCTCGGAGACCTCCTCGGTCTAAGGTGAGAGGTGCTCTTGGATACCTCTGGCCGAGTATCTTGGGGATTCGTCAGAATCAGCCAAAATCATCCCACCCCTAATGTGTTGCAAGACCCACTGCAACCATATTGAATGATATTGCTCCGCTTTCGCATTGGCATCTTCGATTGTTACTTGGAAAAGTGTAGATCCTCGTTCACTTACATAAAACCAAGTGCTTATTGTTGCCGGTCTTCATCAGAAAACTATTTTAGCAAATTGTCGCAAATGGTTGGTAAATTCAAAATTGGAGATCTCCCAGCAGCTTCACAATCTTGCATGCTTGAGTGCTTCCTTTTTGTCTTTTTCTCTTTTTTGCATCTGCCATGGATGGTTTTGCTTCTGGCTTCTTGGTAGGTATTAATTCTCTGGGAGGTCTGGATCCTCCATTATGCTTCTGGGTTTCCTCAGTTATTCTCTCAGTCAAAGTTCCAGTCTTGCTGACACTCTTTCTTTGATGAACCTTCGATTGGTAGGTTGCGTAAAGCTTGGGTTATCAATCTCCAAGGGGATGGACTTATCATCAAATTGGTGATGGAAACAGATTTGGGACGAATGGTTGGTAGAAGGATGAAGAAACTGATAGTATTACAGTTGCAACCTTGGACCCTTGAAATGTTGAGCTTTGACCACTTCTTGCTTGGTGAGGAACTCGCTTTATTCTGCAGGTTCGCTGTCATCTTTATCTTTTTCTTTTTCGCAACTCCTTCCTTCGATCCATTACTTTTGGATCTCTTCGGGCTTCATAGGAGGAGATTCGACTATCATTGCTCCGGAGAGTTTTTTTTTATCATCGATCTGACTCATCTATTGCTTAAGTTTCATCCTTTCCTCCTCAGCTTCTTGGATCTTTCTCTTTATTCCTTCTAGCTGCTTTGGCTGCTTTCTTAAATCTTTTTTTCTGGCTAACCAACCATTGTAGGTGGTAGTTGGTCTCTGCAAGACACTTGCGATGATCTATCAGCTTCTTCGGTAAGACTATCAAGGTCTAAAAATTGGAAATTTCTTAGATGGATGATGAGATGATGGAAAGACAGAGAAATGGACGGAAGGGTGGTGGTGGTGACATTGGTAGATGGTGTGGATGATAAAATAGGCATGGGAGTGGATGAAGAAGAAGACTTGTACTTTCTATTTGCTGAAGGATCTTCGTCGTGACTGGGGTACTTCTTCTGATTGAGTATCTTTGGATTGCCCATCTGTCTTTTTAGCCTTGTCTTTTTCATCTTTGGTGTTGTAACCTTGGCTAGTGATCCTGTTGATGTTGTTGCTGGCAATGTGGCTGCTCCTATGGATGCTTGCAAATCCACTCTCTCCCCCCGAAAAAAAAATCTATTGGTGGGGATGTTGTTATTGGTAACATGTATGCTCAAGGTTGGATCGTCGTTTGGAACACGCAATTGAAACACATTGAACATGCAACTGGATTGAAGATTGAATAAATTTTGACTAAATTTGTCTTAATCTTGTTGTAGTTGACTCGAAAACTAATTTGGCAATGAGATGCATGAATCAACTCTGAAGTTACATGGAGTTGTCAATATGCACAAAAATTCTAAACGCTCTACAAGGTGATTTGGAGATGTATAGATAAATGAAAATGTCGTCTTGAGATACTCTACAAAGATGACTTTTGTTCAATGGCTAATCCTTGTGAAATAAAAGCAAATCCAAAAAATATATATGTAATCATAAGAAAATAACACGTGAAGGAGGTCCACAAAAAAAGTGATAACATAAAAAGAAACAAGGTAATATACCATCTTTACAAAGAGTTGATAATTGCAGAGCACCATGTGGAACAAAAATTTTATCCATCAAAATTGATACGTCACCTTGATAATTGCAATTGTCCATTGTGAGTTACAGTAATGAAAAACTCGGACATGCCCTTGTCAAAAACAAGGCAGGATTAGTGACACTGAATGTATTGAAGATATAGCTTGAAATGCATGGAAGGAGAAGGTACTATTTCTTGAGTACTTCTCTCATTAGGAGATTCATAAAATGAATTTCCATATAGGTTTCCTATTCCCATAGTTGTCAGTATATCTACTTGTTGGGAGATCAAATGATCAAATATGTGTAAGGCCTTGGAAATCTTCTTATAATGTGGTATGTCAGATAGATTTGAGGTTGCAGAAAGGTAGAAGAAAATTTCAATTCCCTGGTGAGGTTGCTCTTGGTTGGAAATTGCAGCAGATGACGAAATATCTATGTTTTTATTCTTTCTACAACAACTCCATTCATTTCTTGCAAGAATGACTCTGTGCCATGAGTGGTCTGGGTAATCACAGGGTAATGTAGAAGTTTTCAAGGAACTTCCCGATTGAGTAGCAAGTTCAGCTGTTGGTTGCTATGGTGCTCGTGGTGTGTTGTCATTGGGATCCTATACAGATTTGTAATGGACGTGGCGAGCAGGTAAGATCTTACTGGATTGTTTCGGACAGTCTTTGAAATTGTGTTTCCTAACACAGTCAGGGCATTTGGGCATGGTATTTTGTTTTGACTGTACAATCAACCATAAAGTGGCCTATTTCACCGCAGATGAAGCATCTGTTGTTCATCAGCCCTTGTTGAATTGCATAGCCATGTTGTATGGCAAGGAGTTCTGGATTTTTCGGATGGTGTTCGTGATAAGGCAAGGATTGTCTAGAGTTGGATGATTGTTCTTCATATTGTTGTATGGAATTGGAAGGCAATCATTAACAGGATGTGTAGCCTGGCAATGTGGGCACCAAATATTTCGTTGTCTATAAGGTACTTGTGCAAGGGGTAGCTGACCAGACATATGGCTTTGGATAGACGTCAAGGTGTCTCGAAACTCCGTAGTGAGTTTCTCCATTTGCATTTGGCGTTGCTGATTAAGCAACTCCATCTATGATTTTCAAAGCTGATTTCGAGTATTGTCGTTCAGCATCGATTCATGAACAGTAGCATGATGTGGTTTCTGTTCCCTAGATTCATCAACATCGAATCCTTCGTCTTCCTCCCAGATGACATCAGACATAGCTAACTTTAAGCTCGTATATTCGTCATTGGATCTAAGCTCGCGTCTAATCCATTTTGGAAGTTCAACTAAGAACCAGATGGTGAAGATTTGTTCGGTGAGTTGTTCTTGTACTTGACCTTTTAAACGTTTAAAATGCTCAATATAGTCGCGTACGTGTTCGTCTTTTGCCATCTGGATATTACTCATTGACAAAAGAACTCTATCAAACGAAAGAGTTTGAAACGTTTGATAAATGACTCTTTTAATACAGACCAATCTGTCTTATCTTCACGATCGGGTTAAAAAACCAGACACATGCTTTAACGATCATGGTCATGGAAAACAATTGGACCCCATAGCGTCGTTGGATGTTTCGCCATAAATGTCATACGCATTCTCAAAGATTTGCAAGAATTTTTGAGGGTCCGAACTACCGTCAAATTTGGGTAGATCTAAGTTGGGTGTTCGCTTTTCAAGATGAGCTCCATGAGTGGCAAAAGCTCCATTCAGGTGTGTTCTGGCCTGTGATAATTCTACACCATGAAAATGGGCTCTGCCACGTGCAGATTCGACTCTATCAGGTTCTCGGCTCTCGAATGAGTTTGTGGAATTTTCGTGTACGTGTGATTCATTCGGGAGAGCCTATGACGTCGGATTTCTTCAGACATAGGTGACACCATTTTGGGTGGATGGTCTTTTGTGGCATTGGGATCATAATGGTGTTCCATTGGGTAAGGTTTGCTTTTTGTGTTTTTGTATAGGGCTTTTTGTTTTTTTTTTTTGGGTTTGTTTTGTTTTGTTTTGAAAGATCGGTTACTAGATAAGTCAAGGATTCAGTGAGTGGCGTATGAACGAAGTTTGTTAATGGGTAGGTTAGGTAGTGGATGTTGAATGTGTCAAATGGCTAGGGTAAGGATTTGGTTAATGGCTAAGTTAAGGGTGCGGGTAATCGCCAAGGTGTCAAAAATGATAGTAGAGCTTAGACAAAGGTTTTTTTTTTTTAAGGTTAGGGACGAATGAGGGGTCAGGGGTTCGACTAGGTCAATAATAAAGCGAAGGTGGCTCGGTCGAAATTGGAGGCAAAAGGCCCGGTTGAAGTGAGAGTGGTGTTGAGACTAGGACTCGCCAGAGATACTCGGTTGAGATTCGAAATCCGGTTGAGACTCAAGTGGATACTCGGTCGAAATCCGATTGAGATCCGGTTGAGACTCGGTTGAGACTCCAGTGGATACTCGGTCGAAATCCGGTTGAGATGCGTGGAAGAGGTCGTGTGGTCTGGTCGAGAGTTTGGAGAGGGTCGAGTTTTGTGAGCAGATATCCCCGGTCGAGAGGGGAGCGTGAAGGGGAGACTGAAGCAGGTATTCGGTTGAGTTTTGTGAGCAGGTTCTGAAGGCCCAAATAGTTGAATAAAATTTTGTTTCCAAATTGTTTCTTCTAGCTTCAACTATTTTGGTTAGAATGCGGCATATGATCTTGTTTGAGGATTCTGCTAACCCGTTACATCGAGGATAGTATGGTGTGCTTTTGTGATGCTTCACAAAATAGTGGGTTAGGAGGTTATGTACAACATCATTGAGGAAATGAGTCCCTTTGCCACTCACTAACTCTATCGGACAGCCGAATCGGGTGATATTGTTTTCATATAAAAACTTGGCCGTAACTTTGGTAGTAGCTTGCTTTCTCGCTCTAGCTTCTACCCAATTCGTAGCATAGTCAGTGGCTACTAAGATGTATCTGGACTGAGTACCTTGTGCGGCTGGGCTAATCGGCCCTATAAAATCAATTTCTCATTTATGAAATGCTTCTCCTTCGGCTATTGAAGTTAGAGGCATAAAATAGGCACATTGAGGAGTGTTTATTCGTTGGCAGACATCACAGGTTTAAATTTGTGCGTAAGCGCCTTTAAATAATGTCGACCACCAGTACCCAGCTAATAAAATTTTCTTAGCGGTACTATCGAACGAGAAGTGCCCTCCTCTTTCACCTTCATGTGTTAGGAAAATTATTTGTTTGACCTCATCTTCATTAACACACCAAATTAAAAGGTAAGGCCTAGATTTCAATATCCGTTTACGCTCATCAACTTTGGACATAGTTGAGTCCAGTACTCTGGTTGATAGAAATGAGACTATTTCTTCAACCTGTCTAGGAGTAGCGTCAATTTGGAATAGGTAGGCATCCGGTAGTTCGTCATTGATAGGCTCTGTGACTCTATCAGCCGATGCTATCTTGGATAAATGGTCAGCAAGAAAATGTTGCTTACCTTTCCTAACAATAATTTTGAAGTCAAATTCTAAAAGGATAAGTAACCATCTAGTTATACGACCAGTGTTGCACGGTTTATTCAACCGATATAACAATGCTTGGTGATCAGTGTAAAACTTGAATTGATTTCCTAATAAATAATGAAGTGATTTTTGGATAGCATATATCATTGCTAAATCCTCTCTTTCGGTTGTAGAATAATTTACTTCAGCAGGGACTAACTGTCGGTTGAGAAAACGAATCGAATAGTCTTTCCCAAATTCTCTTGGTTGTGCTAGGATGACTGCAATAGCATACTATCCGTATGAACATGGAATTCTAATTAATTGTTTGGTCCTCGGAGAATGGGTGCAGTGACAAGTGTGTGCTTCAAATCCTCAACTGCTTGTATTCTTTCTTTTGTCCATTCTGGATCCGTAATGACTTCATAAATTTATCTAGCTTTTCCTACAAAATCAAGAATAAATATACGATAGTAATTACAATGGCCTACAAAGATATAAATCTCTTTTACCGTGGCCGGTAGCGGCATGTCTTGAATAACTCTCACTTTAGCTAGATCCGTGGATATACCATCTATGGATATGATATTTTCTAGACATCACCATGTGTTACCCAAATCTAACATTTCTCCGGATTCAACAAGATTCCATATTTCCTGCATTGGATTAAAACTTTTTCAATACAATCAAGATGATCAGAAGCTTAAGATTTAACACCGATATCATCCATATAGATTTCTAAAATCTTATGCAGTAGATCTTTAAACGCAAACTGCATTACTGTTTGAAATGTTGATGGAGCATTATAGAGTCTGAATGGCATTACTTGATATGCATACGTACCAAAATTTGTGGCAATGTCTTGATGTCTTCGAATCTAATCGAATAAGAAAATAACCACTAAAGCCATCCAAAAAATTCATTGCCTCGGCTCTTGCCATCTCTTCTAATATAGCATTGGTTAATGCTAAAGGAAAGTGACTTTATTCAGTTCTTTTAGGTCCACACATATCTGTAACTTACCATTCTTCTTGAGAACCACCACTATGGGGGATGACCATGTTGTATGCTCTATTTCTTTAATGAAACCTGCAGCCAGTAATCTTTGTATATCTTATTTGATTTTTTCTCTGTAAAGCGGACTACAATGGTGAGATTTTGCTTGACCTGGCTTTGCATCATCTTCTAACAATATGGAGTGTACTTCTATGTCAGGTGGCATACCTTTCATCTCTTTATAGTTCTATGCAAAGACATCACGGTATTTTCGTAAGAGCTTTTCCAAGTTTCTACGTTGTCGTCTATCAAGATGGGCTCCTATATGCATGAATCTATCATCGGTTTCATCTAGATCTTTTAAATTTAGTGGAACAGTCTTAGCTGGCCCATCGAATGAAGAGGATTCACTAGTTTGTTCATGTTTCAATTGAGGTAACGCAATGGGAACATCACCCAACGAATAATCTGAGAATTTCTTGGGTACGTCAAGCCTAGGAATTTCATTATGTACAAGAATCTTTTCGGCTACTGGGAGGTGGCCTTGAACATGAAGCAACGTAAGTTAAGTCTAAGCTCTGATACCATGTTGGGAGAGGGGGGGGGGGAGAATAAATGAAGAAGAGCTAAAGAAATAAGAGAAAGAGAAAGCTTTAGCTTGAAAAAACGAGAATTGATCCCAAGCAGAAAGAGTCTTGCATTGTCCGAGACAGACATGTAGCTCCCACTAGATTTTTCTAAACCTCCCCAAATCCCTCCCCAAAAAAGAAAATTTTAGATGATGATGACAATAGCTTGAATTCATCTACGTTAGCATCAAAGAAAATGTTGGATGTCTCTCTTGTATGCATACGAGTCACCCAACTCTAGGGTTTCTCTAAAAAGTCATCCCCGTTGACCAACAATCTGAAAAGTGTGATGGCCCAAAAATGAGAATCCCACATTTTCTTGAGCATTTATTGTCACAAAATTCTATAAACATGCACAAGGATTGCAAATCTTGAATAACTTGTTACAAAAGTTGAGTCTATTATGGGGAGTCAATGAAGACTAAGAAATCTGCAGACATATGCTCTAGATGTCTACTGGATTCTTTGCTTAGCATCTTGCTTATTCTTTATGCTTTGTCTTCTACCTGTCAGAATAGACTATGGGCTTCCTTGATGATTATCCTGCTTGTTTTAGGGCCCAAATCAGGCAGAATGGACTGATATCAATTATAGTATGTCCTGCCTGTCAGAGGACATCCAGGGAGGTCACTCTTGAACTGAATGCATATGCATAAACAGCCCATCATGCAAGCCAATGCGTTCAACCAAGACATCAGCTTGTAGTTTCGTTGAACAAACAATGAAATCCTATTCTAAAGCTGCAAAATGAGCCGATCCTAAAAACTAAAACCAATCTAACATACATTCTACCTAAATACAAGAATCAAGAAACTAAACTTGCTAAACAACATTTTTGAGAGTCCAACAATCAAGAAACACTCATCTCTTGATTCTTGGATTTTCCAAGAACATCAAGAAGTGAAATGTAAATGGATATGCAAGATCTACACCACAATTTCAGCCTATTTAGTTTACTTGAACACTGATTCCTACAATGATCCACAAAAGCAATAAAACTAATCCACTCTAGTTCCACAAACAAGAAATAAAACTAACCACCACTAAATCCACAACCACACACAAAGAGATGGAAGGGCAAGATCATTAATGCATCACTCAAGAAAACAAGAATGATAAAGGAGCTCAAGGATGCACCAAACTCATGGAGGCTATTCTCTTTAGAATATGGAGTAGATGCATTCACAAAAAGCTCTCTTCTACAAAGGGGAAGTCTCTTAACTAAGCAAGAGAGATCCTTAAATGACATACTAGTGGCATTTTCACATTACACAAATTACTTGTGGAATTATCCTCTCCACTAGAGGTCACCATCAAAAGGTGGCTCGCTCGACTTTTCTAAGAGGGGTCTACTTGCATTTATTACATTTGCGTAGAAATACTAGTTCCTACATGGTCATTCCATCTTACGGGATTCACCATGAGGCTCACACTGTTTCTTTCTGTCATTCTTAACTAGTATTCCTCAGCTCTCATCTTCGTTCATCTCGTCTTCTCGGAGACCTCCTCGGTCTAAGGTGAGAGGTGCTCTTGGATACCTCTGGCCGAGTATCTTGGGGATTCGTCAGAATCAGCCAAAATCATCCCACCCCTAATGTGTTGCAAGACCCACTGCAACCATATTGAATGATATTGCTCCGCTTTCGCATTGGCATCTTCGATTGTTACTTGGAAAAGTGTAGATCCTCGTTCACTTACATAAAACCAAGTGCTTATTGTTGCCGGTCTTCATCAGAAAACTATTTTAGCAAATTGTCGCAAATGGTTGGTAAATTCAAAATTGGAGATCTCCCAGCAGCTTCACAATCTTGCATGCTTGAGTGCTTCCTTTTTGTCTTTTTCTCTTTTTTGCATCTGCCATGGATGGTTTTGCTTCTGGCTTCTTGGTAGGTATTAATTCTCTGGGAGGTCTGGATCCTCCATTATGCTTCTGGGTTTCCTCAGTTATTCTCTCAGTCAAAGTTCCAGTCTTGCTGACACTCTTTCTTTGATGAACCTTCGATTGGTAGGTTGCGTAAAGCTTGGGTTATCAATCTCCAAGGGGATGGACTTATCATCAAATTGGTGATGGAAACAGATTTGGGACGAATGGTTGGTAGAAGGATGAAGAAACTGATAGTATTACAGTTGCAACCTTGGACCCTTGAAATGTTGAGCTTTGACCACTTCTTGCTTGGTGAGGAACTCGCTTTATTCTGCAGGTTCGCTGTCATCTTTATCTTTTTCTTTTTCGCAACTCCTTCCTTCGATCCATTACTTTTGGATCTCTTCGGGCTTCATAGGAGGAGATTCGACTATCATTGCTCCGGAGAGTTTTTTTTTATCATCGATCTGACTCATCTATTGCTTAAGTTTCATCCTTTCCTCCTCAGCTTCTTGGATCTTTCTCTTTATTCCTTCTAGCTGCTTTGGCTGCTTTCTTAAATCTTTTTTTCTGGCTAACCAACCATTGTAGGTGGTAGTTGGTCTCTGCAAGACACTTGCGATGATCTATCAGCTTCTTCGGTAAGACTATCAAGGTCTAAAAATTGGAAATTTCTTAGATGGATGATGAGATGATGGAAAGACAGAGAAATGGACGGAAGGGTGGTGGTGGTGACATTGGTAGATGGTGTGGATGATAAAATAGGCATGGGAGTGGATGAAGAAGAAGACTTGTACTTTCTATTTGCTGAAGGATCTTCGTCGTGACTGGGGTACTTCTTCTGATTGAGTATCTTTGGATTGCCCATCTGTCTTTTTAGCCTTGTCTTTTTCATCTTTGGTGTTGTAACCTTGGCTAGTGATCCTGTTGATGTTGTTGCTGGCAATGTGGCTGCTCCTATGGATGCTTGCAAATCCACTCTCTCCCCCCGAAAAAAAAATCTATTGGTGGGGATGTTGTTATTGGTAACATGTATGCTCAAGGTTGGATCGTCGTTTGGAACACGCAATTGAAACACATTGAACATGCAACTGGATTGAAGATTGAATAAATTTTGACTAAATTTGTCTTAATCTTGTTGTAGTTGACTCGAAAACTAATTTGGCAATGAGATGCATGAATCAACTCTGAAGTTACATGGAGTTGTCAATATGCACAAAAATTCTAAACGCTCTACAAGGTGATTTGGAGATGTATAGATAAATGAAAATGTCGTCTTGAGATACTCTACAAAGATGACTTTTGTTCAATGGCTAATCCTTGTGAAATAAAAGCAAATCCAAAAAATATATATGTAATCATAAGAAAATAACACGTGAAGGAGGTCCACAAAAAAAGTGATAACATAAAAAGAAACAAGGTAATATACCATCTTTACAAAGAGTTGATAATTGCAGAGCACCATGTGGAACAAAAATTTTATCCATCAAAATTGATACGTCACCTTGATAATTGCAATTGTCCATTGTGAGTTACAGTAATGAAAAACTCGGACATGCCCTTGTCAAAAACAAGGCAGGATTAGTGACACTGAATGTATTGAAGATATAGCTTGAAATGCATGGAAGGAGAAGGTACTATTTCTTGAGTACTTCTCTCATTAGGAGATTCATAAAATGAATTTCCATATAGGTTTCCTATTCCCATAGTTGTCAGTATATCTACTTGTTGGGAGATCAAATGATCAAATATGTGTAAGGCCTTGGAAATCTTCTTATAATGTGGTATGTCAGATAGATTTGAGGTTGCAGAAAGGTAGAAGAAAATTTCAATTCCCTGGTGAGGTTGCTCTTGGTTGGAAATTGCAGCAGATGACGAAATATCTATGTTTTTATTCTTTCTACAACAACTCCATTCATTTCTTGCAAGAATGACTCTGTGCCATGAGTGGTCTGGGTAATCACAGGGTAATGTAGAAGTTTTCAAGGAACTTCCCGATTGAGTAGCAAGTTCAGCTGTTGGTTGCTATGGTGCTCGTGGTGTGTTGTCATTGGGATCCTATACAGATTTGTAATGGACGTGGCGAGCAGGTAAGATCTTACTGGATTGTTTCGGACAGTCTTTGAAATTGTGTTTCCTAACACAGTCAGGGCATTTGGCATGGTATTTTGTTTTGACTGTACAATCAACCATAAAGTGGCCTATTTCACCGCAGATGAAGCATCTGTTGTTCATCAGCCCTTGTTGAATTGCATAGCCATGTTGTATGGCAAGGAGTTCTGGATTTTTCGGATGGTGTTCGTGATAAGGCAAGGATTGTCTAGAGTTGGATGATTGTTCTTCATATTGTTGTATGGAATTGGAAGGCAATCATTAACAGGATGTGTAGCCTGGCAATGTGGGCACCAAATATTTCGTTGTCTATAAGGTACTTGTGCAAGGGGTAGCTGACCAGACATATGGCTTTGGATAGACGTCAAGGTGTCTCGAAACTCCGTAGTGAGTTTCTCCATTTGCATTTGGCGTTGCTGATTAAGCAACTCCATCTATGATTTTCAAAGCTGATTTCGAGTATTGTCGTTCAGCATCGATTCATGAACAGTAGCATGATGTGGTTTCTGTTCCCTAGATTCATCAACATCGAATCCTTCGTCTTCCTCCCAGATGACATCAGACATAGCTAACTTTAAGCTCGTATATTCGTCATTGGATCTAAGCTCGCGTCTAATCCATTTTGGAAGTTCAACTAAGAACCAGATGGTGAAGATTTGTTCGGTGAGTTGTTCTTGTACTTGACCTTTTAAACGTTTAAAATGCTCAATATAGTCGCGTACGTGTTCGTCTTTTGCCATCTGGATATTACTCATTGACAAAAGAACTCTATCAAACGAAAGAGTTTGAAACGTTTGATAAATGACTCTTTTAATACAGACCAATCTGTCTTATCTTCACGATCGGGTTAAAAAACCAGACACATGCTTTAACGATCATGGTCATGGAAAACAATTGGACCCCATAGCGTCGTTGGATGTTTCGCCATAAATGTCATACGCATTCTCAAAGATTTGCAAGAATTTTTGAGGGTCCGAACTACCGTCAAATTTGGGTAGATCTAAGTTGGGTGTTCGCTTTTCAAGATGAGCTCCATGAGTGGCAAAAGCTCCATTCAGGTGTGTTCTGGCCTGTGATAATTCTACACCATGAAAATGGGCTCTGCCACGTGCAGATTCGACTCTATCAGGTTCTCGGCTCTCGAATGAGTTTGTGGAATTTTCGTGTACGTGTGATTCATTCGGGAGAGCCTATGACGTCGGATTTCTTCAGACATAGGTGACACCATTTTGGGTGGATGGTCTTTTGTGGCATTGGGATCATAATGGTGTTCCATTGGGTAAGGTTTGCTTTTTGTGTTTTTGTATAGGGCTTTTTGTTTTTTTTTTTTGGGTTTGTTTTGTTTTGTTTTGAAAGATCGGTTACTAGATAAGTCAAGGATTCAGTGAGTGGCGTATGAACGAAGTTTGTTAATGGGTAGGTTAGGTAGTGGATGTTGAATGTGTCAAATGGCTAGGGTAAGGATTTGGTTAATGGCTAAGTTAAGGGTGCGGGTAATCGCCAAGGTGTCAAAAATGATAGTAGAGCTTAGACAAAGGTTTTTTTTTTTTAAGGTTAGGGACGAATGAGGGGTCAGGGGTTCGACTAGGTCAATAATAAAGCGAAGGTGGCTCGGTCGAAATTGGAGGCAAAAGGCCCGGTTGAAGTGAGAGTGGTGTTGAGACTAGGACTCGCCAGAGATACTCGGTTGAGATTCGAAATCCGGTTGAGACTCAAGTGGATACTCGGTCGAAATCCGATTGAGATCCGGTTGAGACTCGGTTGAGACTCCAGTGGATACTCGGTCGAAATCCGGTTGAGATGCGTGGAAGAGGTCGTGTGGTCTGGTCGAGAGTTTGGAGAGGGTCGAGTTTTGTGAGCAGATATCCCCGGTCGAGAGGGGAGCGTGAAGGGGAGACTGAAGCAGGTATTCGGTTGAGTTTTGTGAGCAGGTTCTGAAGGCCCAAATAGTTGAATAAAATTTTGTTTCCAAATTGTTTCTTCTAGCTTCAACTATTTTGGTTAGAATGCGGCATATGATCTTGTTTGAGGATTCTGCTAACCCGTTACATCGAGGATAGTATGGTGTGCTTTTGTGATGCTTCACAAAATAGTGGGTTAGGAGGTTATGTACAACATCATTGAGGAAATGAGTCCCTTTGCCACTCACTAACTCTATCGGACAGCCGAATCGGGTGATATTGTTTTCATATAAAAACTTGGCCGTAACTTTGGTAGTAGCTTGCTTTCTCGCTCTAGCTTCTACCCAATTCGTAGCATAGTCAGTGGCTACTAAGATGTATCTGGACTGAGTACCTTGTGCGGCTGGGCTAATCGGCCCTATAAAATCAATTTCTCATTTATGAAATGCTTCTCCTTCGGCTATTGAAGTTAGAGGCATAAAATAGGCACATTGAGGAGTGTTTATTCGTTGGCAGACATCACAGGTTTAAATTTGTGCGTAAGCGCCTTTAAATAATGTCGACCACCAGTACCCAGCTAATAAAATTTTCTTAGCGGTACTATCGAACGAGAAGTGCCCTCCTCTTTCACCTTCATGTGTTAGGAAAATTATTTGTTTGACCTCATCTTCATTAACACACCAAATTAAAAGGTAAGGCCTAGATTTCAATATCCGTTTACGCTCATCAACTTTGGACATAGTTGAGTCCAGTACTCTGGTTGATAGAAATGAGACTATTTCTTCAACCTGTCTAGGAGTAGCGTCAATTTGGAATAGGTAGGCATCCGGTAGTTCGTCATTGATAGGCTCTGTGACTCTATCAGCCGATGCTATCTTGGATAAATGGTCAGCAAGAAAATGTTGCTTACCTTTCCTAACAATAATTTTGAAGTCAAATTCTAAAAGGATAAGTAACCATCTAGTTATACGACCAGTGTTGCACGGTTTATTCAACCGATATAACAATGCTTGGTGATCAGTGTAAAACTTGAATTGATTTCCTAATAAATAATGAAGTGATTTTTGGATAGCATATATCATTGCTAAATCCTCTCTTTCGGTTGTAGAATAATTTACTTCAGCAGGGACTAACTGTCGGTTGAGAAAACGAATCGAATAGTCTTTCCCAAATTCTCTTGGTTGTGCTAGGATGACTGCAATAGCATACTATCCGTATGAACATGGAATTCTAATTAATTGTTTGGTCCTCGGAGAATGGGTGCAGTGACAAGTGTGTGCTTCAAATCCTCAACTGCTTGTATTCTTTCTTTTGTCCATTCTGGATCCGTAATGACTTCATAAATTTATCTAGCTTTTCCTACAAAATCAAGAATAAATATACGATAGTAATTACAATGGCCTACAAAGATATAAATCTCTTTTACCGTGGCCGGTAGCGGCATGTCTTGAATAACTCTCACTTTAGCTAGATCCGTGGATATACCATCTATGGATATGATATTTTCTAGACATCACCATGTGTTACCCAAATCTAACATTTCTCCGGATTCAACAAGATTCCATATTTCCTGCATTGGATTAAAACTTTTTCAATACAATCAAGATGATCAGAAGCTTAAGATTTAACACCGATATCATCCATATAGATTTCTAAAATCTTATGCAGTAGATCTTTAAACGCAAACTGCATTACTGTTTGAAATGTTGATGGAGCATTATAGAGTCTGAATGGCATTACTTGATATGCATACGTACCAAAATTTGTGGCAAGTCTGAATGTCTTTCGAATCTAATCGAATAAGAAAATAACCACTAAAGCCATCCAAAAAATTCATTGCCTCGGCTCTTGCCATCTCTTCTAATATAGCATTGGTTAATGCTAAAGGAAAGTGACTTTATTCAGTTCTTTTAGGTCCACACATATCTGTAACTTACCATTCTTCTTGAGAACCACCACTATGGGGGATGACCATGTTGTATGCTCTATTTCTTTAATGAAACCTGCAGCCAGTAATCTTTGTATATCTTATTTGATTTTTTCTCTGTAAAGCGGACTACAATGGTGAGATTTTGCTTGACCTGGCTTTGCATCATCTTCTAACAATATGGAGTGTACTTCTATGTCAGGTGGCATACCTTTCATCTCTTTATAGTTCTATGCAAAGACATCACGGTATTTTCGTAAGAGCTTTTCCAAGTTTCTACGTTGTCGTCTATCAAGATGGGCTCCTATATGCATGAATCTATCATCGGTTTCATCTAGATCTTTTAAATTTAGTGGAACAGTCTTAGCTGGCCCATCGAATGAAGAGGATTCACTAGTTTGTTCATGTTTCAATTGAGGTAACGCAATGGGAACATCACCCAACGAATAATCTGAGAATTTCTTGGGTACGTCAAGCCTAGGAATTTCATTATGTACAAGAATCTTTTCGGCTACTGGGAGGTGGCCTTGAACATGAAGCAACGTAAGTTAAGTCTAAGCTCTGATACCATGTTGGGAGAGGGGGGGGGGGGAGAATAAATGAAGAACACGAACGAGAAACGAACTCGAACAAGAAACGAACGAGAAGCGAACTCGAACAAAAAATGTTCATGCGCAGTGGAATGAATTATTTGACTCTCTCCCTAAGCATGACTATGCCTATCAGAATGAACAGAACTTTAGTGATAGAAATCATAGTCATTCTAGATTACATAGCCAAACGTTTAATGGATGAAGTGCTAGATGAATAATTTGTCGCGAATTGCAAGAAAAATTATCTGTCGCGAATGATTCGCAAAGAGCTAGACTACGCTCGACTAATAATTAGTCGTGAATGATTCGCGAAAGACAAGACTAAAAGTTAAACGTCTATTACCAGAAAGAGCAACTAGAAAGACCAGACAGAATGAAGAATAAGCATAGCAATATTAACATAGATCTGAATGCAGAACAAAGAGCTATATCAGATTAAGTATATCATATATACATGTTAATAATGCGGTAGAACACAATACAATAGCGGACAAAATTGTGTGCCCTATGAAGCTTATTATATCTGTAATGAGGAATAAAAATAAACCTCTTCTCTTAGTCTCTTCTTATCTCTTCATCTCGATGCATTATGAATACTCAGATGGTATCCAATATATATACATAATATTACAAGTGTGCAGATGTGAAAGTATAGAGTGGATGTGCTATCTATAAGAGATCGTGGGTGGCTGCAGTTGTTGTCCAATCTGTTAGCGCAGCTGCATAGGGTGCGACGTCAGTTAGTACTGAAGTGAACGTTGGTGATGATGCAAAAGTGCGTCACTCTTACGAATGGCCTTAGGATAAGATTTACAGGGTGCCTTAGCTTTTAAGGCACTTTTGGCATTCAGTAAGGTAGTGTCCCCTTTTTGCCTGTCAGCATAACTTGTGTAAGAACACAGTGTCGCAATTCATTTGTCTTTTTCTTTGTCTGTGCGAATTTGCGTGTAAATATGTAGACTATGTGACAACGCTAGTAAATATGCAGCATGAATGGAGGCAGACTAAAATTGGGATTTAGGAGAGTAGAAGGAGTAAATCCAACAGCTCATCGAGAGGAGCAATCGATTGTTTCATTTTTTGGTGCATCTACTTCTATTTCTCAGTTAATCTTGAGTAGAGGATAGGGAGTGGTTTATTCTATAAATTGGCAATCTTGAGATTATTAATAACCTTAGATTGAGGAGTCTAGTTATGCGGTTGGGCTATGAGATTCTCATCTAGAGTACTAATGATTTCATCTCGCGGATTGTCCCACTCATATATTTTATCATGCAAATGCTGATTGGTTAACCGACTAGGTTGTGTTACATATTTTAGAGTGGATTCATCTGTGAAAATGCAAAAATTATGCTTGGTCAAGGCCAAATCTATGTATATAGGATGATTACACATGTGTGGAGCATGTTCCCACTGGTGTGAAATAAATGTACTTTTTGAGGCCAATCTATATAAAATTCTACAAAAGTTTTGCATAGATGCTATATATGCACTAGAAACTCTCAAAGGTTTCACTTGGAGGACAGATCCAAAGATGTTTTCTAGCAAATTGATGCTTCTAAACTTGACCCTATCACTCTTGAACAAATCTAGAGTGATGGTACAATGGATTTCAACCTCTCACCTTGCATATCACTCCTAAATCTATGTTTTTTTGGCAATTTTCTCTCTCAACTTTGACATGACTCAAAAAATCAGAGAAAAACATTTGATGCACCTGAATCAAGCTTCAAATTAATTATTTGGATGATCTAATCCAAGAACAAATCATAGGAATAGAATTTCTATAGAAAAAACTTGAATTTGCACAAAAAATCTCTAAATTTGTGTGTATGAGTCAAATTATGCATCAATTTGAATTTTATCAACCAAAACTGGATCTGTATGGCCCCACACGTGTGGAAAGTACACCTACAGCCCACAACAAGTTTTGGTACAAAAAAATTGAATCTAGCTATCAATTCAAACTCTCTACCTCAAAATTAGCTAATTTTCACAAACTTGTTAATTTGGGAGATTTAGCATCAAAATGAAGCATAAGGCTTCAAAAATGGTACTGTACATTCTAGCACGTGTGAAAAGTACCCCTGCAGCCCACAACAAATTTTTGTCCATAAATTTTGAGTATACCTATCCTATCCAACTCACTACATCAAAATTAGGTAGTTTCCAAAAACTTGCTAATTTGGGCTTAGTTTTGGATCAACCCCATCAAATCTTCATAAATCCTCTTGTACTTGGCTCTGATACCATGTGGAAATCTGCAAAATTGGACCAAGAATGGATCCTAAAATGATCCACAAGAGTGATTGGATGTTAGATACAATTGATCTATCAATCTACACAAGATTTAGATCAATCTAGATCAAATTTAGATGAGAAAATCTAACAAGAACAATCATAAATGAAAGGGAATTGTACTTGATGGTTTCACACGTGTTTAAACCTGTCAAAGCACTCCAGCCTGAAATTAACGTACAATATGATAGGAACCCAAAACTATCAAAAAAAATCAAGACAAATGATGAAATTGACAAGAATTGCCTCCAACACCAAGATTGGTGCTGCTTAATGATTATGGCCAAATGTGGCTCTCTCTATATATACAAAAAGTGGGAGCTCGTGGTACTGATCATCTCTCTAATCTCACATGTGTGAGGGTGCTTTGTCATGTGATGATTCATCATGCAAAATTGACACTTGGACAAAACCTTCTATTTTGAGCACTTTTGGTCCATTTTTCTTCTATGTAGAGAACTAGGAAAAACTCTTCTAGAAGTGAAAATTTGACTTCCTCAGCTTATTCCACACGTGTGAGTAGACCTCTAGACATGGGATTTGACATCTAATCTCATGACGTGGCTTCATGCAATCTCTATATTGATGCCATGTGGCATATGACTAAAAAACATGATTTTGGCCTTTTTAGCCAATAGACTCTTGATTTAAACTATATGTACAAGCTATATGATTGTACTACTTGAGAGTTCTAGAAAAGATATTGAGATCCAAGTCACATTGTTCAACCCTAGTCAATTTGTTTGAGTGATTGTTAGGCTTGAAAAGTCATTGAGGTGTGTGTGTAAAATGTGTAGAGAGAGATCCAATTTTCTAAGAGTTCCTTCCTTTGTAGAGGGCAAGATCTAGAAGCTCATTGTGTGTTGTTATTGTTCTCCTAGGTGATCAAATCTTTCTAAGTGGAATTAGCTCTTTGAAGCACAATATCTTAGTAAGAAAGAAGAATCATAGCTTTTGATTTTGAGTTTCATTCCAACTCTTAAGAGGTAGAGTCATTGGTGGAATTCAATAGGGGTGAATGAATTCAATTTATTGAGCAAAAATTGACATAGAAGGTATGAAACTCAAATTAGTTCTATTCAACTTTCTTTGTAAGAGTGTGAGGGTTAAGTTGTGATTCCATTGGATGTCTAGAACAAGGAGGAGGCCATATTTGAGTATTCATGCATGGTTGGGATCTTTGTGAATCTCTAGATGTCTAATTTTTAAGCTTTGTGAAAAATTCTTGACATAGGTTTTTATCAAACTATTACAAATCCATTCCAAATCTCAAGAGTGAGATTCTTTGGGGATTCCAAAAGGGGTGATTGGATCTTAATTCTATGTGTTTGAATCAAATGTACATGTCAAGTTTGAGTGATCTAGAGTAGATCCTATGTTTTGTGAAAATTGGTGGTATAGTTTGTTGTCAAATCAAATCAAATTCATTCTAAATCTCAAGAGTGAGATTATTTGGGTCAAGACAAAAGAAGTGATTAAGTTTGATTTTCATGTGTTTGAAACAAAACCCATCTTTTGTTCAAGAATCTCAAGTCTTGAGAGAACTAGTCAAGTGAAAAGGAAAATCTAGGTGTCAATCTTTTCATATCCATTTCAACTCTCAAAAGAAAGAGTCATTAACCAATGTTCCACAGCCGCCCACGGCTGTTTGCAACCAGATTCGAATGGATAGGGCGCCTACCTTCAGCTCGTTACAAGTCGAAAAAACCTTCTGTAAAGAGAGAGATCTTCAGTTTTCTTTATGAAAACCCTAGCTGTAAGAAACAACAGCATTCTAGGCCATTTTTCCACATTTCTTTCTGGTTTCTCTTGCAGCTCATCATCTGACTAAGGTCACTCTTCCTCTAGCTCAGTGATCAAATTTACAACTATTCGATTGGTGTCCAATTGTTCGCTAACAATCCGCTTTTCTGAGAAAGTCTTCAATAGCTCATAGAATCTGAAAATTCTGCAATTTTCTCATATTTCCACCTAATCTGCTCTATAAATTTCTATGGCTCTCTGTCACTGCTCTTTGCATAGCCATGCAAGCCCCGTTGCACCAAATGGCTGTCCACATAGTGAATAATGTAGCCAACATCGATGATTTTCCCAAAACCACCGAAACTACAAGTTTCTCCGTGAATTCTCCCCGAAATCCACCTACGACGATTGTTCTGATCTTCCCCGAAGCTCCGATCGAAGGAACTTTGTTGTCTCCTGCCATCCGGACTGCCGATACCCCGTATGGAGTCCTCTCTCCTGAGACTCTTTGAGTGCTATTTCTCTTGGTGAAAGACGCTATCCCATAGCTCCATCGGATCGTGCATACTTGCTACACCCTGCCGCTCTGATACCAAGTTGAAATTCTGTTAGGATATAGTGCAGTATGCAGATCACATCACATAATCACCATAGCCACTCTCCTCACAAGCTCTCAAAGATGGCACAACAAAAGTTAATAGATTACAAAGAAACACTGTACATATAGAGTATTCACAAACTGCCTGAAAAGGCAGGTGTTTTAAAATTGGCCTACCACCTGTCAAACTAAGGTTGGGCCCAATATGGCCAAATTTGACCGACAAACTTCGGACATGCCCCCAAGTATAGCAAGTACTGTAAATAACTCTGTACAGGCTAATTCTTCTTATGTGTGGCTACCCTGGCTAATCCAAGTAGCCATCTACGGAATAAGTGCCTGATCAATATATCCTAACGGGTCACATCCTAAACACAACCATATAGAGTAAACCAAATAAACTGTACACTAATTACATCATCACATTTAGAGCTTACATAAAAAGTATATCAGATTAACTCTGATTTCTAACTCTACCTTCATCTTCTCCCCCTAACCTACAGGTGGTATCAGAGCATCAACATTAAAACCGAGAGGTTATTCTATTTCAATCACTATCGATTCAATATGTGTCACACTGGTAACACTCGATCTTCATCATCATCCAATGAAGTCAGGATCATCAACAAATTCAACGGTTCAAACTTTTATATATGGAAGTTGAAAGTTAGGATGATGCTTATCAATAGAGATCTTTGGGATGTTGTGGACGGCCTGAAACCAGACAAGGTTGATTATGACCTAGCTAAGGCATGGAAGATCAAGGATCAGAAGGCCCTAGCATCAATCACACTGAATCTAGTTGATTTCCAGATATCCCCGCTACCACTTGCAAGTCCTCTAAGGAAGCATTAGATTTGTTGTCAAATCTTTATGAGACTCAAGATGTGACCACCCGGTTACACCTTAGAAAGAAGTTCTTTACTCTCAGAATGTCTGATTCAACAGCCATCACTGCCAACATCAACAGTTTTAAATCTTTGTTAGATCAGTTGTCAGCTATAGGATGTGCTATTCAAGATAATGATGTTGTAATGACCTTACTTTCTTCTTTGCCAAAGTCTTATGGGCACTTTGTTGTAATGATCTCCATTCAACCCGATCTGACCCTTCAAAAGGTCATCGATTATCTTCTTCAAGAAGAGATGCGGATAAAACCAGTGATCTATCTGTCAAAGATAAATCTCTGGTATTATACATCAAAAAGAAAGATAATTTCAAAGGCAAATATCCGATGCATAAACAACAATAGCAGAATCCAACAGAGAGTAGTGGATCCAAAAAGCAACTCTTTTGCAGATACTATAAGTGGGTAAACCACGACATCAAAGGTTTTTGTATTCGAATCTAGACGAAGAAGCAACAACACCAACAGTCAAACTCTACTAATACAGTAGAATTTAAGGAGAAAATCTCTGATGATGTCAAACCATCAGAATTGTTAATGGTAGAAGAATGGACTAAATAAAAAATGAATGGACTTCTGGCATATTTGCTGATAATACAGCTTTCACAAAGAGAAGTCGATTTGCTAATAGATGTTAGATCTTACACTAGATTCAAATTTGACATTTTGTTGTTTTGAATGGCCTAGTCTGAAATGCCATAGCATATCAGTCGATTCAGAAGTTGAAGTATGAAGAGCTTGACTATTTGTAGAATACCAATGGCTTAACTTGTAAAGATAGCCAGATCTCCTATCGAAAGCTAAAACTTTTTTAGATTTCTCAAGAATAGTACAGCCCTCTGTATCAAATTCGACCATATGACCAGTGATTTTGCTGATTGAAAGCAGATTTTTGGTAAGATTTGGAACGTTAAGAAAATTGGACAAAAACTTTCAATCACCTTTTTGGAATTTGATTCTGACTATTCATTCACCCTTGATAGTATGGCATGAGTTATCTCCTAGTTGTACAACTCTAGAATGGGTGAAGGACTTGTAGTCTTGGAACCAGTCACAGTGATGAGTCATGTGTTGTGTTGCTCCCGAGTCCAAGTACCAAGAATCAATATCTTGTTGTTCTCCAACTTTGGCATGAAGGTTGCTTCATCTTCCTCTTGAGGCTAGATTGAGTGATTGGTAGTAGCAGCATTTGCTTGTTGTTGGAACTACTTCTACTTTTCATCGTTGTATTTCAATATTCTACAGTCCTTGATAAGATGACTAGTCCTCTTAAAGTATTTACAAAATAGCTTCTATCTTGGCCGGAATGATAAAGGTTCTGAAGTTGATGATGCACTTGATACATGCTGCAAGTTGCTCCTCTTGTCAAGATAGTCTGAATGGCTCTGATGCTGAAAATGAAGTTGGGCGAAGGTTGTCTAGGGTGTTTTGGACTACTGTGAGATTCTGGACATTTTTTACAAGGGATTTTTAATGGCAACTAACCTTCACCTGATGGACTGTAGGTACTGCCAACATGGCAGAACGTACTGCCAACTCGGCAAAGGTTGGTTCAGACAGAGCATAAAGTTATTGTTTTTGGCTCTTTTCTGGACAGATTGCCAAAAAGAGAGGTTTTTTTTTATTTTTATGTGTTTTTTGGATTTATGGAAGGTATTGGGTGCTTGGATCTGATACCTTCCACTTCACAATCTTTCCCCACAACACGTACAAGCAAAAATCATGAAAAAAAAAGAGAATGCAAAATAACCCCTAAACCATGCTCTATTCTACTCCCCACTAACACTAACAACTACAAAATCTAATTTTTTGGTGAAAAGAAAGGGTGAGAGAAGAGGAGAGTGAGAGAAATGCTATGTAGCAAGACGAGAGTGTGGCACTCCCCGGCAATGGTGCCATTGTTGTGTCATAAATGTAGTATAGGAGTTCGACGCTAGAAGTGGCAACCTTGTCTCAACCTGCATAGCACATGAAGAGAGAGAGAGAGAGAGAGAGAGAGAGAGAGAGAGAGAGAGAGAGAGAGAGAGAGAAAGAAGAAGAAGAAGAAACCAGCAGAGTTTTATTAAGAAGAGAATAGAAGATACAATACAAAGGAAATGGCTCCCTTTTATAGATTTTAGAGGTGAGCCTCCTTTGGATACACTAAAATGGCAAGGATTCTAATGCCAACCGTTTAAGTTAACACAAACTAAATCTAGTGGTGCTAAGAAAGCACAAGGGGAACTCACATGTATCATGTGAGTTCTAATTTGGGCCCTTTTAGCTTTTTATTGGCAACTTGACTTAGGGCCTCTAATGTTATTTTAGAGTTTTAAGCCCCTAGTCGCTTATTCCTAGGAATTACAACTTGCTAATTGTGCTCATTGGGCTGGGCTTATACTCGCAGGATGCCAATGCCCTCGCACTTATTACTTGTAGTACTATAGTGGGACCCACTTGGCAAGCCGTGGCCAACAGTAGTTTTAGTGGCGGGACCCACTAGGCGCCCAACAATTCTTTGTCATACATTTCATTTCCTGTTTAGAATTTGAATACTAATGAGCAGTTTTAATCCTATAAAATAGGTACACATCATGGGAGGAAAATTTGGTCGAACGCAATTCCATTGTTTGATCTATTAGCAGGTACCTTGGAGTGAGCTTTGTTGAAGCATTTATGGTTGGGGTAGTGGTTCTTTTTCTATATAATACACATGAACACAAACCTTGAATCCATAACCCAAGGCAAAGCAAAATTTTAAGTGATATAATTGAATGGAAGTTGGAGCAGCTTTCTGATTTGAAACTTTACTGCTATTTCTTCCATGTGAAATCCTTTTGGGATTTTTTTGCACACGAGTGGTCGACCTATTTTTTGTTGGTGCATTTATCGGTTTAGCTATGTTATTATAGGATAAGCAAAAACAGTTTGATGAATTCCATATTTCGGAGTTTGATTTCAAATAGCTCTCCATGAAGTCTAGTGGCCATAGATTAGTGGGGATCTAATAATCTCAATAGTAGTCCTATTTTTATGTTGACGACTAAATCAGATGCATGTACAAAATGAAGGAATTCACAACTTACATTAAAACACAGTTTTTGAGGGAATTGGAATCATGTTATCAAGACTTGCAGGGTTCGACTAAGCAATCATATACACCAGCTTCATTCTTGAACTTGCTCTCTTAAGTCACAAAGTTGACATTAATCCTCATGTCAAAACTGTTGCAAATAAGCCTAATGAAAATGCATTTAAAAGACTAATTCAATTGTTATGGCATATCTCTCTTGAATCTTGAAGAATGCAAGACATGGTTTGGTTCTGGGATGATCACAAAGCCCTAGCAATGTTGATATATACTTAACTCTAAAATAGTAAACTATAATAATTATGTATTGATGAGGCCCTAATCATCTTACTACCTTAGGAGGATGTTGGCCGCGCATCTGTGATGTCTGACTGATAATAAGATCAGGGAGAGGCTATTCGTTTAGAACCATATGTTGATCTTCCTATGGAGTATCAATATCTGTTGTTGAGCCTCCTTTACTCTGGAGGCGCAACTCAAATGGAAGTTCTATCATTAGAGTAGACCCATCTACATTGTTCTCTTATCTTCAAGTTTTTGTGGTGCATTGATAAGCTGACCAGGCACTTCATTGAAGCTATTGATGGTGTTGATGTTATTGTTGCTGTGATTGGAGGGAGGAACTAAAGGAGTAGGGGTTTGAAGCCCCACTTGACTTGACCACCGTGTTTGATGTTGAACTTATGGAGCCTCCAAAGTCCATGAAGGCAAAATTGGGTTTTGTTATCTAGTTGGTCATTGAATTTGAAACAAACTACCAGGAATTACCTGAAGATTCTATTATAGAGGAAGAACGGGATCCTGTTTGGTCTAAGCAAGTACCCTAGGCACGAAAAACTGAAAAAAAATTTCTTGGCTGGTGTTTTTTGGAGTACTACAATTTCTTTCCTATTGACATATTATATTCTTTATGGATTGAGAGATTCTAATTGGCAGTTTGAGCACAGATCTCTTGCTACTTGGGAATCTTTTTTTTGGATAACTTGTTCTTTACAAGTAGCAGTGACAAACTCATTGAAGTGAGAAAAAGTCACCAATTGCAAAGTTGGAGATGAAGGATCTTGGGGACCTACACTACTACCTGGGAATTGAGGTTTGGAGACAAAACAAGAAGCTTTGATGGGGGTAAAGCAAAATTAAATTTGTCATTAAGGGAGAGCGTTAGAAGTCACTATTTGTCCTATTTGTCCTTTAATGGAAATTCCTCTATTGATGCTCTAAATGCAAAGTCGAGGTACTAGAAGGTACAACCTGACGGCTGTCAGGGGTCATCAGAGTTTATTTTCTCCCTAGGTGTAATCTTCTCTAGAGATAGTATGGCGAGTACAAAGCTTTTTCCAAGCTTTGATTGCGTGACTTCATGGGGTTAATGCCATATTTAATAAAGTTGGGGCAATGATTGGGAACCATTGGCCTTTGGATTTCTCTATCTCTACTAGTATAAATAAGCATCCTCTTTCTGCTAAAGAGGGGAGGAAGAGTCTGAAGAGGCTGGAGAGACTAGAGAGAGTGGCAATGCTTATGTACATACATTCTTTATAGAGATTTGTCTCCATTGATATCCTATTTTGCTTCCACTAGTATGTGTAATTTGTGTTTGTTCATAGAACATTAATAACTTAATTCATTGTGAATGTTTTTGCTTCTAGTTCACCTTGAATTCTGATAGAGCCGAGATGTGACGACAATCAAAGATGAATGAGAAGAGCTAAAGAAATAAGACAAAGAGAAAGCTTTTAGCTTGAAAAATATCTCCAAAGGAATTGATCCCAAGCAGAAAGAGTCTTGCATTGTCCGAGACAGACATGTAGCTCCCACTAGATTTTTCTAAACCTCCCCAAATCCCTCCCCAAAAAAGAAAATTTTAGATGATGATGACAATAGCTTGAATTCATCTACGTTAGCATCAAAGAAAATGTTGGATGTCTCTCTTGTATGCATACGAGTCACCCAACTCTAGGGTTTCTCTAAAAAGTCATCCCCGTTGACCAACAATCTGAAAAGTGTGATGGCCCAAAAATGAGAATCCCACATTTTCTTGAGCATTTATTGTCACAAAATTCTATAAACATGCACAAGGATTGCAAATCTTGAATAACTTGTTACAAAAGTTGAGTCTATTATGGGGAGTCAATGAAGACTAAGAAATCTGCAGACATATGCTCTAGATGTCTACTGGATTCTTTGCTTAGCATCTTGCTTATTCTTTATGCTTTGTCTTCTACCTGTCAGAATAGACTATGGGCTTCCTTGATGATTATCCTGCTTGTTTTAGGGCCCAAATCAGGCAGAATGGACTGATATCAATTATAGTATGTCCTGCCTGTCAGAGGACATCCAGGGAGGTCACTCTTGAACTGAATGCATATGCATAAACAGCCCATCATGCAAGCCAATGCGTTCAACCAAGACATCAGCTTGTAGTTTCGTTGAACAAACAATGAAATCCTATTCTAAAGCTGCAAAATGAGCCGATCCTAAAAACTAAAACCAATCTAACATACATTCTACCTAAATACAAGAATCAAGAAACTAAACTTGCTAAACAACATTTTTGAGAGTCCAACAATCAAGAAACACTCATCTCTTGATTCTTGGATTTTCCAAGAACATCAAGAAGTGAAATGTAAATGGATATGCAAGATCTACACCACAATTTCAGCCTATTTAGTTTACTTGAACACTGATTCCTACAATGATCCACAAAAGCAATAAAACTAATCCACTCTAGTTCCACAAACAAGAAATAAAACTAACCACCACTAAATCCACAACCACACACAAAGAGATGGAAGGGCAAGATCATTAATGCATCACTCAAGAAAACAAGAATGATAAAGGAGCTCAAGGATGCACCAAACTCATGGAGGCTATTCTCTTTAGAATATGGAGTAGATGCATTCACAAAAAGCTCTCTTCTACAAAGGGGAAGTCTCTTAACTAAGCAAGAGAGATCCTTAAATGACATACTAGTGGCATTTTCACATTACACAAATTACTTGTGGAATTATCCTCTCCACTAGAGGTCACCATCAAAAGGTGGCTCGCTCGACTTTTCTAAGAGGGGTCTACTTGCATTTATTACATTTGCGTAGAAATACTAGTTCCTACATGGTCATTCCATCTTACGGGATTCACCATGAGGCTCACACTGTTTCTTTCTGTCATTCTTAACTAGTATTCCTCAGCTCTCATCTTCGTTCATCTCGTCTTCTCGGAGACCTCCTCGGTCTAAGGTGAGAGGTGCTCTTGGATACCTCTGGCCGAGTATCTTGGGGATTCGTCAGAATCAGCCAAAATCATCCCACCCCTAATGTGTTGCAAGACCCACTGCAACCATATTGAATGATATTGCTCCGCTTTCGCATTGGCATCTTCGATTGTTACTTGGAAAAGTGTAGATCCTCGTTCACTTACATAAAACCAAGTGCTTATTGTTGCCGGTCTTCATCAGAAAACTATTTTAGCAAATTGTCGCAAATGGTTGGTAAATTCAAAATTGGAGATCTCCCAGCAGCTTCACAATCTTGCATGCTTGAGTGCTTCCTTTTTGTCTTTTTCTCTTTTTTGCATCTGCCATGGATGGTTTTGCTTCTGGCTTCTTGGTAGGTATTAATTCTCTGGGAGGTCTGGATCCTCCATTATGCTTCTGGGTTTCCTCAGTTATTCTCTCAGTCAAAGTTCCAGTCTTGCTGACACTCTTTCTTTGATGAACCTTCGATTGGTAGGTTGCGTAAAGCTTGGGTTATCAATCTCCAAGGGGATGGACTTATCATCAAATTGGTGATGGAAACAGATTTGGGACGAATGGTTGGTAGAAGGATGAAGAAACTGATAGTATTACAGTTGCAACCTTGGACCCTTGAAATGTTGAGCTTTGACCACTTCTTGCTTGGTGAGGAACTCGCTTTATTCTGCAGGTTCGCTGTCATCTTTATCTTTTTCTTTTTCGCAACTCCTTCCTTCGATCCATTACTTTTGGATCTCTTCGGGCTTCATAGGAGGAGATTCGACTATCATTGCTCCGGAGAGTTTTTTTTTATCATCGATCTGACTCATCTATTGCTTAAGTTTCATCCTTTCCTCCTCAGCTTCTTGGATCTTTCTCTTTATTCCTTCTAGCTGCTTTGGCTGCTTTCTTAAATCTTTTTTTCTGGCTAACCAACCATTGTAGGTGGTAGTTGGTCTCTGCAAGACACTTGCGATGATCTATCAGCTTCTTCGGTAAGACTATCAAGGTCTAAAAATTGGAAATTTCTTAGATGGATGATGAGATGATGGAAAGACAGAGAAATGGACGGAAGGGTGGTGGTGGTGACATTGGTAGATGGTGTGGATGATAAAATAGGCATGGGAGTGGATGAAGAAGAAGACTTGTACTTTCTATTTGCTGAAGGATCTTCGTCGTGACTGGGGTACTTCTTCTGATTGAGTATCTTTGGATTGCCCATCTGTCTTTTTAGCCTTGTCTTTTTCATCTTTGGTGTTGTAACCTTGGCTAGTGATCCTGTTGATGTTGTTGCTGGCAATGTGGCTGCTCCTATGGATGCTTGCAAATCCACTCTCTCCCCCCGAAAAAAAAATCTATTGGTGGGGATGTTGTTATTGGTAACATGTATGCTCAAGGTTGGATCGTCGTTTGGAACACGCAATTGAAACACATTGAACATGCAACTGGATTGAAGATTGAATAAATTTTGACTAAATTTGTCTTAATCTTGTTGTAGTTGACTCGAAAACTAATTTGGCAATGAGATGCATGAATCAACTCTGAAGTTACATGGAGTTGTCAATATGCACAAAAATTCTAAACGCTCTACAAGGTGATTTGGAGATGTATAGATAAATGAAAATGTCGTCTTGAGATACTCTACAAAGATGACTTTTGTTCAATGGCTAATCCTTGTGAAATAAAAGCAAATCCAAAAAATATATATGTAATCATAAGAAAATAACACGTGAAGGAGGTCCACAAAAAAAGTGATAACATAAAAAGAAACAAGGTAATATACCATCTTTACAAAGAGTTGATAATTGCAGAGCACCATGTGGAACAAAAATTTTATCCATCAAAATTGATACGTCACCTTGATAATTGCAATTGTCCATTGTGAGTTACAGTAATGAAAAACTCGGACATGCCCTTGTCAAAAACAAGGCAGGATTAGTGACACTGAATGTATTGAAGATATAGCTTGAAATGCATGGAAGGAGAAGGTACTATTTCTTGAGTACTTCTCTCATTAGGAGATTCATAAAATGAATTTCCATATAGGTTTCCTATTCCCATAGTTGTCAGTATATCTACTTGTTGGGAGATCAAATGATCAAATATGTGTAAGGCCTTGGAAATCTTCTTATAATGTGGTATGTCAGATAGATTTGAGGTTGCAGAAAGGTAGAAGAAAATTTCAATTCCCTGGTGAGGTTGCTCTTGGTTGGAAATTGCAGCAGATGACGAAATATCTATGTTTTTATTCTTTCTACAACAACTCCATTCATTTCTTGCAAGAATGACTCTGTGCCATGAGTGGTCTGGGTAATCACAGGGTAATGTAGAAGTTTTCAAGGAACTTCCCGATTGAGTAGCAAGTTCAGCTGTTGGTTGCTATGGTGCTCGTGGTGTGTTGTCATTGGGATCCTATACAGATTTGTAATGGACGTGGCGAGCAGGTAAGATCTTACTGGATTGTTTCGGACAGTCTTTGAAATTGTGTTTCCTAACACAGTCAGGGCATTTGGCATGGTATTTTGTTTTGACTGTACAATCAACCATAAAGTGGCCTATTTCACCGCAGATGAAGCATCTGTTGTTCATCAGCCCTTGTTGAATTGCATAGCCATGTTGTATGGCAAGGAGTTCTGGATTTTTCGGATGGTGTTCGTGATAAGGCAAGGATTGTCTAGAGTTGGATGATTGTTCTTCATATTGTTGTATGGAATTGGAAGGCAATCATTAACAGGATGTGTAGCCTGGCAATGTGGGCACCAAATATTTCGTTGTCTATAAGGTACTTGTGCAAGGGGTAGCTGACCAGACATATGGCTTTGGATAGACGTCAAGGTGTCTCGAAACTCCGTAGTGAGTTTCTCCATTTGCATTTGGCGTTGCTGATTAAGCAACTCCATCTATGATTTTCAAAGCTGATTTCGAGTATTGTCGTTCAACATCGATTCATGAACAGTAGCATGATGTGGTTTCTGTTCCCTAGATTCATCAACATCGAATCCTTCGTCTTCCTCCCAGATGACATCAGACATAGCTAACTTTAAGCTCGTATATTCGTCATTGGATCTAAGCTCGCGTCTAATCCATTTTGGAAGTTCAACTAAGAACCAGATGGTGAAGATTTGTTCGGTGAGTTGTTCTTGTACTTGACCTTTTAAACGTTTAAAATGCTCAATATAGTCGCGTACGTGTTCGTCTTTTGCCATCTGGATATTACTCATTGACAAAAGAACTCTATCAAACGAAAGAGTTTGAAACGTTTGATAAATGACTCTTTTAATACAGACCAATCTGTCTTATCTTCACGATCGGGTTAAAAAACCAGACACATGCTTTAACGATCATGGTCATGGAAAACAATTGGACCCCATAGCGTCGTTGGATGTTTCGCCATAAATGTCATACGCATTCTCAAAGATTTGCAAGAATTTTTGAGGGTCCGAACTACCGTCAAATTTGGGTAGATCTAAGTTGGGTGTTCGCTTTTCAAGATGAGCTCCATGAGTGGCAAAAGCTCCATTCAGGTGTGTTCTGGCCTGTGATAATTCTACACCATGAAAATGGGCTCTGCCACGTGCAGATTCGACTCTATCAGGTTCTCGGCTCTCGAATGAGTTTGTGGAATTTTCGTGTACGTGTGATTCATTCGGGAGAGCCTATGACGTCGGATTTCTTCAGACATAGGTGACACCATTTTGGGTGGATGGTCTTTTGTGGCATTGGGATCATAATGGTGTTCCATTGGGTAAGGTTTGCTTTTTGTGTTTTTGTATAGGGCTTTTTGTTTTTTTTTTTTTTGGGTTTGTTTTGTTTTGTTTTGAAAGATCGGTTACTAGATAAGTCAAGGATTCAGTGAGTGGCGTATGAACGAAGTTTGTTAATGGGTAGGTTAGGTAGTGGATGTTGAATGTGTCAAATGGCTAGGGTAAGGATTTGGTTAATGGCTAAGTTAAGGGTGCGGGTAATCGCCAAGGTGTCAAAAATGATAGTAGAGCTTAGACAAAGGTTTTTTTTTTTTAAGGTTAGGGACGAATGAGGGGTCAGGGGTTCGACTAGGTCAATAATGAAGCGAAGGTGGCTCGGTCGAAATTGGAGGCAAAAGGCCCGGTTGAAGTGAGAGTGGTGTTGAGACTAGGACTCGCCAGAGATACTCGGTTGAGATTCGAAATCCGGTTGAGACTCAAGTGGATACTCGGTCGAAATCCGATTGAGATCCGGTTGAGACTCGGTTGAGACTCCAGTGGATACTCGGTCGAAATCCGGTTGAGATGCGTGGAAGAGGTCGTGTGGTCTGGTCGAGAGTTTGGAGAGGGTCGAGTTTTGTGAGCAGATATCCCCGGTCGAGAGGGGAGCGTGAAGGGGAGACTGAAGCAGGTATTCGGTTGAGTTTTGTGAGCAGGTATCCAGTCGAGTCACTAGAAATTTTTTTTTTCCCTCACTTGGAAACATGGTTTTCAAATTTTTTTCCCTCGGGAAAATGGTTTCCAGAAATACATGAGGTATGGCATTACCTTTGCATGTATCAATCAAATGTTGCAATTTGAGAAAATTTTGCCTCTATTTGCTGATGTGACATTTTCTGGATCTCAAGGTTCAGCATTTCGGATGTGAAATATTTCCCAAATCAATGATGAACCGATTCTTGACCATAATCATCAGGTCCTCACCTAAAAAAAAGACAAACAAGATATCTTAAGGTTGAATATTACATGAATATTGATTCTGGATTGTGCGTGGAATATAATTCCATACAGCTGCCTATTTTACAACTTCTTTTGGCAAGATTAGAAACTGAATGGAGCTAAGAAAGCCATGTTTCTGTAATTAAATAGCAGTCGAGTGGAACTTTGAAAATTCCATCATCTATTTCCATAATGAGTATCCAGGTATCGAATCAATGGATGGCCATGCAAATGTGCACGAGTCTTCTCCAATGAATATGTTCAACATGCTGTGCAAACAAGTTGACAATCAACTGCTTTGGACTGTTTCAGATAATTAATGTAAGATAGAAACCCTTGTACAGGGCTATTTGTATGTACATTTTATAGTTAGATACAATGATGGACAATGCTTGTATATAATTGATAACAGACCACACTGTTCTCACGTCACTAGAACCTTTTTGGAGGAGGTAAGTTAGCTTGAGTTAGAAAGAGGAGCTGTGTTCAAGAGTCTCTCCACCTCATCGCTTGCCTCAGCTTGAGTTCTCCACTTCTGCATAACCAAAATCTTTTAAGTAAGACATTTAAACCTCTGCAAGTTTAGTAGATATCAAACACACAGCTCCTTAAATTTCAGCATGTTAAAGTTGTAGCTGTCAAAATACAGTCACTCTTGATGGCAAAAAACCATGAAATTTTTTCTCATGCTCTTTTGGCAAGGCCAGCTCAAGCAACCACGAGAGTATTCATGAGCTATGGACAAATGCATTGTATGAAAGATTTTCGGAGGTGATTACCTTTTGAAGATCCTCAGCCTCTATGAGATGCGCAACCTGTTCTTCCTGAAATTGAAACCACAATCACCTTAATTTTCAAGTTGTTGATTGCTTGGTTTTAAAGGATTTGGAAGATGTATATACAAGTGGGATCACTATTCACAGTTAGATAAGGCACGTTCTTAGCACATAAAAGAGTTGCAATTGAATGGACTCAAATCGGATTCATTACTTACCAAGCATTTTAAATAATTGGATATATGTACAATATTAAGTAAGAAAATTACATAACGAACTCTTTGACAATTTCGTCACTTCCTCACATAAGGTTCAGTCTAGACCAGCATGATTATGAAAATTCTTCATTATGCCTATTCTATCTACTTACCACTGCACCCACTGCTTCTGCAGCTAAAACGTCCACATCCATTTCCACCTCAATCTCAATCATAGATGCAACCTACAAGACTGAAGCTTATTAGAAGAAATTAAGAATACTTATTTGTGAAAAAAATGAGATTGCAGGTTAGAGAAGATCATGTGAATGAAACTATTACAGACAGAAAGGAACAGAGCTAGCACCTTTGCATATTTATCAATTAGCTTTAATCGTGTCAGAAGTTGCTGGTAGATCCCCTCTCGTGCTTTTACAACTCTTACAATTCGAGCACTGCATTATATAGACTATTCAAACAAATGAAAAAATAAAGAGTCCAAAGTAAGAGACACATTTAGTGTCATAAAGCACACAAGCAAGATAAATTGTTCATAACCATCTGTTAAAGTAGCTTGAAAATAGATGAAATTGCACGGCTTTAGCTTATGAGTCAGCAAAGGATCTCATAGAAGAAACATATGGAAATGCAATTTCATAAAGATCACCAACACTGTATATGCATATTCAGGGACCTTTTCAGAATGGGTCCTGAACATATGACTAGACATGGTTTGCGTGATCAAGCTTTGTTGCGAATGTTGTTTCTGACCCTGAACATTTTGGTGCAAGCCTTCGAAATTCTGAGTATGAACATGACTAGATTCATTAAATGTAAAAATAAATATTCACATAATTTTGTGCAAATGCATTGTGTATTCACTATAGACCATGTACTTAGCCATTCCTCTATGTCAATGGGCTTTGGATTTCCACATAGTATATCAATTTTAATCTTGTCCTTACGTGTGTGTATATATATATATACATGTATATTGCTTCTCTAAATTTTTTTTGACCTGAAATGTACTGGAATTGGACCTATAATATGCTGAAATCGCTTGAAAGCAGGCTGAAACTACCGAAAATGCATTTACTCTTAATTCTTTGACCTGAAATGTACTGGAATTGGACCCGAAAGTAGACTGAAACTACCGGAAATGGATTTACTCTTAGTCCTCTATGTTTTCTCTGTCTACTAATACCCATATGGAATGTCTATTATATACACACAAAATGTTCACAAGTCATTAGGGACTGGGGGGGGGGGGTATATATGCAAAACCATGCATGATACATTATAAATTCTAGTGTGTGTGTGTGTGTGTGTGACAAGCATTGGGGTTTAAATTGTAAAATATAGTAAGGATTTGAGAATTCTAAGGATTTAAAGTTTAGGGTATGCCATGAATGGTAGCTTTATGGATGATAATCATAGATGTTCTAAATGTGCCCATTTCGATTGTCATTTGGAACCACATTTAACTTGAAATGTGGGGAGTTTTCCGAGTTTGAATTAGAGTATAATTCTTTCCAAAGAGCGTTCCAAGTACTTCGAGAAACTCATTTCACCATATAATCATGACCAAATTTATATATGGAAAAAAGAATGATGTGCACAGTCTTCACAATTCTTGAAAGACTCCATCGTTTCGTTCAAATAATTTAAGAGTCTAACGATTGAAAACTTGAACTATGAACATAACATGATCCGTGAACCCTAATGCATAGCAACAAATTGGAAGTCTTTGGTTAAAGAACATCGGCACAAAAATAGCACTGAGAAAGTTTAAACCACAGTTCGTAGGAACAGTACGGAACCGTACCTAGGAATGCGTTCCTAGATATGGCTCTGTACCATTCCTAGAGTACCTAAGGAACGGTACATGATTTTTGCCATTTTCAGCATTGCGTTTTCAAGAACTGTTTTCAGCATCACGGTCTCAAGATAATTTCACGTTTTCAAGGTGATCTTTCATGCTTTTAGGATGATTTCAAGATCGGGTTTTCACGTTTTCATAATAATTTCAGCCTTTAGGATCATGTTTTCAGGATGATTTTAGGATCATGTATAGAAAAAGTACCAATGCCCACAACCCGGACAGGTGGAGAATATGTATATATCAGCGAAAGTAAGTGTGAAGTGTCCGTTGAGTGGAGTGTACAATGGGCCCTGATGGAGGCAAGTGGCGACTACATCTAGGCTTTTTCCGCGGTGGCACAGGGATAGGAATCTCATCGTCAGAGTCATCGGCATGTGCTCGAGTCCAAAACCCCAGCTGATCCGGTACAGGCAGATGAAACTGACGGAGAGTAAGCATCTCACGAACAAGAAGTCCCAAGCAACGAGCATCAGGATAGGAGACAAAACTGCGAAGCGTATGCGGGCCATTGCGAAAGAGACAATAAAACCCACCCCGTATCTCATAATACAACGGACATTTGAGGAGGAAATGGGCTTTATCTTCCACCTCTTGCAATGAGCACAAGCGACATAGGCGACACTCCTGTGGGATATCCCATGCACGACTGGCCTCAATAGCAAGCTAATGAGAGGAAATGCGCAGTTGCCTGAGACGATATCGCAGGCCGTGTGATAGGGGCTATGAGAGATAGAGCGGCAACAATGGCAAACCAGAAGGAATTAAAGAGAGGAACTGTGTCTGGTAATAGCTCAACCGAGTGCGGGAAGGGGGGAGGGAGTCTCAAGTCTGTTGTATGTATCCACATAATAAATAGCCTCGAATATATGAATGCGTACCACGAGGAAGATCCATGATAAAGATGCCAACCGCAGCAACTATGTATCTATCTGGGTGAGATGCACGAATCTCCTGAATCCGCTGAAGAAAAAGAAGAAGGCGGAAAAAGCCCTCAAGGATGATCGGAGGAGTAGCAAACTCAGCACATAGGATATCATGAGGGGTGGTAGCCTTGGCACGTATCATACGACCCAACATAGTGGCCTGAATGTGGCAAATGTCTGCCTAGTCACAGAGAGAAAGCCCTGGAAACCAAATCTTGGAGGCATATATCACTGCTAGAACCACCCGCGTGTGAAACAACTGGCATCTAGTAGCGGGATCAAAAATATGATTCACTGTACAACCACGCTCGAACTAGACCAATGCTAAAAGACTCGAGGAAATTTGCGCAAATGCAGCCTGGCGGAAACCAAGAAGGGGCACAGTAAACAAGACTCCCAAGTAAGTATAAGAGGCAACAATGTCAACTGCCTGGCTATCATAGAAGAATTGATAATTGTGAAGGCTTTGTCGATTGGTGTTGAAAATCATGATCTTCGTCTTTGTTAAGTTAACAAAGAGACCCCAAGTAGCCCTTCTGGCGAGGGAGAAAGCAGGACAATGTCATCAACATAAAGCAGAATGGGAATGAGCAAATGAGCCAACGAGCAACCATCTCCACCTTCTTCACAAATGAGGCGCTCAAGATCATCAATATAAAGTGCAAACAACGGAGGGGATAGTGGATAGCCTTGCTTCACACCAACAATGCTACGGATGGGAGAAGACAAATTAGTATCCAACCGAATACATGCTAGAACTCTCTCATACAAAGCAATCACTGCTGCGAGAATAGAGTCGGAAAAGCCAAGCTGACGTAGTCTGGTGATCAAAAGATGACGGGGAACAATATATCAAAGGCCTTAGAGAGATCAACGAAACAAGCAAATACCTTCTTGCCCATATGCTTTGCCTCCTCAATGATAGTACGTAGGGTGGGGACATGATCAAGAGTGCAATAACCCTGGCAGAAGCCAGCCTAGCCAGTCGCATACAATAGTCGAAAATCAGCCTCTGCAGTAATGGAGTTCTAGAGAATAGTGGCGTACAACTTGGCCATGGTTTGACCGATCATAATAGTGCGATAGTTGTGGACATTCATGGCATCGCCTGCTTTAAGAATGGGGTGAAGGGGATTGGTGGCCCAAGGTATGGGGAAACCATCAACGACAGAGCGGTTGAAACAACGGGCCAGGAAAGGGGAGGTGAGTTGGGCAACTGGCTTGAGGAACTCGGCTGAAAGGAGGTCAATGTCAGACGTACGATTGTTCTTGAGTTTGTAGATGGTGGCTTCAACCATGTCAGGAGCAAAGAGGTCACAATGGGTAGGACGAGAAGAAAGAGAGATGGAAGGGTGAGTAGTTGTATATAGTTTTGCATAGTCAACCCAGGATTGAAGAGGGATGGGTGCAATGTATATATGGATTTTTTCGAGCTCCAAATAGGCTGGAACAGCTGCGATGGAGGGCCTAGAATGCCTAAAACACTGTTCCACCCTTTTCCCCTCTCAAATCCTACAAGAATCAAGCAAAATTTGAAGATTCCCCACTTTCTCTCTCTAGAACTTGCACTTCTCTCTCTAGAACAAGGCTCTGATACCAATTGTCACAAGCAAGTCTCTCCGAACTCGTGAATCCCAGAAGGTCGGTGTGTAGAATGGCACTTGCTATTCTTGTCAACACACGCATGGCATCCAACAATGGGTGATCAGTCCACCTAGCATGCATGCGACCAGTGACCTGTGAATACTGAGTGACTCATGAGGTACCACCCCCATGCCCCGCCAAAGACCTGTGACCCGCTAGGTCACCCCGAGCTACTTGCCGACTAGCATCTCGTAACTGACGGCTAGCATCCCGACAGTCATTATTCACCGCATCTCTGACAGCTTGTCAGGCGGTTACACCAGGTCCACACACCCGGTACCAGCTTGGGACAGATGTCCTCGTCGGTCACCGACCCTTGCCAATACTAGGCCTCAGGCCCTCTAGTAACTGGCCGTGCCGAGGTCATGATAGAGCCGTAACTGGGCTCTAACATGTCTCCACAGGCCGGTGAATTAGCCATCTACAATTTAATAATTACAATTTATAATTTACATTAGGTGAAGGGATTCAAAGTACATGTGACATCCCTAGTGTGGATAAGACCCATGAGTTGATTTGATGTAATTTCTGGTGGCCTGAGTTATACAAAGATGTCCATAGTTATGTGACACGTTACTTTTAGTGTCAAGTTTATAAGGTTGAAAGGATTAAAGTTCTTGGAACGTTACACCCATTTCCTATTCCAAAGGGGAGATTGGAGAGTGTTTCGGTGGGCTTTATTACAAACTTGCTTGGTACGCAACTTCAACATGATGCCATAATGGTTGTCATTGACAAACTCAAAAAAATGGCTCAATTCATACCAACACATTATAAGATAGATGCGCTTTGATGTAGTTGATCTATTCATATAGCATGCATTTAGACTTCATTGGTTACCAGCACTCACTGTTTGATAGAGACACTTGCTTTACAGGTTATTTTTAGACTGCCATAATGGATAAGCATGAGGTGCAGTTGAAAATAAGTAGTACTGATCACCCTGAAATGCATGGTCAAATAGAGAGAGTCAGCCAAACCATAGTCAATTGTCATGAAAGTTACAAAATTTGGTCGTATTCACTTTGTAGAGTTCAAGTGTAAAGTTACCAGATTCCACATACTTAAGCCATGGGTAGAGTTAGCGACACATCCATAGAAGCAAATTTAGTGTTACACTCCCATCTCCAGGAGCTCTCCGAACTCTGATGGCCGGTGTGAGGAATGATCCACCCAACTGTAGGTGCCCCCCTCTTGAGTCTCTCTCGTTGCTATTCTGGGCCTGGGACACCTGGCTGCCATGTAGGGTGATCAGTCCCCATGGTTCCACGAAATCCGCTTCCGCAATCAGTGCGTGACTCGGAGGCATCACCCTAGCTAACTGCCGGCTAGAGGCATCTCTGCTTCTGACGACTAGGGTCCATGCTGTCATAAGGTCAAACGATAAAACTCTGAGACCGCTCACCCGTATGTAGGCTCTCCAACAGCTTCCATTTTATTCTGCAACTGGAACATCCGGGCCATCATGCGCACCTGCATGAAATTAAGTGCTTTAGATTGAGAAGAAGCTTTGTATGTAGTCATCAAATGAGCTCACAACTATTTGATTCTATAGCAATTATGGACCAAATTCCCTCATTTGTGTACAATTTGACATAAAAAAATCCAAGCATAAACCTACATTTGACAAACAACACGTCCTACTTAGGTGCTGCAGCTCTACACAACCAAAATGCTTAGATTTTGCAACAATCTTCAATGAACATAAACATATAATTTTGCCGGTGATTCCTTAGGGGAAGAATATCATGCAGGAAAAATGGCAAGGGCGTAAGACAAAAATCATCCACAATTGACTTCTTGTAAAGTTTCAAGATTTTTCAGCTACGAGAGAAAGTGTAAATTTTAAACATAGAAGGCAACTGAGACCTTGCCCTATAATTATCCAGTATTTCAGGTCTAAAAAGCTCATTATACATTCCAGACATTGTGTCAGGATGATGCGGTCTAGTAAGTACTTCAAGCAGAAAAAAAGTTAGTGCTTATAAAATTGATATACCTTGCAGCATCACACCCATCCTTCAACTAGTACAATATAAGAACAATAGTCTTATTGAGCTGAATGTGGCCTCGATACCATTCACCCATCAGCCTACTAACAAAAAAGTGACAAATTCATCTGATTGGAAAAGGACAGCTCAGTCCCTAAACCTTATACAGCCTTGCCTATGCCAATGCTATTTTCCACCAACACTAAAATTATTTGGGACCAGAATGACTCTCCATTTCACCCTCCAATTTATTCTAGAAAATTAAGTCTCAGGATTAGAGTATGCAAGTGTCTTATCTAAAAGCTTTTCAAACAATAGTGGGTCTGAATTTTCTCCTGTTAAATCAATGCACAAGCTTCCAAGAATAATGAGAGATACCATGCATTATATTTTTAGAACGGCATAGAGTAACTGTACCTCGCTACTAGCAACTTGAGCGAGATCTTGAACTCTTTGCTGAAGTGATTCGTACTGTACCAAAAGTTCCTGCCTTAGTGCTATTGCGTCTACTGTTCTCTGTGGAAGCTGCAATTGATAGAATTGAAAGAAAAAATAAATTATGAACTCGAAATTGCAAGTAAACCTGTGAAATATGCATAAGGAGCCGAAAGTAAAGTTGCTTCAGAGTTCATTCCATGATCTGCATTTTCAAGTGAACAGTCCAGTATAGTGCCAAGGACGGTAGCAAAGAAACTTGTGATCTCATCACAAGAAAAAAACATGTTCATACTAATACTGTCTACTTTCAAAAGAAAATCACAATCGTAGAGCAATCTTGACTACGCCAAGCTCAAACAAACATGGTGATACTCAACAGTACATTTTGATCATTTATCGTGAGCCAGAAGATTTAGGAGAAACTTATTCCTTTGAAACATCATGATTCTTGGCTTTGCTGATATGCCAGTTATAAGCAGCCAGGGGTTGACAGCTTTTCAAGAATAGACAAAAACTATTTCATATATGCAGAAGAAACTTGTCCAAATGAGGCTGCTTGAGCTCAAAGAGAAAGCAAAGTCATTTTTAGGTTGAAAGTTAATCTTTTCTACAATGCTGGAATTTCAAGAACCTTGGAGGTGTATTGATAGTACTTGTCTTGAAATGCATACCATTGACAAGGTCGACCTTAATAGAAGGTCTTGACAGTATGTGATGCCTTGTTATCCAGTTATTGAGCAGACTAAGGATAAAAAAAAACAAATGACGCCCTTAGATTTTACTGCTTGCCTCAATACCAGGCCTCCCATCCTATGTATTCTCTCAAAAGGGAATTACTCATCCCAAATTTCCTTATCATTTTCCAGCTTCCTTCTATTGTTCCAAGTAGGGGATGGCAAAACGTTGTGGAAAACAATCCTTAAGAGTCTCTACAATATCAAGATAATAATCTTTTTGGTCCTCGAGAGCTTGTTTTCACCAAACGACCATATTGTTGACCACAAAAAACCCTCAAATAAAGACTTCTTTGATCTACTTAACCCATAGTTGCACAAATCGCGTTTCTGAGAAATGCGTTTCTCCTCCCAGAATCGCACTTAAAAAAAAAACAGTATATTCAAAAAATTGTGCACCTCTTCACGGCCAGAATCGCGCCAGCTGTGGAGGAGGTAAATGTTTTTGTTTTGCGCTACGGGTGTCCGATCGAGGCGTATGCATAGTCGGAAGGCATCTACTAGGCGATACGGAGGTGGTGTGCACGGTGCCAAGGGGATCTGAGCTTCGCGCAGATCGAAACGATCAGTTTTTGATTTTTGGTAAGCGTAGGCTTGTTTGTTTGCAAGTGTTGATATTGAGCTGTAGGCAACCAAATCAAGCGTAGTTTGGCTCTAGACTACCTTTCTTCATGCCCACAGTGATTCCTACGGGGTCAGTTTCAACCATTACGGCACGCCTTGCGAGATTTGAATTGCAGGTGAACCCTGACACTTGCTTGGTGGATTCGGCAGCTGCTGCTCCTCGGGCACCACCCACGCAGGAGGAGATGGATGATGAGATCTATAGAGAGTTATATAGACAAGCGCAGGCTGACGCACGGGCTCTACGGCGTTCGAGGAGGGCAGACAGGCAGAGGGATAGAGCTGAGGAGGGGGATGATGAGGGCTTGGAGGGTGGAGAGGAGCTCGGGGCTGACTATCAGGAGGAGGAGGAGTGGGTTGAGGGGGATACGGAGGAGGATGAGGAGATGGGGGCGGAGGCACAGGGGGATGACCTGGCTGACCTGTTGGTGGACCCTGATGCGGAGACAGAGGAGGAGCCAGCCATTCTTGCACGTAGGCCTAGGGGGAGACCTAGAGGTTCTAGGAAGGGGGGTTGAGTTCGCTTTTTGTAGACAGGAGTGGAGCATCATAGGCAGCCGTCGGCCGGGCATCATCACAGTGGGTAGGGCCATCCCAGGGCGTTGGATCATAGCCACCTGACACACAGACACGCAGGGGTAGACACAGGGGTGGGGGCAGAGGAGGGGAGAGAGGCAGAGGTAGAGGTAGAGGCAGGGGGAGGATCTAGAGCCAGAGCACGCAGCAGAGAGCCAGAGCACGCGGCAGAGCCAGGGCCACACCATGACATATGGCTCCCTCCAGTTCCGATTCATCTACAGACCCTTGGGATCTGCAGTCAGGCACAGATTCAGATGATGGTTCCTACCATGACTCTGACGAGTCTTAGTTGTGTAGTTTTCATTATGTTCATGGAACATCATTGTACCCTATTTTGGTGCCACGTGACCCGATATAATATATTACGATGATCCTATTCATAGCAGTGTAACGATTTAGTACTACTCCTTGTGAGAGAGAGAGAGAGAGAGAGAGAGAGAGAGAGAGAGAGAGAGAGAGAGAGAGAGAGAGAGAGAGAGAGAGAGAGAGAGAGAGAAGAAAGCTTTATTAATGTCTTTTCCATGCCAAAAGGCATATAAGACTAGTAAATGTACATGTCAAGTATGTGGTAACAATGGGAGCGTATGAAACGTCTCCAAAACGGTAACATAAATAACAAATCTAAAGCTATGAACTGAAATAGATGTGATGATATATGAAACATGTGGGAGCATGTATACTGCTAAAAGTCATGAGTGGGGTATGACACTATCATCCAATCTTGTCCTGCTGATGCTGTAAAAGGATGTAATACGGGCCGCATGGAGGGCCACTGGTGGTCGCTGACGTCGTCTAGGAGGGTGAAGAGGTCTCCTTGTGGTAAGTCGAATAGCTCGTGCTGCAACATGGGTATGTGTGGGGCACTGTCTCCGATCTCTATGGGCAGGTAAGTCATCATCACCATCATCATCATCATCAAATACTAGGTCTCGTCCTCTCCTCCTGGAGAAGAAAGAAGTGATCTCAGGCTGAGAAACATGACTCTGCTGGGCTGTCTGACACAGCCCCTGTTGTAGTATAAACATCTCCCGTATCATGAGTGCAGCGCATCTGGAGTCCTCATAGGCTAGGAGGGATCGTAGGGTGACGGGTGTGTCACGGAACAAACAGTGGTATCTCCCTCTGATCTCGTAATATACTGGGCACCTAAAGATAAAGTGCTCCTCTGACTCCACCTCATCCAAGGAGCATAACTGACAAATCCGCTCCGCTCTCGGGATACCCTGGAATCTCCCAGTCTCAATAGCCAACTGATGTGATGATACGCGAAGCTGGCCCAATGTAAATTTGAAGCAGTGTGATAACCCTGAGTCCAAATAGTGTGGCAAAACTGGGAACCCTGCTATGTCAAGCTCAATAAAGTGAGTCCAGTAATAGTCGGGTTTAACCCCACGCTGTCGCCTCCAAGTATGATCGAGGTATGCCTGATATAAGACGCGCCTGATATACTGATGAGTACCTGAGGGGAGCTCTGTAATGTGGATACCAAATGACTCAAGGAGGAAGTGGGATGCTTGGGAGAACCACGACAGTCGATAGCCCTGGTCATGAAGTGAGTGTGAGGAAACAAGTGCTATCTGTGTATATCTCATATCTGCATCGGGCAAAGCCTGGACTCTCTGAATATATGTGATAAGATGTAAAGCGGCATCTATCTGAATGGGTGGAACGGCAAACTCTGCAAGAAGGATCTCGTGTGGAATCGAGGGCTTCGCCCAAATCATATGAGCTAACATAGTGGTCTGTAATTGTGAAATGCTGGCCCAGTGTGATGACGAGAGACCAGTACACCATGTCTCTGCTGCATACATGGCAGTGGGGGTGACAATAGTATCAAAAAGTCTACACTTACTACAAGCATCTCTGATGAGCTTCCTGAAGCAAAACCACTCAAGCTGAACAAGAGAGGAGTGCCCCTTCCCAAGTCGGGTGATGGCTGCCTGTCACATGCTAAAGGTAGAACCAAGAAAGAGTATTCCCAAATAAGTATAAGAGGAAACTACCTCTAAGGCCTGCCCATCTAGGGTGAACTCCTGGCGCTGCATGAAAGCTCGAGAAGTGTTGAAGACCATAACTTTGGTCTTCGTAGTGTTCACCCCCAATCCCCATCTGGTACAAAATCCCTGTAAACAATCCAACTGCCTCAGTAATCCCTCTCTGGTCGAGGATACAAGTACCACATCATCCGCATAGAGGAGAATAGCAATCAGAATGGTGCCAAGTCTACATCCAGCCCCACCACACTGTGAGATGACTCGCTCTAACTCATCAATGTATAATCCAAAGAGAACCGATGAAAGAGAACATCCCTGTTTCACCCCAATGGTGCTCCAAATGTGATCAGATAGGCCACTGTCATGTCGGAAACATCCCAAGACCTTCTCATAAAGAGCCATCACTGCTAGAACAATATCTGTGGAGAAACCAAGGTCACGAAGTCTCTGAATGAGTAGGGAGCGTGGTACAGAATCCAAGGCTTTCCTGAAGTCCACAAAACAACAGTAAACCCTCTCTTTCCTGTACTTAGCTTCCTCAATCAAAGCTTGGAGTGTGAAGATATGGTCAGTGGTAGAATAATGAGATCTAAAACCTGCCTGCCCCAATGCATGTAATCTCCGGTTTTCTGCCTCTGAACTCACTGCAGACTGGAGTATGGTGCCATAGAGCTTCGTGAGAACATGCCCAATCATGATAGTGCGGTAATTACCAAGAATCATGGGATCACCATTTTTATGAATAGGATGGATGATGTTGGTGCACCAGGATGAAGGGAAACCAGAAACAACGGCGGAATTGAGGAGAGTGGCTAGTGTGGGAGCAAGGAGGTCGGAAGCATGGGTTAGGAGTTCAGAGGAGAATGCAGGGCACGGTTCAGGGCCAGCAGGGTGCGGTGGAGGATGGGGGGAATTACCTCCCCCCCGCTTACGTGGAGCCATGCTGAAGATGGAGCGCTGGCAGTAAAGCACCCGGCTAGGTAGCCATAACGGCTAGACAGCCAGAGAGAGAGAGAGAGAGAGAGAGAGAGAGAGAGAGAGAGAGAGAGAGAGAGAGAGAGAGAGAGAGAGGGAGAATTTTGGGGCATCATGTTTTTTTATTAATTTTTTATATTAAACACTACAAAGCGTAAACCTGGGAGTTAATGCACCTAAACTAGACCATCCTGCACCCGAAACATTTGGCAAAATACGCAGTAATTATGCTCTTAATTAGAGCTTTCACCTGATACCCATATTGCTTAAAAAAAAACCAAATTTTTTTTTTTTTTAAAAAAACGTTTCTGGGAATTTTTTTGATATTTCAAAAACCCATTTCTGAAACGCGTTTCAGAAACGCAGTGCAACTACTCTTAAACAAAAAACAATATACACCTTAAAATCCTGGAGTGAGCAAAATAAAAACATGTCATTAGTTTCATAAAGATTCACAATCAGTAAATAATTACAAGAAGAGTTTGAAAACCACCAACTTTTATGCGATTAGACTTATGTGATGTAAGTATAACTACCATGTCCACACCTTGAATACATCATCTCCATTTTGATTGTATCCAAAGGCTTTCATTTGGTGACTCATGCTACCTCTTGAGGAATGACAACTTGTAGAACTAAATAGTTATGAGCACTCAATATCCATGGCTAAAGCCGATAGGAAGTCCTTATGACCACAGAACCGTAATAGAATTTCAAGTGTCCTAAAAAGAATTGTGATTGAGATGAGCTTAATTGATAATTGAATGAAAGTTCGATTATGACACTAAAAGAAATGGACAAGAATTTGCCAGTTGAACTAAGCTACTCTTTAATCTCTAAAACAAGAGAGGTCCAATAGGCATACTTGAATTGTCTTTAGACCCTAATGATGGTCAAGAGAGTGAGTTGCCAATTGGGGCCTAATTATAGTCCATTTATGAATAAACATCAACAATGAATGCTAACACTTAGGGTCCAAACCATAAGTTTGCATGTCACATATTATGTGGACCCGAGGCCCAATAGATATCTAGAATTTTCCCCTTCCTCATTGTCGGTATAAAAGAGCAATATAGCACAATCATAATGAAAAGACTAAAATGTTGATGCAACAATATACGTGACACGTATGTGCATGACCAAAAGTGAACCTAAATGAACTCATACACACATGTTTTTTGTCATTATATGTGACCTCAAGCAAGGACAAATACTTTGCCCAATCGGATTGCACCTTGTTGACATACACTCGAAGCATGTCCTCTAAAACTCGTTTAACCCTTTTTGTCTTCCCATTAATCTATGGGTGCTCACTACTACTCCTCAACTTTGTTCCCAAATGGGACTAAAATGTTTTCGTGAACTTAGGGTCCCTATATGAGTCAATGGATTTAGGTAGGCCATGCTGAAAGAACAACTTGGCTGCCGCTGGAGCTATAACGTTCTTGTTAGTTCGGATGAAATGAACCATTTTAGTCAACCAATCTACAACTACCATGACCAAATCAAATTCAGATTGCAGCCTAGGTAGTCCAGTAACAAAATTCAAAGAGGTACACTCCCAATTACCCTGGTAAATCTCTAATGGGTGGAGCGAACTTGAAGGGCTCATCTTGTTCTCTTGAAAAGTGGTGTAATATTGGACGTACGCTCTTATGTGTTGTCGCATGTGTAGCCAAAATAAGTGTTTGCTTGGTAGCTCTATATTCTTATCCACTCCCGGATGCCCATCAACAAGGACTATCAAAAAGCTCATGGAGGATTTTAGCATAAAGTCCATCCATGTCTGGCAAATATCTTACCATTACATTTTAACATACTTGCATGCATGGTGTAAGTCAAAAATGTGTTTGCCTCCTTTGAAGAGCCAGTCACCACTAGAGCCTCCAAGATATTGGTATTTTGTTGTGCACTAGGCCACACACGCTTATTGTGCTCATATCTCGATTGAGCCTGCCTAATCTCATCTATCACCTGACTTTCAACAATTGTGACAGACATCTAATAGATCATATGAGATAATGCATCATCAACCACATTCTCCTTGCCTTTTTGTATTGAATTTTCAAATAGAACTCTTGCACGAGCTCGACACACACCTTGCTTGAAGCCCTCTCAATTCAAGCTAATTACAAAAATACTTTAGAATGTGATGGTCATTGTAAACATGAAACGCAGCACTCGACACCATATATATAGTGCCAGTAAATAGAGGAAAATGAGACCTTGAATCATGGGCCAGCACATATTCTAGATAGGAGGGAGAGGCGATTAAGAAATCGTATCTTGTTGGAGTATCTAGTTGCATGAAAGAACTTCCCTTTTCTGATGCTGCTTGGGAGAGTCATCACAGGCTACGTCAAGTGTACCCTAAATTGAGGATAGATGACTTTCTTGAAGGGGGGGAGTATCTTAGGCCCCAATGTATCTCAACAAGATCAGTGACTAGGTGGGTCTAGTGATAGCCACTAATGAGGCACAACCCATAGGTGAGTAGGTGACCGCCAATAATGGGCACAACTCAGATCAATCTAGGCACCCGACGATATCATAAGTCCTTGGGTGTGTGACACTCGATGTAGACATGCACACTACCAGTCGTAATATGAGGAGTGTAGGTCCGTCATGCATTTGAGCAAAGTCAACTTGTGGGGCAGCCGGCTGTGACTAGGGTTCCATTAGGGATTAGAGAAGGCGTCTATTAGATTTAGATTTATAACCTATGGATAGAATGAACGAAAATCACTCTTTTGGAGGGTGCCATGCATGCAACTTCACCGTAACGGTGCACAAGCCTCAAGCAACCACAACACATGTATGATAGCTTGATTAAGAGGCCACAAAATGATCTGTATATGCATCTCTAGCAAAGAGTTCCAATATTTGAAGCACTAAAAAACGCTAGAAAAAACATGAACCACCCTCAAATCTTTACCCCGAAATAATATTGGATGAGCTATCTTCTATTCAGATGAGCAGAGTTATAAAATATTGTTGTTGGCTAGCTGCATATTATCTACATAACTAGTTTCTAGTATTATTGCCATAGTTATTAGTCTTGGTTTACTTTTTTTTGGAGAAATTATGGTCCCATTGTATCAAAAACACTTGAAATGTACTATTGAGTTCTATATACTTTTAATCACTTCAAAATACATTAAGATCTCTGCCTCTCTCTCTCTCTCAAATATCATGAATCCTAGTGACAACTATTTCCTTAACTATCTTAAACTTGAAAATTTGCAAAATATTACACAACAAAATCAACCACACAAACAACCTACATGTGACATCTCAACCACAAAACCATCTAATATCAAGACCAAGGATGAAGGCTCATAGGTTTAAATCTGAAACCAGATGTACAGACGGAATTTCATCTTCCACTTATGGTGAAGCACTTCACAACATGTGAGACACTCATAAAAGAATTCTCTCTAACTCCTATGATGCCTTACACAAATTTTGAAAGATAGGTGATGTTAGCTTGCTTGGTAGCTTTGTTAGTCAATATTATTGCAAGCTACTTGACCTAGTAGACCCTGTTTTATAGGATCTTTCTTGTTGCTAATTTTGCTAGCCAGTCTTCTACTATCATCAAAACATTTGTAGTCACATTTGCTTTGTATTGTTAAGTGGTCCCATAGATCAATCAACCTTCCATGGACTGTAATGGAAACTTTTCTCTACTTTGTTCTAAGTAAGCCTCTAATATTGAATTTGACAATGTACAGAGTCTTGACAATAAGTGAACAGTATTGCAAAAGAAAACCTGAAAGATTTATAGTCATAGAACTTCTAGCCAACGACAAGCTTATTGATAGGACAGAAAGAAAAATGTCCTAAACAAGACGGTTTCTAAGAATTTACATATACCATCAATCTTAAGTATAATCATTTCCTTGAGAATCTTATGCAATAAAACATTTGAATCATGTAAGCCAAAGTAAGATACATATCTTTTGAGATGTAACAGTATGCAACATGCCACAATCGAATCATATTTGCACTCTATACATGTTCATCGAGAGATACATACCTGATTCAGACGAGGATATATGAATAAATTCACAGCACCACCCAATGCAACAGTTGCTACTGCATATGCAGCAATCAGATGAGGAAGAGTGGGGTCGATAAAAGTTGTTGCGACATCACCACTTGCAAAAGCAAGAGCTGCAGGAACAATGAAAGCATTGTCAAATGCAGCTCCACTACCAGATTTGGGAGGAGCTCGTAAGAGAGATGTAATACGGCCGGTCACATGATTTGTTATAGCCATGGGCTCACTAGGTCGCCATCCCGGTGTCCTCATACTCATACGAAAAGGTCCAATCCCTCGCTCTGCAGTAGCTGGAGCTGCTGATGCAAAAGTCACTCGTTCCCCTTCTTGAGCAGGAACATCTACAGTTTCAGTTGCAAATCTTAGAGTTCGAGCTATTCCATTCGGATCCTGAACCTGTCAAGTCATACAGAATCGACGAATTAGTTTCTTTGTAGCTTGTGATATTTAATTTCTAATCAATTATCATCTGCAAAGTATAGCTGTTAGTTCCTCATATGAAGGACTCCATTATGTGAAAGATGTGAACCTGCTGAACAGATATTTTGCTGCCACCTCAAAAACATAAAATCTTTTGCATAATTGGTGGTAAAACGTGTAGAATCACTTCAACTACGAGCAAAAAAGAACTTGACTGAAACATCAAATATGAATCCTTAACTCGTTTCACACTTGTGGAATTTTGACTTAGAACATGGTTGGTGTGCTTTTCTTAAACAAATGATTTGTGAGCAATTAGCCTTTCTACACACCAGCAATGGGTAATGAAATCCTCTAAAGAGTGCAAGTTAGCAATGTTGGATTCCTATCATCTCCATCCCTAATCTCACAGCTAATCTAGATCCATTCATTTGCTGTAAATACTTGTACAGTCGCATACTTCGCAAAAATACATGTGTTTTCGAACAGTTTGCAGAAATACACGGAAAGCGCAAACAAATATTAGTTCGACAAACTTTCAATCGACAATCGGCAAATCTGGTCTGATCGACATTTGTCGAACCCATCGAAGACACTCGACTCGACAATTGTCGAAGCTGCTAAAGTCGACCATCAACTGTCAACCTGACCATTGACTGTCAAGTTGACCATCCATCTTCACGCTCCCATGAGTTCCACTGAATCTCTAACGGAACAGATTCTGCCCAATAGCGACTACTAACCGCAGGTAGTGCCTTAATCCAGATTGTAAATTTATCCATTAAGCATTCTTGTAATTGTACTGCTACCATGTATAACTATTCAATAGCACGTTAGTGTATAGGTTAATCCATGAATCAGATGATGAATCGATCAGACATTTAATCAAAGCGCAATTATTCGCTCGTCCTCTCTATTTCCAGAGTATTGTCTCAGGAAGATCACGCATCTATATGCATTCAGACTATACACATATTTTCAACTCAATTGAATCGTTTCTAGTAAACAGAGTCATGTCAGTGTCGTGTCGATTGCTTTATTTCCTGTTTTGTCTGATTCGTTACATGCAGATTACATAATTAGTAGATTGAATCGTTCTTGTGAGTGACAGTTAGTGTTGATTATGATGCTCTAGTTCTGACTTGCTTGCTTGATGCATTCACGCTTCTACATCGTATCTTATTGAAATTTTTGCATGTCTATGGAATCGATTATATCGATCCTTGAGACTTCAAAGCTCGGATCAAGTAGAACCGCTATTGATCATTAACAGTAGTTCGAATCCGGTAGACTTAGATTCATGCACCGAGGAATTGTCACGTTCAACAGACCTTCCCGACATGGTATCAGAGCTTTGATTTATAGTATCTAATCTCTTCATGTGATACCGACACATAATCGAGTGTAATACTTAAGCAGTCAGTCTAATAGAGCACATGATATCAGAACTTCCCACTATCAAAGAGCAAGCCATTGCTAAATGGAAGCGCAGAGATGGTAAGGCTTTTGCTTTAATCACTCTCGATATCTCCAACACACAGATTGGCCACATCAGACAAGCCCAAACTTCAAAAAAGGCTTGGGACATTCTGAGCACACTCTATGAAGTGAGGGACGTCACTTCAAAGCTGCATCTAAGAGACAAATTCTTTTCACTCAAAATGTCAGAGGGTGATTCTATTCAGAATCACATAAATCAATTCAAGACTCTGTTAGAGCAAATGGCAGCAATAGGCTCAGTGATCAAAGAATCCGACGCTGTTATGACCTTAATGTCTAACTTGCCAACCTCTTATGGAAACTGGGCGATGATAATTTCGACTTAGATAAGTCATAACTATGTTGCTACAGGAGGAAACTCGAAGGAATTGAACATCCTCGTCCTCCATCGATGACTTGCAAGCTCTGTTCTCCAAGAAGAAATAGAAGAAGCAAAGAAGAAAAAGGTTGTCAAACAATTCAACAACAATCAGAAGCACTCACAGAAGCAAGGTCCGAACCAGAATCAGCAACTTGCTCAAAACAGGAAAGAATGTTCTACAAACACTGCAAAAGGATGAATCACGAGATCCAGGACCACTGAATTCTTGAAGTTCAACAACAACAAGAAGAAGCAGCTGGATTAACAAGCAAACACATCTATCGATTCAAAGCAGAATGTTAAAGATAATGACGAGCAGAATGCCTTCATGGTGAATCATCACCATGCCCAACAAGTTGAGGAATGGTTCCTCGATTCTGGAGCGATGCAACACATGACAAGCCATCAAGAATGGTGTATCGACTATTTGGCCTACAACACCAAGAAATTTGTTCACCTCGGAGACAATAGCTCACACATGATCGAAGGTGAAGGTACTGTTAGACTCAATTTTTAGCATGGACTGTCAAAAATCATACCAAATGTATTGTATGTCCCGAATCTGACGAAAAATCTATTGTCGGTTAGTCGAATAACTGATTTAGGACATAAGGTAGAGTTCAGGTCTGATTCATGCAAGATTCTTGATAAATGTAAGAGACTCCTTGCACTCGGAAAGAGGCAAGGATATCTCTATAGGCTTACTCATTGTTATTCTGGGATTGATTGTGCTTTAAGCAGTTCAATATCTATGAATAAAAAATTAATTTGGCATTATTGTTGGACATGGTGAACTCTTGCAACCATTCGTTAGCATTCCCCGAGGCCGAAGTAGTCAAAGTCGAAGTTACCGAAGTGCTCGACGAGGTGCCATTGCAACCAGAGGCCGAGGTGCCTGAAGTAGCTGAAGTCGAAGTCCAAGTGCCCGACGTCTGCCCCTGCAACCAAAGCCCGAAGTGTCCGAAGTCGAAGTCGCTGACATCATCGACATCGAAGTGGGCGATGAGGACTCGAAACCAAAAAGCCAAAAAGCCGAAGGCCGAAGCCCGAAGGCCGAAAACCCAAAAAGTCGGACAAGTCGAGTTAGCGGACTACGTAGCTCGACGAGCGTGAGGGCATTGTACTATCACGCTAAGCCGCCAAGAGCAACGTTATCAGAGGGTGGCTAACCAATAGATTAGCATTAAACCTCTCTTGTAATCAGTTGTTAAACTATCTTGTAATATCACTTGTTGAGATAAATATAAGATAGAATGCGTAAAGGGAAAAAGAGAATAGAAGAAGTAGGAGGAAGAAAATATACTTCTAGAAAAGAGAAGAAGTAGAGAAGGAAGTAAAATATACTTTTGAGTGCCATGCATGAAAGTCTGCCAACGAGCAGAACATAGCAAAATTCTGTAAGAGGAAGGACAGGCTGCGAACGTGTGTGACACTGATCGACTCACTCCAAAGCAAAAGCAAAATACAAACTACTTCTCAGTTCTTCCATCTCTGATTGTCGCGTCGCATCTGTCTGATTGAATGCTTTGAAGTCTGTGATCTATAGTCACTTGTCTAGGATCCTGCAAACAAAAATTCCGCAACAGCTAACGAGAATCTACAATTATAGGCTTGGGTACCTCAATCATATGTCTATTGCAAATATGTCTAAGCATTCTTCAATTCTTGATTTTGATTATCGGACTGTTGACCCTCCAGTCTGCCAGAGTTGTATCATAGGAAAGCAGTCTAGAAGGCCATTTAAGCCGAATCAAGAACATATATCTAAAGATCTGTTAGACATAGTTCATTCAGATATATTTGGCCCAATGCAGACATCATCACTGCTTGGTGCAAGATTTTTTATTACATTCATTTGATGATTATTCAAGAACTGTTGTATACTTTATGAAGCACAAATCTAAAGCCTTCCATTTCTTCAAAATATTCAAAGAGCATGTTGAGTTGCAGACAGGCAAATCAAAGCTATTAGAACCGACAACGGCGGTGGTACATATCAAATGCATTCAAGGAGTATTGTTCGTCGACACATGTGATGGTATCGAACATCAATATGCTGCTACCTATTCTCCTCAATCGAATGGCTTAGCCGAGAGGAAATATAGAACCTTAGTCGATTCTTCCAATGCATCATTACTCATGCTTCGTTGCCTAAATCTTTTTGGCAACATGATGTTTCAACAACAGCTTATGTGCAGAACCGATGTATTACTAAAGGTCTATCAAACAGCAAGACTCCTTATGAAGTTTGGATAGGATCCAAGCCATCATTAAAGCATTTAAGAGTTTTCGGATGCACTACCTACGTTCATGTCCCAAAGGACACCAGAAAGAAATTAGATGAGCATTCAATCAAAAATATTTTTTGTTGGTTATTCTTCTTCAAATGGCATGTATCGACTGTAGAATATTGTAACCTATAAAGATTTTACTACCAAGGATGTGACTTTCATTGAAGATCAATTCATTGATCTAAATGGGCAAGAACCAGATTCAGTCTATCGACTCTGCCCCGACAACTAATGTCTATCGAAATACCATTTCGATTCCTTCAAGTAGTCAGCCTGTATAGTCAGATTCAGAGGAAGATGAAGAAGCTGCAACTTAGGAGCAGCCGACAAAGCCGACACAAAGTCGAATTTCGCTGCAGAAGCTCCTCCTAGAAGATTAACAAGAATTCGAACTCAGCCTCAACCACAATTGAAGAAGCAATGTCACAGGCCGATCTCTGGAAGGAAGCTATGGACAAGGAGTACAAATCGCTGCTAAAGAACAACACTTGGACTATCACAAAGCTGCCTGCAAAAAGGTCATCGACTGCAAATGGATCTTTAAGATCAAATATAAAGCCAACGGCCTATCGACAGAAGAAAGGCTCGACTCGTGGTAAGGGGGTTTTTACAAACTCCCAATGTTGATTACTTAGAAACCTTTAGCCCAGTGGTCAAGCATTCTTCTTCGACTGCTACTATCATTTGCTGCTACAGCCGACCTTAAGGCGCACCAAATGAATGTACAAACGACATTCCTCAATGGAGTCATCGAAGAGGGCATCTGTATGATCCAGCCAGAAGGCTATGTCCTTAATGGTCAAGATGATCGAGTATGCAATGGTCTTAAGCAATTGTCGAGAGCCTGGTTCCACCGAATCAACACATTTCTGATCGATCATGGATTCGAACCAAGCTCTGCAGACTGTAATGTTTATTTCAAGGTTGTCCGACAACGTTATCGAACTGTTAAAGGACACCAAGAGGATGCTATCCCAAGAGTTTGAAATGACAGATCTAGGGGAAGCACATTATTGCCTCGGGATCCAAATCCATAGAGATAGAAACAAAAGGCTTCTCTATATTACTTAGCAGAGGTACTTCCACAATTTACTTTTGAAATTCAATTTGATGAATTGCAAGCTTGTACATAATCCTATGGATCCAGGCTTAAAGTTATCTAAAGAGCAATGCCCTCAAACCAATGAGGAGAAGGAGGAAATGAAGGGATATCCATATCAATCGATTCTCGGGTCCCTGATGTATGCAATGATCTCTACAAGGCCCGATTTTGCATACTCTGTCAGCTCTTTAAGCCAATACATGGCTAACCTTGGTATGATCCACTGGAAAGCTCCCCTAAGAGTAATTAGATATGTACGAGCTACTATCGACCTATGCATCTGCTATGGAGAGACTAATCCATCCGATATCCATGCACTTCATGGATACACAAATGCGAGTTGGGCAAGCGATGTCGACACTAGAAAATCGACTTATGGATTTGTCTTGTTGTTCAAAAATGGTCCAGTATCCTGTAACAACCGAAAGTAGACCTCCACAGAATCAGAGTACATTACAGCCTCACAAGGAGGTGAGTCTGAAGTTTTGCAGAACCCAGTACATGACAACTGATATCTTTACAAAAGGATTAAGTCAAGAGGCACACAAGACTTTATGTGCTATCTTGAATTTGAAAATCAAAGGGGGTGTCACAAGCAAGTCTCTCCAAGCTCGTGAATCCTAGAAGGCCGGTGTGTAGAATGAACCTCCCAACCATAGACACCCCCTCTTTGAGTCCTTCTACCTGCTATTCCTGTCAACTGGCCCATGGCATCCACCTGTGGGTGATTAGTCCACCTGGCATACATGACCCCTATGACCTATGAATACTGAGTGACTCATAGGGTACCACCCCCGTGCCCCGCCAAAAACCTATGACCCGCTTGGTCATCCCGACTACTTGCCGGCTAGCATCTCGTCACTGATGGCTAGTGTAATAATCCTAACACCACAGTAGGGCAAACACTTATTGATCCACCCAACCTTGCCTACTCCCTGATGGAGTAAGCCCCTCCTAGCCCAGTGTGAGGACTAGTAGCATGCTACTGCCAAGTGTTGGCCACGTGGCACTGACGTGGCCGACTGCACTTCGAGACCCAACTGGGGGCCCTATCCTGCTGACAGGGTCCCTGTTATAGATCCTAACACCATAGTAGGGCAAACACTAACTGATCCACCCAACCTTGCCTACTCCCTGATATAGAGTAAGCCCCTCCTAGCCCAGTGTGAGGACTGGTAGCATGCTACTGCCAAGAGTCGGCCATGTGGCACTGACATGGCCGACTGCACGTCGGGACCCAACTGGGGGCCCTATCCTGCTGACAGGGTCCCTAGGCTGTGTTAGGCTCGCCATGGCTATGGACCGTCCTGGGGCACACTACTCACACTGTCTTGCCCTGTTGGTCATGTACGCTGGACACGACCCTGACTGTGGTTTCTGACCTATCTGTGTTCTCTAGGGTTCGGCACTGGCTACGAGCTCGTAACACTCCCTCCCCCTTAAGAACCGTCTTGGTCCTCTAAGACAAAATCTGGAAAAATCTTGCGAAGGACGCTGCCTCTTTCCCAAGTGGCATTCTCAACAGGCTGATCATTCCACTTAACCAGATATTCTCGGTATAGAGTATGACGAGTCTGCGTCTCTCTACTATCAAGAATCTCCTCTGGTTCATGTGGAGGTTGCTGAGGATCCAATGGGAGAACTAGAACATTGTCCCCTACCAGATTGTCTGATCTGGTTAAGGCTTTTCGTAACTGACTTACATGAAAGACTGGAAAAACCTTACTGCTGTGTGGGAGTTCTAGTTCATAGGTGACCTCGCCTAGTCTCCTACTGATGGTAAAGGGACCACAATACCTTGGAGACAACTTAGCACACACTCCTGATTTAAGGGTTTTAGAGTCAACTGGGACTCTCAAGTAGACTTTCTCACCAGTGGAGAACCCTGGCCTTTGACAACCGTTGGCCGCAGGCCCTCAAGTAACTGGTCGTGCCAAGGTCATGTTAGAGCGTGACGGGGCTCTAACAGGGGGTTTGTTGGATTCCTATCCTCTCCATCCCTAATCTCACAACTAATCTAGATCTATTCATTTGTTGTAAATACTTGTATAGTCGCATACTCTAGAGAAAAACATGCATTTTCGAATAGTCTACAGAAATCAGTTCGACAAACAGATATCAATTCGACAAACTTTCAATCGACAATTGTCAAATCTGCTTTGATCGAACCCAACGAAGACATTTGACTCGACAACTGTTTAAGCCTTTAAAGTTGACCACCATCAACTGTCGACCTGACCATTGATTGTCGAGTCGACCTGACCATTGACTGTCGAGTCGACCATCTATTTGCACGCTCTCGTGATTTCCGCAGAATCTCTAACAGAACAGATTCTACCCAATAGCGACTGCTAACAATACCACGTAGTGCCTTAATCCAGATTTTGAATTTATCCATTAAGCATTCTAGTAATTGCACTGCTACCATGTGTAAATATTCAATAGTACGTCAATGTATAGGTTAATCCACAAATCAGATGATGAATCGAGCAGACATTTAATCAAAGCGCAATGACGATCCTCCTCTCTGTTTCCAGAGTATTGTCTCAGGAAGATCGCGCATCTGTATGCGTTCAGACTATACACATATTTTCGACTCAATTGAATCGTTTCCAATACACAGAGTCGTGTCAGTGTCGTGTCGATTGCTTTCTTTCCTATTTTGTCTGATTTGTTACACGCAGATTACATAATTTGTAGATTGAATCGTTCTTGTGATTGATAGTTAGTGTTGATTATGATGCTCTTATTTTGACTTGCTTGCTTGATTTATTCACTCTTCCGCTTCGCATCTTATTGAATTTGTGCATGTCTATGGAATTGATTATATCGATCCTTGCGACTTCGAAGCTCAGATCAAGTAGAACTGTTGTCGATCATATTCACAGTAGTTCAAATATGGTAGACGTAGATTCATGCATTGAGGAATTGTCGCGTTCAGCAGACCTTCCATGTGACAAAGTCAGCCACAACTTGTTTCGGATCATCAAAACTTTGCTGCTCAACCTCCGTCCATTATTTCCACTTATTTTTCTGTAACATATCGGTCAATGTGCGAATATTTCTTCACACCTTTACAATAAAATACAGCTATTTATCCATCTGCTGACACTATAAATCCCAAATATGCAATTTTCGTTTTAATACTTTGCTCTTTTTATCATCAGCAAATAATATGTTGTTCCTCAAATTTGACAACACTGTTGGTGATAATTTTTATATTCAATGGGTTGGAAAATACCCTCAAGACATTATTCAGTAGTAAAAAATCCACAAAAATCCCTCCTTGAATAAGCACTATAGAAATAGCATTCAATCTCCTGCAAGGAACTTTTCTTTTATAGCTTTTGGAACATTTCCAAAATCAAAGTGATGATAGTAAGTTAATTTTGTGAACTGGAGCTAATAACCTCCAAAATCGAAGTGATGATAGCAAGTTAATTTTGTGAATTGGAGCTAATAACCTATGCCGATCTACTGAGCTCATGTGCTTTAATGTTTACTTTACAGTCTACTCACAAAAAAGAAACAACATTTCCATCTTCAAAAAATTTCCAGCTATTTTGTATCTTCTAGATATTTCACCTCAATACACAAATACATAACAATCAATCAGATACTAGCTTAACTATTTGAGATACTATGGCTTTTCACAAGCACCAACAATAATAAAATTGTGTGAATAAACACATTCATCATTGAATATTTGATGCTATTCATTGTCTCATGCAAGGAACGAAGCCTTATAGGCACTTCATTGGCTTGAGCAAAGACAATAGTTAATATGGTTGAGTTGCACTTGCCTTATCATAGCAATAAACACTTACTTAAATTTGTTCTACTTAGTTAAGCTTTTGACGTAAGCCAATCTACTTTATACGAGTATATGATGATAATTATTGGATTTTTGAGAGTATCATACCACAAAAGAATGTACAGCTGCAGGGAGAGGTCGGTCCACTAAACGCAACCATCGCAACCATTTTTGAATCATGGACCAATCATTGCTACAGAATAGAAAGCCAAAAAGTAAGACTTTGAGCACAACTTATCAAATTAAAAGAACATTTGAGTCAACAAGAAATGATGAAATAAATATTCGGTCAATAACAAAAAGCGGTGGCTTAGTCAATTGCATAGGGAGCACGAAAACCCTACACAGCTTATCTATCCAAAATTTCTTGCGAATTAGCCCAACTTACAAAACTCAACACTAAGATGTGGCCATTAACAAACATAAAAGAAAGCTCTCTCAAGCTCATATGTCAAAAACCTCAAGCACCTTCAATGGGCAAGCAACTACATTATGATTTGTCTTAGGACCAAATTGAAAGTCATGGCTATGACAAATTAGGCATCCGTTTGTTGGCAGTACAATTGTTTTATCTAAGCCAAATTGTTGATTCTAAATAAGCTTTTACGATAGTTTGGAGTATCATATCCAAATCAATAATACCCATGTGGAGGCCTAGTTTGGATCATAAGAGAATATGAATGGTAATAGGTTCCTAAAAAAGAGTATTCTTCTCTTTCCTGTAGCCTCTCTATGTTCCCAGCTCCATTCATGAGTAGATTGTACTTTCTCATTGGTTTCCTTGACCACTTCTAGTAATTTATCTTCTCATATTTTAGACAAGAAAAAAATGTCTAGCCTTTTTGCAACTTTAGTCAGATCATGCCTTTTTCTACTGTCCAACAATTAGACTAAGCTTTATGCTCTATGCAGCTCCATAGATTGCTTCCTACTTATTACTATTGGCTGCTTCCAAGAAGTTTCTCAACAGTTGTTTCCTTCCATGAAGCTTTCCCTCTGAATTCTTCTGACCTTCTTTCTATTATGGACTCGTCCTCCCCAAACCCTACTAGTTGTTCTAATTAGCATCCCTCTAGAGACTAGGCTAGTTACCATTAATGGCATGTCCTTATGGGACCCAAGTACCCTAATTTTGCGCTTATCTCTAGAAGGTTCCATTAAGGGCCTCTAGATAGTATATATAGGCTATCATTTGGTCACTAAATAGATTATTGTATTGCTTCTCTTCTAAAAATTATTGCATGGGTTCTTCATGGGAGATCTCTTGTCTATGCTTAGCTACTGCTTGTTGTAGCCAATATTGTGAGGGTGAAATAGAAATTGTACTTGAGACTTGTTCAGATGACATTCCACAGGCGACATATGCTCAGTGGTTCGATAGGTTGTGATCAGGTTGTGTCCTCTCCAGCTCTACTTTCTACATCTCTGATTGGGATATGTGCTATTGATGCTTTTACGATTCATTCAATATTTCTGCAACCATTTTCAAAGGATAATTCTTAGATGGTAGTTGTTGTTTACTTTGAAATTTTTTGATGAGGTTCTTCTAGATGAGTGCCCATTTATTCTTCAGTATCCTTGTGCTTTCATCGATGAGTCTCTTGTAGCTATCAAAATCATCCACCACTACGAACTTTTACAAAACAACTCATGGATTTGTAGCCATTGAGTTTATTTTACTGGGAGATCCCGCCACCATTGACAAAGCTTTGTCCTTCAAAAAGTATAATACGGACGCAATTCGCTTATCTTTTGGCATATCTGAAGCTCAAAGTAGCATGACCGTTTATTTAACCAATCATCGACCACCTTCAATATCTTATCCTTAAGCTCACCCAAAAGAAATTTGGATTGGTTAGACAAGTTGCTGGTGGTAACTAACTGCAATTGAAGATATAACTACTGGATTTGGGAAACCCACATCTGATTTTGAGCTTGTCATTCAACAAAACTTGCTGCATCTGTCGAAACAATAATGCATAGTTCAGAAGAGTTATCACATGCCTGAGTATCAACCATAGCGTATTGTAAATTGCATACAATAGAAGTAACCAGCACAGATGACACTTAGCAAAGTGTATTAAAGACCAAAACTGACAATTTCTAGTATTTTAAAGGACCAACAATATTGATAAATGAACAACCACACACTATCAATAGCATCTCTGTAGCTAGTAAAATGGTTCCGTAGAACCCCCTATATCATGCAATAAGTAAAATAGTGATAAAATTAGCAATGTCAATGCTCAAACTTAGCAATACTGGCTAATTTACCCAATATAGATATGAATTTTTCAATAACAGCAAAAAAAAGCAATGAACCTCTTTGCTTACCATCTTCCCGTTATTAGGCCATTTGCCATGAATAATGAGCGCATGGACTCACGAGAGTATAAACTCACTAGAACTGACTGTAGCTAGAGACAATATCAATCAGTTACGGACTACAGGATACAGGCCTATTGGGCTACTCTGCATATATTCCGCAGGCCTCTTCACATTTACTGTTGGTTATGTATATTTCTGGTTACGCATTATATATTAGTCATGTACAGGCCCCAGAGCCTTTTTATATGCTTATGACCCGCACTGGGTCCTTTTTTATGACATTGACTGGCCTTGGGCCCTTATTATATGCTTATATGTGGAGTGGGGGCCCGTAGGAGGGCACACTATTTTCCCTCCACATTTTGCCTCCCTTTACTTTTGAATTCCTATTTTAGGGTTCATTGGTAGGGTATATTTTATAGGGGCATTTGTACACTCATTTTACAGATTATTGATTGCTTTTGCTTGGGCTCTTTGTGGGAGAACCTATTGTCTTGTCTATTGCTTGTAGGGCTTTAGTCTATTGCTGTCTTTTATGCTTCATTGATTCAACACCTGAGATTTTGATCATAACTTGGTATCAGAGCACTTTCCTGATTGCTGAATTTCAGATCTGATTTTCTGATTGGGTGCCCAATTTCCTTGCTGATTTTTCTCTCTTTGCTGAGGGCTTTCGTCTCTTTGCTTCAGCAACATTCAGCACAGTTTGGAGGAGGACCAACTCCCATCAGAGCATTTTCCTTGGTGGAGCCTTAGCAGATAGTTAGCGGAAGTACTTCCGCTATATTTGGCAGCCTGAAAAAAAAAAAAAATTTGGGCAGATTATTTCCGGCGCCCAAGTTCCAAATCCTTTTCTCTCTTTTTTTTGAATCCTCCATTTGATTCAGGGAGAGGATTCCCAGCCATCTTTTCAGCATTGATTGGAGGCTGTCCAGCGCCCTACTTCATCACATTTTTCAGCCATTGTTCCAGCAGAGTTTCAGCCATATTTCAGTTTTGATTGGAGGCTGTCCATCACCCTATTTCATCACGTTTTTCACAGATTTCCAGCCATATTTTCAGCATTGATTGGAGGTTGTCCAGCGCCCACTTTCATTCTCCTTGTGGTCACACTTTCCAGCCAGCTCTTCGCACACGCTTGGAGCTCTATCGAGAGGTATCTTTGCTGGTTTTTCCTTGCTTTTCAAACCTTCTCTTAACATTTGTCATTTCCTTTCTTGCTCTTAGTGTCGTTTGTGTACCTAAAGCATGTTTGGGGTGACGACAAAAGTCCGCTCCCTCCGATATTAAGCTTTTCTTACACTCTCTTCACTTCCTGCATTCCTTGACCATGGATACTTCCCCTACATCTTCTGAGCCTCGCATACCGTCTTCCACTTACCTTGACAAAGTACGGCATGAATTCCGAGATCATCTTAGGGAAGCCATGAGTGATGTACGCACTGATTTACGCCAGGAGTTACGAGAGACGTTCACTGCACTTTCTGCCCAGATTGCTACACTATCATTACAGTCCAGTGTCTCTCCAATATCTCCACCTATTCCCCCACAACATACATTTCCACCACCCGAGACTCCTTCATCTTCTGGTCCTTTGCCACAAGACTTTAAGGATAAGGTTCAGCTTACTGTGTATTCTGGGTCATCCGATGGGAATGAGCTCGACAATTGGTATTCTAAGCTTGAGACCTACTTCCTTATGTTTCCTAAGACTGACATTCAGCGGATACATTTGGCTGCTTTACATTTGGAGGGCCGTGCTGCTACTTGGTGGCGCATGTTTTGCCAGACGGCTTCACACCCTGGCCTTGCTAGTTGGACAGAGTTTATGACAGCAATCCGCCTAGCGATGATTGATCCTCGGTGGCTTATTCGACAGTGCGACATCTTTCGCAGTTTATCTCACACTGGTGACTTGGCTGCTTATACGACACGGTTTACAGAGCTTTCCTATCTATTCCCAGATATTTCTACATTGGAGCTCATCTCTCGCTACGTTGCTGGTCTACGAGGCGCACTCAGGTATGATGTTTCTTCTTTTTTTCCACTCACTCTTTCTCATGCCATCTCCCTTGCTACCGCACTGCAGCACAAGTACTCTCCCATCTCTTCCTCTGTTTCTCGTCCTTCACGTCCTATTTTTTCCTCTCCATCCTCTGCTAGTCCCACATCTGTCAGTTCACCTTCGTCCACTCTTCCTTCTGCACCACGTCCTCCTTTTTCTCCTCGTCCTATTTTTGTTCGTCGCTACTCACAACCTGAGATGTCTGAGATCCATGAGAAGCGCTTATGTTTCAACTATAAGAGTCCTGATCATATCGCCCGTGAATGCCGATAGCCTGCCACTGCCACTGCCGTCTATTTCCATGATGCTGACACACCTGATGATAGTCTTGATTCTGCCATATGCTTTCATATTCTTGATGATGACCCACCTATTGATCAGTTTGCCACACCCACTGAGCCTGTTCCTAATCCCCCTGATCTAGTTGTATGCCATGCTCAGCTTGCTTATGCTACTTGGGCCGGTAAGCCGGGTCCACACCATATCCGTCTTCGCGTATGTATCACTGGTCGTGAGTTTATTGCCCTTGTTGACACGGGTAGCACTCACTCGTTTCTCAGCAATCATATTACTACACGCATTCGTGCTATGCCAGTCACTACGCCTCATCCCCTGCATGTTGAGGTTGCCAGCGCACACTCTTTTCCTAGCACGCAGATGTATCAGCAGCTTTCATATCGGATTGGAGACTTCCTTGGTCAGGCAGATTTTCATATTGTTCCACTTACACGGTACGATCTTATCCTCGGTGCTGATTGGTTTGCATCCCTTGGTGCGGTTACAGTAGAACTCTAGCAGCAGACATTGACATTCTCTCATGATAGTACTCAGCATATATTTTCTGGTATTGATTCTTGGCAGGACTATCAGCTTATTTTCGGGAAGCAGTTCATACGGAGCCTCCCCAAGGCCCACTGTGCGCCTATTCTTTATGTTCAGCCAGTTCAGCCTATTGCGGATGCACCACCTTTGCCACAGGTATTTTCTGAACTGTTGCGTGAATTTGAGCATGTTTTTAGAGAGCCGACTCAGTTACCACCTTTATGAGATGTCAACCACCATATAGACCTTGTTTCCTCTGCATCACCTCCTTCTCGTCCTCCTTTTCGTATGTCTATTGTTGAGCGCGAGGAAGTCCAGTGTCAGGTGTCTAATTTATTACGTCAAGGCCTTATTGTTCCTAGCCACAGTCCTTTTGGTGCTCCTGTTTTACTTGTTGATAAGAAGGATGGTACTAAACGTCTATGTATTGATTATTGTGCTTTAAATAAACTTACTATCTGTAATCAGTACCCTATCCCTCATATGGATGACCTGTTTGACCAGTTAGGCCAAGCCAAGATCTTTTCTAAACTTGACCTTCGTTCCGGTTATCACCAGATTCGTATGCATCCTCCTGATGAGCACAAGACAACTTTCCGTACCCACTTTGGTCTGTATGAGTTTCCTGTCCTTCCTTTTGGTGTTACCAATGGCCCGCCCACTTTTCAGAATGTCATGAATAACATCTTTCGTCCTCTGCTTGGAAAGTGTGTCATTGTTTATTTTGACGATATTCTCATTTATAGCACCACTCTCTCTCTTCATGTTCAGCACGTTCGTTTGGTTTTTGTTTTGTTAGTTACTCATCATGTATATGCTAAACGTTCTAAATGTTCTTTTGCTATTGTACAAATCGAGTTTTTGGGCTTCTTTGTTACTAATGGTACTGTTCGTCTCAACCCTCGTAAGGTCCGTTCTATTCTTTCATGGCCTGTGCCTGCTGATGTTCATAATGTTCGTATGTTTCTTGGTCTTGCTATCCATCTTCGTAAACCAGTTGCTCATTTTGCCACTCTTGCATCTCCTTTGCATTTTTTTTTGAAAAAGGAAACTTCGTTTGCTTGGACTCCCGCATGTCAGTCAGCTTTTGATACTTTGAAGGTTAAGCTTACCACTACCCCTGTTTTATGTCTTCCAGATTTTTCCCAACGTTTTGCTGTTGAGACTGATGCTAGTTCCACAGGATTAGGTGCTTTGTTACGTCAGCGTCAGTGTGTTATTGCATATGAATCCCGTCGTCTTCGTTCGTATGAGTAGCGCTATTCCACTCATGAGAAAGAGTTGCTTGCTATCATTTTTGCTTTAAAGAAGTGGCGTCATTATCTGTATCGTGTTCCGTTTGATGTTTTTACTGATCACCGGTCACTTCGTTATTTGTATACACAAAAGGATCTTAGTGATCGTCAGTACCGTTGGCTTCAGTTTTTACAGTCCTTTCATTTTGATATTCATTATAAGCCTGGTAAAAGTAACGCTGTTGCTGATGCTTTGTCTCGTTTACCTGCTCTTACTTACAGTCTTGTTACGTCTCCCCACTCTTGGTATGATGATCTTCCTCGGGCTTATGCTGCATGACCTTCTATTTTGAGCAAAGTTTGGTCCATTTTCCTTCTATATGGAGATCTACTTGGAAATCTTCTAGAAGTCAAAATTCGCCTACTTTAGCTTATTCCACACGTGACTATGTTCGGCGATATTGGATCAATATCCATGGAGGTGGAAAACTAGTGCAGACTTTCATGATGTTATGTCGTCTGCCTCTCGTCCTTCCTCTCAACCTCACCGGGTTTATTCCATTGTTAATCATCGTTTGTTTCACTATGGTTCGTTATGTATTCCCAGCACTCTCGACATACGTCCACAGCTCCTTCTTGATGCCCATTCCTCTCTTGTTGGTGGCCATTTTGTTTTTCAGAAGTCCTTGTTCCGTTTGAAAGAACATTTTTATTGGCCTTCCATGAAGCGTGAGCTTTCCCACCTTATTCATACTTGTGATTTTTGCCTTCTAACAAGTATTCCCGTGAAAAACCTGGCGGTCTCCTTCAAAGTTGGCCTATTCCTTCCCGCCAGTGGACTGATATATCTATGGACTTCATTTTGGGTCTTCCCCGTACTCAGCGTGGTCATGACTCTTGTTTGGTGGTAGTTGATAGGTTTTCTAAACAAGCTCATTTCATACCAGTCAGACGTACTAGTGTGGTCGTATATTTATTTCTGAGATTTTCCGCTTACATGGTCTCCCACGATCTATACTTACTGATCGGGATACCAAGTTTACATCAGGTTTTTGGACAGAGCTTATGCGTATCTTGGATGTTAGGATACTTATGGGCACTGCTTATCATTCTTCTGCGGATGGTCAGTCTGAGGTTATTAACCGGGTATTGGAGGATTATTTACGACATTATGTTTCTCCTTCTGGTCTTGGGATCAGCATTTATGTTTGGCTGAGTATAGTTATAACAGTTCTGTTAGTTCCAGCACAGGTGTTTCTCCTTTCCTGTTTGCTCATGGATACTCACCAGTTCTACCCGGTATACCTGCTCCTCCAGATGATGCACCTGTTACTATTTCATCTTATCTTTCGAGTGTTCGGGAGATTATTACTAAAGCTGCTACTCATTTACAGCATATTCAGCAGCGGTACAGGACCATTGTTGATCGTCATCGGCGCCATGTTGAGTTTGTAGAGGGAGATACTGTTTTTCTCCGGTTACGCTTTGCTCGCCATCGTTTTGTACAGGGTCTTGCTTCTACTGAGAAGCTTGCGCCGCGCTATTATGGGCCTTTTCAGATTCTTGAGCGCCTCAGTCTAGTTACATATCGTCTTGAGTTACCTGCTGCTACTCAGGCTTGTGATATCTTTCATGTCAGTTTATTACGTGCTGCTATTGAGGATGATGTTCCTCGAGATTCCTCATTTCCTACAGATCCAGAGCTTTTTCCAGTCCTGCCAGCTGCTATTTTACAGGTGCGCTTATTGCATAGTCGTCGCCATTGGCAGGTTTAGTTTTTGGTCCAGTGGGATGGTCGTCCTATCGAGGAGGCTACTTGGGAGCCCATTGATGTTTTTTATCATAACCCTATCCTGGCTGATCAGGCTCGATCACTTGCAGCTACCATTGCTTCTCGGGATGCTCCGGCTTCTCTTGATGTTCTTTTCTCAGATGGGATATGTATTTTTCTCTGGCACTGGTTCTTATCTTATTTTGCCTACATTGGGAGCAATGTTCTTTATAGCCAGGGAGAGTTACGGACTACAAGATACAGGCCTACTGGGCTACTCTGCATATATTCCACAGGCCTCTTCACATTTACTGTTGGTTATGTATATTTCTGGTTACGCATTATATATTAGTCATGTACAGGCCCTAGAGCCTTTTTATATGCTTATGACCCGCACTGGGTCATTTTTTATGACATTGACTGGCCTTGGGCCCTTATTATATGCTTATATGTGGAGTGGGGGCGCGTAGGAGAGCGCACTATTTTCCCTCCACATTTTGCCTCCCTTTACTTTTGAATTCCTATTTTAGGGTTCATTGGTAGGGTATTTATAGGGGCATTTGTACACTCATTTTACAGATAATTGATTGGTATTGCTTGGGCTCTTTGTGGGAGAACCTATTGTCTGGTCTATTGCTTGTAGGGCTTTAGTCTATTGCTGTCTTTTATGCTTCATTGATTCAACACCTGAGATTTTGATCATAACTCGATCACTACTTCAAGTCAATTTGAGGCTAGTAAGGATCATACAAGGACCCATGCAAGTTTGTAGGTTAAGAGGACCTATAGCCAGAATTTTGTTGATTATATTGTGACCTTAGTTGGACATTATGTATGATCATCAACATTATGTCAATGGTTGCATTCTCTATGTTGTGCAGAATAAATTCCATGAGGGAGCACAAACTAGAAGTAGCTTTATTCCATCCAGCTTCCAGGTTATTGGAAGTGACTCATTCTTTACGATTATTTTTCACAATTGAGAATCCAAAACGAGGTGCTTTTTCTCAATACAACTAAGTCCAACAACATCTCAAGTGCACTTTGGAATTGGAAACATTTGTTTGAGCCTACTACCAAGAGCTTAATTCACCAATGTAAAAATATCCAGCTACAATACAAGAAGCACATCATTGCATCTATATAACAGAAAAAGGTATAATACAATGACATGCTCATAAATACACAAGTATTACATCACTACACATACCAAAGTGAAAATTGAGTATCAATGACGTAAGTTGTAAATGTTAATAACACCACCACCACATCATCCAAGTTAAGACTAGAGCAGAACTTTGATAAGTTAGTTGGTTTAGCTGCATGAGATATATGTTGGCTCTTTCCCAACAATGAAGCAAAAGAAATGCAGAAAATGCCATTCATCCTCAAAAACAAATTTAAAATAATGACCCAACCTCGTTGATTCAGATCTGAAGCTAACTACATCTCCAGACATTAGCTCATAATTGTACCTACACCGCGAACAGGGAACAAGCTGCAAAACAAAGAACAAGCTTGCATAAATTTTCATTTTGTGTGCTACATCTTAACCACGTGCCATTGAAATTAGCTATATCTATGAAACACAATAGTCCGAACTGAACGAAACATCAAGAATTAGACAATCACAGTTATCAACATCCTGTACATAAGGGTGCTCTTTTTATGCATATATTGGTCACCCATCCTTTTTATTTATGTATAGGCCTAAGGCCCATTATTATGCATTCTCATTATATGCTAGCCATAGACCTACCCAACTATTACTAGTTCATGGGGCTTGGCATTTTGCGAGTAAATTTTTTGCGAGTTTCTCTATTGCCATGAGTCAATAAAAAGATAGCACATGGTGTGCCACCTTTTTTATGCCACTACATGAATGTTTATTAATACGAATTGTGGTTTGGCACATAGTCAAAAATCCCAAAATAAGCAAATTCTAAAGTTAAAAAACAAATTAGCCTCCAAATATGGCACGTTCTAAAAAAACGAAATTTTCTTTTTGGCTGAATCACTTGATATGTCGGCATGCTAGGTGATTCAGCCGGAAAAAGGGGAAAAAAAAAATTCTCAATCACCTAGCACGCCGGGCGGGCCATGTGATTCAGCAAAAAAAAAATTTCTTTTTCACTTGTAATAGAAAATGAAAAGCTAATTTTAATATGTGACCAAAAAGAAAAAAAAGAAAAGTGGACACAATACCATAGAAAAGAGAGGTGCTAGAGATTGTCATGACAACTGTCACAAGCAAGTCTCTCCAAGCTCGTGAATACCAGAAGGCCGGTGTGTAGAATAATCCTCCCAACCATAGGCACCCCCTCCTTGAGTCCTTCTACCTGCTATTCCCGTCAACTGGCAGATGGCATCCACCTGTGGGTGATCAGTCCACTCACTTGGCATGCCTGGCCCCTATGACCTGTGAATACTTAGTGACTCATAGGGTACCACCCTCGTGCCTCGACAAAGACCTGTGACACTCTTGGTCACCCTGACTACTTGCCGGCTAGGGTCCTGACGGTCAAGACACACCGCATCTCTGACAGCTTGTCAGGCGGCCACACCGGGTCACTGCTCGTGACGCATCGGTCCCAACTTGGGACAGATGTCCTCGTAGGTCACCGACCCTTGCCCATACTAGGGCTCAGGCCCCTTTGGTAACCGCGGCTGTGCTGAGATCATGATAGAGTCGTAACTGGACTCTAACAATCCTTCCCTCCTCTGGCAAGTCATCGGTCCTCGATGACAAACTCTGGATAAGACTTCTGCAATGCCTGTCGCGTCTCCCAGGTAGCATCTGACAACGGATGCCCTTTCCAAGTTACTAGATACTCTTGAAAGAGATGAGTCCGCAATCGTCGCTCCCTTCGATCTAAGATTCTTTCTGGTCCATAACCTGTGGTGTCCTTCTCCTCTAGAGACACTACACCTTCCACCAGGCTATCGCCATCATGCAACATTTCTTCAGTTTGCTGACATGAAATACTGGATGCACCTTGCATCCCACAGGTAGTTGTAGCTTATAAGCTACTTGGCTCACCTTCTTAATAATCAACCATGGTCCACAATACCTTGGAGATAACTCGGCGCACTTTCCTGTGCATAGCACCTTCGACTTCGAAGTAAATACACCCAATCTCCATTCTCAAATTCCCGATAGGTACGGTTCTCACGGGTATAACTCTCTACCCTAGCTACAGCTTTGGACAAGTTATCTCATGCCATCTCTAGCTTTTGCTGCATCTGAGCCAAAAACTCTACAACAGTACGTACCCTATGCGGAATCCCTATGATTGCAGGACTCAATGGCCTAAAACCATAATTGAGCTCAAATGGACTCAATCCAGTGGACGCATGTCATTGTACGCGAACTCCAATAGCAGTAAATGCTTTACCCAGTCTGTTTGCTTACTACTAACATATGCCCTAAGCATAACTTCCAAGACCTGGTTCACTCGCTCCGTCTGACCATCCGTCTAAGGATGCTCAAAGCTACTCATCCGCAACTGTGTTCCCAGCTTGGCGAACACCTCAATCCAGAAATTTCCCGTAAACTTGGGATCCCTGTCAGACACAATGGACTTTTGAAGGCCATGCAACCTGACAATATTCTGAATAAACAACTCAGCAACTTGTGGAGCTGTGACCTTCTTGGTCGTTGCGATGAAGTGAGCCATCTTGGAAAATCTATCTACCACTACCATAACGGAATTTAATCCCTTCTGGGTCTTGGGTAGCCCAACAATAAAATCCATAGAGATACTTTCCCACCTTCCTGTAGGTATCTCAAGTGGATGTAGCAAGCCCAAAGGACTTACTCTCTCGGCCTTGACAAGTCGTGCAACGCTGGACGTACTCTCTTACATCCCGCTGCAATCGTGGCCAGAAATAATGCCTTCTTAAAAAGCTCGCTAGTCTTATCAATACCAGGGTGTCCTGCACAGGGACTATCATGGCATTCATGAAGTATCTTACGACGAAGATCCTTCACGTCTGGCACGAAGTTTTTTCCATTTTCATACCATCCTTCACGGTGTATGTTAGATATGTACTGGTGTGTGCCTTTATGGAAGCGACAGCCTCGACTGACTCTCCCGTTTGGCCGCCTACCTTGCGCACATAAGGCCACACACACATTAGGCCACATACGCTAACAATGCAAGTCCTTTCCTTGAGCCTTCTTAATCTCCTCCATGAGACCACTGTCAACCACATTAAAGCTCATTTGATGCAATATACGAGATAGTGCATCAGCGACCACATTTTCCTTCCCTCTTCGGAAGCGAATTTCCAAGTGAAATTCTTGCATCAGCTCGGCCCACCGAGCTTGGCGGCCTTTCAAATCTGGCTGAGTGCAAAAATAGTTTAAAGTATGATGATCTGTGTACACATAAAAATTGGCGCCATATAAATAATGTCTCCACACCTTGAGCGCATGTATAATCGCATACAGCTCTTGCTCGTGTGTAGGATATCTCTGTTGAGCTGGTGTCAACTTCTTACTCTTAAGGGCTACTGGTCTATCCTCTTGGCTCAACACTGCACCTATGACAATGCCACTTGCATCCGTCTCTAGGTCAAAAGGTTTTTGGGTATCCACAATCTTGAGGACTAGAGTCGTGGCCACAGACTCCTTCAAGTTCTCAAAACGTTGCTTAGCTTCAGCATCCCAATGAACCACAGTGTTTTTTTTTCCGTAACTGGTCCATTAGAGGAGCAGCTATCCAGGAATAATTCCTAACAAACCGCTGGTAGAACTTACAAAAGCCTAAGAAAGATTGTAATTGGCGTATATCGGTAGGCCTCGGCCACTTCTTAACCATAGCCACCTTGGCTGGGTCAACCGAAATACCCTCAGCTGTCGCTACGTGACCCAAATACTCGACACGAGTCTTACACAACTCTGTCTTCTAAGCATTGGCATACAAGACAGAAGCTTGTAACTTGCCAAATACGGTCTTGAGATGAATCTCATGCTCCTCAACCGCTTTACTAAAAACCAATATATCGTCAATAAAATTGACGACAAACTTGCCCAGATAGTCTCGCAAGACTTTGTTCATGAGCATCATGAACGTGGCGGGTGCATTGGTTAACCCAAATGGCATAACCAAAAATTCATAATGACCGAAACGGGTTCGGAAGGCTGTCTTCTAGACGTCTTCATCTCGAATCCGTATTTGATGGTATCCACTTTTGAGATCTATCTTACTGAAAATGGTCGCACCTTGCAACGCATCCAGTAGATCATCAATCTTGGGCATCAGATACCTATGCTTTACAATGATCTTATTCAATCCTCTGTAATCTACACACATCCAGAAACTACCATCCGTTCTCTTGACAAGTAAAATAGGAGAGGTAAAAGGTGAATAACTAGGACGGATGTACTCCAGCTTGAGATACTCCTCCAACATCTTTCTGACTTCCTCTTCCTCTTTTAGGCTCATCCTATAAGGAGGCCCACATACCGAACTTGCCCCTGGAACGAGCTCAATACGATGATCAACGTTCTGAGTAGGCGGAAATCCCTCTGGCATATTACTAATTAGCACGTGTTTAAACTGAGTGCAGATGGACTTTTCCAACTCACTTGCTGGGTCACATCGAGGCTGTAATGAAAATGCATGTGCACTAGGGGATGCAAAAGTAAATGAAGCTTCTTGTGGTTTATTAGTGAGTGTGCTTATCTGATTATTATCAACATAAGAATCAAAACTGGAATCAACATTCACATAACACAACCACAAATACTAAATCTCCATTCTCTTTATTTGCATTCAGGTAACAAGAGGACCCTCAACAGATGGTCTCTCCCCCTTTAAGACATGACACATACCCTCATGCCCAAACTTATACACGTGACTTAAAATCTATAGCGGGTTGCTTACTTGCATGCCACCGCTTACCAAGTACAATATCAAACTTAGCTAGTTTAGTAATTTCAAAATCTAACTTCTCGGTATACGTCTGAATAGACAAAGATGCCCGAGAGATTCTTTCATCCCAAACCTCTGTTCCCTTACCATCTGGCATCTCAACAGTATACCGGTAATCAAATGGAACAGTAGCTAAGCGAAACTCCCTCACCATGCGAGAATTGATAATATTATGCGAGGAACCGGTGTCAAATAAGACGAACACGTCATGACCTTCCAGCTTCCCCCTCATGCGTATCAGTTCACTATCTGGAAACTGATAAGCTTCACGCGCCTTGGTGGACAAATAACAAACTGGTGCCTCTGGAACAAGCTTCCGCACCGAAATAGTCATGACACGTCGAGTGTCCCCATCGTCACTTACCAACAAGTCATCCAAAATTTCCTCATCCTTGCCCTCATCTTGACGTTGCATAACATGGAGCTTCTTGCCCGTACGTCGAGGACAGTCTTTGAAAAGATGCTTGCCAAGACAGAAAAAGCACAATCCATCTTTCTTGGCCTTTTCCTTTTGCTCAAGACTAAGGAGAGACTATCGTAAGCACGACAAGCCATAGGAGATCTTGCCTTGCGCTTCAAAGTCTGCTACATTTGGATAGGATCCTTCTGCGAAAAGCCTTTCTGACCAGCTTGGCCAGACTTTTGCGAACCCTTCTTCTGAGGCCATCTTGGCACTCCAGAAGTCTTGGTGCGCACATTACCTTCAAAGTTGAGAGCTATAGCAACTGCCTCTTCTAAGGTTTTGCACCTTTCATTAAGCACTAAAGGCCTCAACTCTTCACCAGCAGAACTGAGCGCTTCAATTCATCCTACAATTTTTGATACCAATTGTCCATAGATTAGCGTTGGAACGGACAAGAATAAGCGCTAGATCAGCGCTCTATTTTCCCCACAATTAGGATGTTAATAGATCCTTAAAACAACGCTGGAATAGTTGTAAATGGGCACTAGATCAGCGCTGGAGCTGTAGGAAAAAAGTGCCGAAATTCCCAGCTAAACAAACGTTGAAACAGATCTGAGAACAACACTGGAGCTGTAGGAAGAAAGTGCGCCCAAAATCTCCTCTGATTTGAACCCTTATCCCTCCTTTACCAGCGATGGAAATAGGCTACAGGAGGGTGATGGAGCATCAGAAGAATTTTGCCAAATTTTCTCCTTCAAATATGATTGTTGTGGGCTCCCTATAGGCTTTGGAGCAATAGCGCTGGAGGTCCACCCTTCTTCTCCAATCTGTCTCTCTATTTTTCTCCCTCCAAAAACCCCCAAAAACAAGCAAAGATTGAAGTTTTCCACACTTTCTATCTCTAGACCGAATGTTTCTCTCTCTAGAACGAGGCTCTGATACCAATTGTCACGAGCATGTCTCTCCAAGCTCGTGAATACTAGAAGGCCGGTGTGTAGGATAATCCTCCCAACCATAGGCACCCACTCCTTGAGTCCTCCTACCTGCTATTCCCGTCAACTGGCACATGGCATCCACTTGTGGGTGATCAATCCACTTGGCATGCCAGGCCCCCTGTGACCTGTGAATACTTAGCGACTCATAGGGTACCACCCTCGTGCCCCGACAAAGACCTGTGACACTCTTGGTCACCCCGACTACTTGTCGGCTAGCATCTCGTCACTGACGGCTAGGGTCCTGACGGTCAAGACACACCGCATCTCTGACAGCTTGTTAGGCGGCCACACCGGGTCCCTGCTCGTGACGCATCGGTCCCAACTTGGGACAGATGTCCTCGTCGGTCACCGACCCTTGCCCATACTAGGCCTCAGGCCCCTTTGGTAACCGGCCGTGCCGAGATCATGATAGAGTCATAACTGGACTCTAACAACAACTATCAAGAGACATTGAGAGGATTATTAGTAGTATAGGGTGGAGACAACCAATGTCATTTCCAAACTTGTCTCACATTGAGGTCCTCACAAGCAACGTGTTTGTTCACGTTAAAATCCATTGGAATTTTTGTATTTAGTCAATATCTTCTTGTAGTTAGAGACAGAATGCAATTAATATTACATGGCACGCCATGTGCTAAATAATCGGTGAACCATGGGTAGAATGAAAGTCGCAAATAATTACTCGCCAATTGTCAAAACCCCTAGTTCATTATATACTTTTCTTTTATAAGTAGTAGAGAGCAACAGGACATCCAATCATCGTCTTTATCAACAACTTAAGCTATTTCTGGACATTGATCTTAATTGGTCCGTGGACTATCTAGAGTGCTAATCAATCACAAGGGATCCTAATCATCAACCTATTTTGGAAAGGTCTCTTTGGAATAGTGATGGTGGGCAACATCTTAGCATAAGATTGCCTTCGAAAAATCCCAACTGCATGATGATTCGTTTGACATTTATCTCGATGCCACATTGGTTGAGAGCATCTGTCATTGTCTTGCTAATTTGTATTTGTCGGACTTGAATTTTGGTCCAAATTTTCTTATGTGACAATTTCCTTGATTGAGTGTCCTTTTGAAGTGGTATGGAGTTAGAAAAATTAGATATGATTGTCTTCAAGGCATATTCATTTGTATGTAGGTTGTGCATTACCAATTATATGGACTTGTTTGGAGCACAACTCAGCGGCTAGAATTTCATATCATTTTAAATTTCCAGTGCACATAAATTTATGATTTGGTTCTAAGTTCTAACAAATGTTTAAAATTAATCTTCGAAGGAAAACTTGAACAGGCAAAACTATTATTAAATTCTCAGAATTTAAAATAAATTTTTGAAATTATCAAACAATCTATATTTGAAATAATCTTTGTCAAACACAAGGTATGGTATATTAGTTGTAGGATTTTGATGGACAAGAGTTTTGAGTTGCAGATTTATATCGAAGTAGTTTTCAAGAGACTAACAAGCCTTAACAGTTGACTCATCTAGTTATGAACGTAGACATAAGCAAGACTTAACCCTAGAAAGCAAGAGAGAGAAAGCTTAAAGAGACTAAAGAAGGAGATCAAATCATAAGCCAAGTAACAAATGACACAGAGTCCCTACTTATAGCCAAGAGGAAGCCCTAAAAGGAAGCTTCCAGTGGCTAGGGCCAAACTGAGAGGGAAAATAGTGCACCCTCCAAGAAGGCCCCCACTCTCAGTAATATGACCAAATAACCAATGTAGTAAATCATAGGGCCCAAGGCCAATAATATGGTCTAAATGTCAATAATAGGGCCCAAGGCCAACCATATAGTCTAAATGTCAAATAATGAATAAAAAAGGAACCAAAGCCTGCCTATGCATAAAGTAAAGTAAATGTAAATGGACATGGCGAATGTAATGAGCCGAGTCCATAACTCTCCCCGACACAAAAATAAGACCCAAATGCCATAAAGGACTGGATCAAGTAACAGCAAGCCCTAGAGGATCAACTGGAACAGCATCTGGTGTAGTAACAACTGGAGCAACAGCTGATGTAGAGGAATCAACAAGTGCGGCAAGAGAACATGATCTGCAAGTGACGGTGTATGATAAAAGACATCAATAGGCTCCCACGTGGCCTCCTCAACAGGACGACCATCCCACTGGACTAGGAACTAAATCTGCCGGCGGCGTCGACTATGATGCAAACGCACCTGAAGGATAGCAGCAGGTAATAAAGGAAAGAGATCCGGTGCAGTAGGAAACTCAGCATCACGAGGAGCATCATTTTCAATAGCAGCACGTAATAAACTGACATGGAATATATCACAGGCACGTGTGGAAGCAGGAAGCTGAAGACGATATGTAACTGGACTAAGAACCTCCAATATACAATAAGGCCCATAATAACGTGGTGCAAGCTTCTCAGTAGAAGCATGGCCCTGAATAAAATGATGACGTGCAAACCGTAGGCGTAGATATACCATATCACCAACATGAAACTCAACATGACGTCGATGACGATCAACTAAAGCCTGATAACGCTGCTGGACCTGCTGCAAATGGGAACTGGCCTGGAGAATAAGCTCGCGAGCACCTGATAGAAATGAAGACAGTGTCACAGGTGAATCCTCGGGAGGAAGAGGAATACCAGGTAAAAGAGGTGCATAACCATGAGATAATAAAAATGGTGCAACGCCGGTGCTGGTACTAACAGAGCTGTTATAGCTATACTCTGCCAAACATAAGTGCTGATCCCAATCCTTCCCTGAAGGAGTAACAAAATGGCGCAAATAATCCTCAAGGATCCTGTTAAGGACCTCAGACTGCCCATCAGAAGTAGAATGATAAGCAGACCCCATAAAAAGCTATACATCCAATATACGCATAAGCTCTGTCCAGAACAATGATGTAAACTTACTATCCCGATCAGAAAGGATAGTACGAGGAAACCCATGTAGGCGAAATATCTCTGAAAGGAACAAGCGTGCACACTGCTCTGCTGTGATAGTACTGCGGACGGGTATGAAATGTGCATGTTTCGAGAACCTGTCAACTAACACCATACATGAATCGTGACCACGATGGGTGCGGGGAAGGCCAATGATGAAGTCCATAGAAATATCAGTCCACTGGCGGTGAGGAATAGGCCAAATCTGAAGCAAACCAGCGGACTTAGCATGGAAGTACTTATTACGTAAGCATAAAGGACAGGTACGAATAAGTACAACAAGCTCTCTCCTAAGGGATGGCCAATAGAAATGATCCTTAAGACGAGCATAAGACTTCTGAAAACCAAAATGACCCCCAACTGGGGACGAATGAGCATCCGACAACAACTGAGAACGGATACCCAAAGAACTAGGAATACAAAGAGAACCATAATGATAAAGACGGTGGTCAACAATGGAATAAGCCTGATGAGGTGAAGACGACATAGGTGGAGCAGTGTAATAGATCCTAACACCACAGTAGGGCAAACACTAACTGATCCACCCAACCTTGCCTACTCCCTGATATAGAGTAAGCCCCTCCTAGCCCAGTGTGAGGACTGGTAGCATGCTACTGCCAAGTGTCGGCCATGTGGCACTGACGTGGCCGACTGCACGTCGGGACCCAACTAGGGGCCCTATCCTGCTGACAGGGTCCCTAGGCTGTGTTAGGCCCGCCATGGCTATGGACCGTGCCTGGGGCACACTACTCACACTGTCTTGCCCTGTTGGTCATGTACGCTGGACACGACCCTGACTGTGGTATCTGACCTATCTGTGTTCTCTAGGGTTCGGCACTGGCTACAAGCTCGTAACACTCCCTCCCCCTTAAGAACCGTCTTGGTCCTCTAAGACAAAGTCTAGAAAAATCTTGCGAAGGACGCTGCCTCTTTCCCAAGTGGCATTCTCAACAGGCTGATCATTCCACTTAACCAGATATTCTCGGTATAGAGTATGACTGAGTCTGCGTCTCTCTACTATCAAGAATCTCCTCTGGTTCATGTGGAGGTTGTTGAGGATCCAATGGGAGAACTAGAACACTGTCCCCTACCAGATTGACTGGTAAGGCTTTTCGTAACTGACTTACATGAAAGACTGGAAAAACCTTACTGTTGTGTGGGAGTTCTAGTTCATAGGTGACCTCGCCTAGTCTCCTACTGATGGTAAAGGGACCACAATACCTTGGAGACAACTTAGCACACACTCCTGATTTGAGGGTTTTAGAGTCAACTGGGACTCTCAAGTAGACTTTCTCACCAGTGGAGAACTGCACATCCCGTTTGTGTGGATCTGCATAATGCCTGGCTCGATCCTGGGACTGTCTAATGCTACGCTTAGCATGTTCTATCATATGGTTTAGGTCTTCTAAAAAGTTTCTGGCTGCTTTAACTTTTTCTTGTTTAAACCCTACAGCTATGGGTGAGCGTGGCTGAAAACCGTACATCAGCATAAATGGGCTGTATCCCGTAGCTGAATGTTTGGTACTGTTGTAAGCAAACTCTAATATCGAGAGATACTCCTCCCAATTAGTCTGCTTCTTGCTGACGTATGCACGAAGCATATCCTCCAACACTTGATTTACCCTTTCTGTTTGACCGTCCGTCTGTGGATGGTCGGTGGTACTCATATTAAGTTTAGTATGGAGATGATGGAATACTGCCCTCCAAGAATTTCCAGTAAACTTATTGTCCCGGTCGCTGACTATGCCGGAAGGTAGACCGTACAATTTAAATAGCCCGTCTACAAACAACCTCGCTAACTCTGGAGCTCTAACGGTTGTTTTGGTCGGAATGAAATGAGCCATTTTGGTCAGACGGTCAACTGTGACCCATATAGCGTCATTACCCTTTTGGGTTTTAGGCAGGCCTTCTATAAAATCCATGGAGATACTCTCCCATTTACTAGCTGGTATTTCTAAGGGATGCAACAACCCTCCTACCTTTAAACGCTCTGCTTTATTTACTTGACATTTCTGGCAACTGGTTACATATTGGTGGACGTCCTTTTTCATACTGGGCCACAAAAATTGCCTACGAAGAAGCTCATAGGTCTTCTGTATGCCTGGATGTCCCGCGCTAGGATTGTCATGACATTCATATAGGACCTGCTGCCTATAATCCTCTAAATTGGGGACACATACTCTATCTCTATAGATCAAGTACTCATCCTGAATGGAATATTGTTTCCATTTGAATCCTTGAGTCACTGACCACTGGGGTTTGCTTGGGTAATACAGGCTCAGAATCCTCAACGTCATCTGACGACGTATACTCGGACTCATCATCATCCTCAACGGAAGCTGCCGTATTCTTGGATGAACTGGCACCAGCCCCGGGAACTGGTTCTGGACTTCTGGTAGTTTAAGCTTTTTAACCAGGGTGTGGTTGATGAAATTATGGGTTGCCCCATCATCAACCATGACTCTTACTGACTGGTTACCAACTTTTCCATGCATACGTACTAGGTCATGCGGCCCAAAGTTGAAGGGTCTCGCCAGCATTGCAGAGGTCAGCTGGCAACAGTGTTCATGATCTTCATGATACACTTTGATCTAGGAAGCTGCCGAGTCACTGGGGAAACATACAGTCTGAACAAGATGAACTTGTTTTTTATCTTTCTTATCTTTTTTAGTGAAAGGCCCCTTGGGACATTGTCTGACTGTGTGTCCCTTGCCCATACACACAGAGCACAAACGTTCCTGTTTGGCTTTCTCAAAATCATCTGGTTTTAAGGGCTGTATGAGTGAAGGGCGTTTCTGAGGAGCTTCACCTTTAAATTTATCTTGGTTCTTTCTTTTTAAAATTTCTTTTGAAATTGAAAGTCTTTATGAGGAGGCTGCTCATAAAATGGCTGTTGTCTCGCCCTCTTCCTACCCACTGAATCAGCATAGATTTGAGCATATCTGAGAGCTTGCTCAAGGGTAGTAGGCGAGTTTCTCTGGACCTCTACTTTATATTCATCTTTGAGGCCACGGACAAATCCCCTGATTTTCTGATAGTCATCCATATTTTTAATCTTTAAAATTGCTTCTCAATACTGCGAGATATATTGGATGAGGGATTTATCCATTACTGTTCTTTCCCAAGTTTCCCAGGCTCTATCCAGTTCATTTTCTGGTAGAAATTCTCTTAGGAAAGCTTCTTCAAAAGCTTTCCATGACCGGGGAGTCTGCCCAGTCTCCTGGAGATTTAACCACCACTTATAGGCCATAGGCCCTAAGGAAAGACTGGCCTGAATTGCTTGCAAATGGTCATGGGTCTGTTTAAGAGCATGAATGTTCTTCCATTTGCTGAGGAAGGTTTGTAGAATGTCTGCGTTTCTATCCTTCTCTTCCCCATTAAAAGTAGGAGGTTTTAAATCTTTAAAAACACTGGGGTGAGACCGTAAAGTCTCACCCGAAATTGATGGAAATGGAGAAGGGGATAACTGAGAAGTGGAGGTAAGGCTTCCTTTCGCGGAACTCAAAATCAAGCTTTTGAGTTCAGCGAACGTGTCATCCACACTGGACTTGAAATTGGCTAAATCCAACTTCAGTTCATCCACTTCTGTTACCAATTGGAGAAACTGCTCCTTGGTAACCAGTTCGTCGAGTTCTTCGGCGAACTGTTCCTGTTCTTCCACTTCCATGGGTTCCTTCCCTTTTCTGTAAGCCAAGGCTTCTGTTTCAAGTTCGTCGAAGCCTCTCTCCTGGGGTTGATTAGGTCCTTGAGGAGTGGTCATCTTCGGAACTGAAAGAGAGCTACCTTAACTTCTGAAGGAAAAAAGTCTAAAAGACTGATTTACAACTGTACAAGGGAAAGGAAAGATGACTTAAGCTGTTTCTGAGGACTGTACTTCCAAAGAAAGAATGAAGAGGAACCCTTTCAGCTCTTTTCCCCAAGATTTCAGACCTGCTGTCCCGAAAAATGCCAATTTGAAGCTTCAAAACGGTGCCAAATTTCCCGGTTCTTTGAGGATAGTAGCTCGCTGGTCTGATTGCAACCCAACTGGCTCGTTTACTTCTGATTTGAGACCCAAAAAGTATTTCAATTTCTGATTTTGGTGTCTCCCTACCCTTGCTGGCTGGACAGCCACCTGTCTGGCCCAATTTTCTAAAATTCAAGGCCCAAAACTTGCTTGAAACTCTGATCTGACTTCAAGTAGTAGGTCGCTGGTCTGTAGCAATCTAGTTTGATGTTCAAACTACTGAAAAATCCTCAAAAACAGTGATGGAAAACTAGTTTTTCATCTCCCTGTCCTGCGCTGGCCCTGCTAAGAAAAAGTGTTTGAAAACCCTTCAAATTTCCTTAGATTTCATTGAAATTTCAGAGGTAGATTTCTGATCCCTCAGCGATGGATCAGCACCACCCTTTCTCCTCAAAAATCTGCTCTGATACTAGTGTAATAGTTCCTAACACCACAGTAGGGCAAACACTAACCGATCCACCCAACCTTGCCTACTCCCTGATATAGAGTAAGCCCCTCCTAGCCCAGTGTGAGGACTGGTAGCATGCTACTGCCAAGTGTCGGCCACGTGGCACTGACGTGGCCGACTGCACATCGGGACCCAACTGGGGGCCCTATCCTGCTGACAGGGTCCCTAGGCTGTGTTAGGCCCGCCATGGCTATGGACCGTGCTGGGGCACACTACTCACACTGTCTTGCCCTGTTGGTCATGTACGCTGGACACGACCCTGACTGTGGTATCTGACCTATCTGTGTTCTCTAGGGTTCGGCACTGGTTACGAGCTCGTAACAAGCTGAACTATAAACATCACAAAAATCAGAACATGTAAGATAAGCAAATGGAAGATCATCAAACCAGGAAGGGATCGTGGCAAAAAGGGTATTCAATAAAGCAGGAAGTCTAGACAATGCGTCAGTAGCAGTGTTAGCACGACCAGGACGATACAAAATAGAAAAATCAAAAGATTGTAAAAACTGCAACCAACGAAACTGACGATCACTAAGATCACGTTGGGAGAAGAGATAACGTAAGGACTGATGATCAGTAACGATATCAAAAGGAACACGGTACAGGTAATGGCGCCACTTCTTAAGAGCATAGATAATGGCAAGAAGCTCTTTGTCATGGACAGAATAACGTTGCTCATAAGAGCGTAAACGACGCGACTCATAAGCAATAATACACTGAGACTGACGAAGCAAGGCACCCAAACCAACATTACTAGCATCGGTCTCAACAATAAATTTCTGATCAAACTGTGGTAAACACAGGATAGAGGCCTCCACAACCGCACGACGAAGAGTGTCAAAGGCGAACTGACAATCAGAAGTCCAAACAAAAGCACTAGACTTCTTCAAAAGGGCATGAAGAGGGGCAGCCACAGTGGCAAAGTGAGGAACAGGACGACGAAGGTGAGTAGCGAGACCAAGAACATACGAACATGGTGGACATTTGTGGGAATAGGCCAATCAACGATTGCCCGAACCTTATGAGGGTCCAAACGAATACGACCATCACAAATGAGAAATCCTAAAAACTCAATCTCAACAACAGCAAAGGAACACTTAGAAAGTTTAGCAAACAATTGGTGATGAACAAGCAATTGAAAAACAGATGAAAGATGTAACACATGCTCATCAAGAGTCTTACTAAAAACAAGAATATCATCAAAATAAACTAAAACACAACGACCAAGGAGAGGACGCATGATGTTATTCATCACATTTTGGAACGTAGGTGGACCATTAGTAACACCAAAAGGAAGAACACGAAACTCATACAAACCAAGATGGGTACGAAACGCAGTCTTGTGTTGGTCCGAAGGATGCATCCTAATCTGGTGATAGCCGGAACGTAAGTCTATCTTAGAGAAAAGATGAGAGGTGCCTAACTGGTCAAAGAGATCATCCATGTGAGGAATAGGATACTGGTTACGGATGGTCAACTTATTGAGGGCACGATAATCAATGCAGAGGCGTTTGGAACCATCTTTCTTACTGACAAGGAGAACAGGGGCACCAAAAGGACTGTGACTAGGAACAATAAGGCCCTGATCTAGTAAAGCAGTAATCTGAAGCTCAACCTCATCACGCTCAGACTTAGACATACGGTAAGGAGGCTGGGAGGGAGGAGCAGAACCAGGACGCAAATCAATATGGTGGTTCACATCACGTAATGGTGGTAGCATCGTAGGTTCTGAAAAGACTAATGCATACTGATGTAATAAGTCAGAGATCACCTGAGGAACAGCTGCTGGAGGAGAGGTAGTCACTGGAGAATCTGCTGCAGCACGCTGAACACATAATAAAGCTGCACAATGAGCCTTAGGTAGGCTGCGGATAAATTGCTTCCCGCTGATCAGCTGGAAATCTGCCTGAGAGTCAATACCAGCAAGTGAGTGGGTCACTACATCATGAACAAATGTCAATGTCTGCTGAGCCAGGTCCAAAGTAACCGCTCCCAATGAAGCAAACCAATCAACACCAAGGATAAGGTCATAGCACTCCAGAGGAATGATATAAAGATCTGCCTGTCCAGAAAAATCACCAATGTGGTAGGATAATCCCTTAAACATCTGAGAACTAGGAAATGAGTGAGAACTGGCAACCTCGACTGTGAGAGGCTGTGGAGCAGGAATAGGTGAAGCGCGTATCCGGCTGAGAACATAACTGCTGATAAAGGAATGAGTGCTGTCGGTATCAACTAAAGCAATATACTCACGACCAGTAATGCGCACACGTAGCCGAATGAGCGAGGACCGGGGCACCCTGTCCAGGTAGCATAAGCAAGCTGAGCATGGCAAGTAGCAGGAAGTAAATCAGTAGAAGGCTCAGGAGATAGATCAGGCTCATCAGATATATGAATGCAGATATCGGACTCATCTGGGGTAGTGCCCTCATGGTAGAAAACAGCAGTAGAAGTAGGCAGGGGCTGGCGGCAATCACGGGCAATGTGGTCAAGACTCTTACAACGAAAGCAAACACACTTCTGCTGAATGTCAGCGAACTCTGCAGACATGTAACGTCGGACAAAAGCAGGACGAGGAGGCGGAGGGCGAGGAGCGGGAGAAGTAAGAGAAGAGGTCGAGACGACAGTGGATGGGGCAAATGGGGCCGAAGATGGTAGAGGTGAAAGAGATGGACGGGGTCGGGAAAAGCGAAAGGGAGCAGGATCAGGGTACTTATGCTGTAAAGTACTAGCAAGGGACATGGCCTCAACAAGTGTGGGTGGACGGAAAGAAGAGACATCGTATCGTAGAGCACCACGAAGTCCAGCAATGTAGCGAGAAATAAGCTCGGTGGGCTGAAGATCTGTAAAGAGGTAGGAAAGGTCCATAAACTGATCTGTATAGGAAGAAAGATCACCAGTCTGAGTAAGACTACGGAATATATCACGCTGGCGGCTCAGCCACTGAGGGTCAATCATAGCATGACGAAGATCACGACGAAAGGTAGGCCATAACTGGAGACCGTCCCGATCAGGGTCAAGTCGGTAGACCCGCCACCAAGTGGCAGCACGTCCATCTAAATGTAAGGCGGCTAACTGGATCTTCTGAGGATCAGTTTTAGGGTAAATCTGAAAATAAGTATCAAGCTTTGCAAACCAATTCTCTAACAAGTTCCCGTCAGAGGAACCAGAATAGGTGGCAAGCTGTACCCGATCACGAAAATCTCGAGCAAAATGTGGCTCAGGAGCTAGATGTCATGGAAAATGTGACTCAGGAGCTGTAGGACGTGGAAAACCGGGTGGTGGGTTAGGTGGAAAATGAGGCCCACCGCCAAAGGAAGTAGACGAGGATGGAAGTCCAAATGGAGACCCAAATGATGAATGAACAGGGGCTTTGCCAGGTCCATGTGGCTGTAAGGAATCAATCTGTGACTGCATAGTGGCAAAGCCGGTCTGTAGAGTGGTAAAACCGGCCATCATTTGGTCGAAACGACTACTGAGGAGAGTAAGAGAGTCACGCATATCAGCAAACTGTTCATCTAAAGGTCCGGAATGACTCGCAGGTGTAGTGGGTGAGCTAGCCATGAGGAAGAAAAAGTAAGCGAGAAAAGAAATGTGCTAAACAATTGGACGAACTGAAGGAGAGGACATAAGTCGTCACAACAGGCACGCCAATGAAAAGACACAATAGAACTCGCGATGTAAGATGAACGGAAAGGACAACTAAGTAAGAAATACCTCGTAACCGCAACCGGAAGTGAGCTGAAAAATAGCGGCGATATGTCGAGGTACCGGGCAGCCTCCAAAAAAGATGCTAAGGGCCCGACAACGTGGAGTAAACGGTGGGTAAAAATATGGGAAACAATAATGGACTATGGGACTGGAAAGGGAGCAGCCAAGGAAAGGAAGTGATAACAAAAAGGAGGTATGGGCAGCGAGGAAACAAGGCTGAAAAATCAGAGATCGCCCTTCAAGGGTAAAAAAAAAAAAGTTTGCGATAAAGACGGGGAGCAATCCCGATGCGCGATGAAGTTGGGTGGGAGTGGCTTTCTAAGCATCTAGGCGTGTTTGTATTGTCCGGGGTAGGGTTGCGAACACAGACATCAGTGTAGGAGGGGGAGCTGAAATTGAGGCGGATGTAGGGCGCCAGCTATGGTGGAGTGTGGGCGTCCAAGAGAGGTAGTAAACGGCAAAAAAAAATTGGATCAAAAAGATGGGTTGGTAGGGCGCTAGGAGTGGCTGATGGAAGGTGGCGAATAGGGGCAGCAAAAAGCGGAAATTTTCAGCAAAGGAAGGAGCAGTAGGGCGCTGGTCAGCAAGGATGAGGGCGCCCAATAGGGCAGCAAATAGGAGGCAGTAGGGCGCCCAAAATAGGGGAGGAAAAAGGCTGAAAATGCAGCAGTAGGCAGCCAGCAAGAGGGCGCTAGAAATGGGCAACAAGTGGGCGCCTGTCCTCCTCCGATCCGTCGTGAAAATCTACAAGACAAGTGTGGAGAAATGCTGAAGATCCGGCTGAAAAATGGTGAAGATCTAAGCTGAAGATGGGCGCCCTCCTGTGAGAGAAAAATCTGCTCAATGGAGATGCTCAGGAAAGTGCTCTGATACCAAGTTATGAATGTAGCCACGGTTGATCTAGATTTAGTCTATGAAAGCATCACATAAGCAAGACTTAACCCTAGAAAGCAGGAGAGAGAAAGCTTAAAGAGACTAAAGAAGGAGATCATATCATAAGCCAAGTAACAAATGACACAGAATCCCTACTTATAGCCAAGAGGAAGCCCTAAAAGGAAACTTCCAGTGGCTAGGGCCAAACTGAGAGGGAAAATAGTGCGCCCTTCAAGAAGGCCCCCACTCTCAGTAGTATGACCAAATAACCAATATAGTGAATCATAGGGCCCAAGGCCAATAATATGGTCTAAATGTCAATAATAGGGCCCAAGGCCAACCATATAGTCTAAATGTCAATTAATGAATAAAAAAGGGCCCAAAGCCTGCCTATGCATAAAGTAAAGTAAATGTAAATGGACATGGCGAATGTAATGAGCCGAGTCCATAACTCATCTATTGCATAATACCCTGAAATGAATGGTCAAATAGAACGAGCTATTGAATGGGAATCTCCAAGGTTAAACAAGACACTTGGAATGATACGTTGTTACTTGTCGAGTTTGTATATAATGAATCCATCAACACATCGACTAGCTGCATTCCATTCTTTTTAATAGATGGGCAGCACCCTCAAAAACCCAACAACTTCAGCAAGCTCACTTTACAAAAGATTATGAAGGATTGAAGCAACTCATCAATACATCTATTGATTTATGATCTCACATAAGCTTTTGTGATGATTAATGGATATTGTGCAATCATCTTCACATGTTATAAAACTGGTTTTGATATTGTTTAAATCTATATCCATCATTATTATATAGCCTCTAATTTGGAGTTTGGATGTTCATCTTCTGTAAACTCAAAAATCTAATTGCTTCAAGTCCTTGTTGCGAAGTGAAAATCTCCCATTTGTCATTAAGACTATTGATGTGATTTGGCAATTGAAGCGATTCTATTACAGGGTGATAAACTAGTAGCCTTTGAAAAAAAAGTTGTCCAATGAACAATTGAAGTATACAACTCAAGAAAAAGAACTCTTTGCTGAACTTCATGTGCTCGAAACGTGCAGACATTACTTATATGGTAATAAGTTTGTCATTGGCATGGATCATCAACCTCTTAAATATTTTTTCTACCCAGCAAGATCTTGGAGGTCAGAAACCTTGTTGGGCTAAGTGAAGTGAATGAACTTTCCTTCACAAAGCATTCTATAGATTTTTACCTTTCACTTAAGAGGCCTTCATCACAATGACAAACACTTTGTTTGCATTTGGCAAGAAGTTGAGTCTAATGACATGCACATTGGTAAATCTAGGAAACATGGCACCCAGTAGGAGACAGTAAAATTGGAAGTGGACTTTTGTTCAGAAATGGAAAAATTTGTGTACCTAAATATGTCACGACTAATATGCCATGATGTGCCATTTGCAAGAGATTCGTGCACAAATATCTTCCAAAAAGTACCCAAGGAAGTAGAGTGGAGGGAGCGAAGGAGGTAGGAGGAATGGGAAGACAAGTAGGCCACTTTCTTTTTACAGAGAAGGGATCGAAGCTGCTTTTCCGCGGAAGAAGAAAGTGTAGAATTGGAGAATTTGAGGAACTCGACATATTTCGTAGGTGTGCAAGTGTGTAGCATTTTCAGCAGGCAATGCACTTTCTTCAATCAAAAAATCTTCAAATCCTTGTCTACATCCAGCATAATTGGACAAGAGTTTGGGGCCACATTCCCAGCTTTAAATTGATATGAAGGACCTAGCCAAAAACAATGTGCAAAGAATGATTTTTTTTGGGAAAAAATTCATATGATTTGAGCATGTTTCAAGGTTTTTAAGTTGCAGCTTCATAAAACCTTGGTTTTCTTCAGTTAATCCTAAAATTTGGCACATACATTTCTTGGAGGAGGGCAACCTACTTTGGATATACTTTCATCAATTTTTCAGATCTGATTTCTAGTGAATTACATCCGATTCGAGGCTGTTTTTGACCTTTTTGTTTGTGCATTTTGTGTCTACTATATCTCTTAGATTGTGAAAAATCTTCATGCATTTTGCGGCTAATATACTTATACTGTGAATCTGAGTCATTTCTCCTTGTGGATGCCCTCAGGCCTCAACCATTCAGTCATACAGTAGGCTATTGAAAGTGCTAAATTGCTCAATGCCTCAAAATCTTCCACCATCATTAGTGATTATTGTCAACTCTAAAGATTCATGAGAAGAAATTACTCTATGAATGTAAGCAGCAAATTAGAAGCTCCAAAAACTTAAGGCCATCATCTGTTACTTAAATATACATATATAGTTGGAACAAAGAACAATCGAAATCTTTAACTAGAGATGAAAAGATGCATGATTGTACAATGAATGTTTATGCATAAGTACCTGAGTGCCATGTTGTGGTTGTACAACAGCCAAAGCTTTCGTACAAGTTGGGCAGCTTATAACTTTTCCAAAAGCCACCTGATTCGAATGTCAACATCCAACAAGTCAAGAATGTTATCCCATTCTGGAAATAAGATATTACTTGGGCCATGCACTAGGTTTTGAACTTTTTCCTCATCATCTAGTATGGGTTGATAAAACATGACTGGATCACTGTTTTCGGGGCGCACAAAAAAAGGGGTTTATGTTCTTCTCCTATTTGTGTTCCAAGGTTCTTGTTTAAGTTGAAACCTAAGTTAAAGATGCTCTTGGGACAAGAACAAGAATAGGAATGGAACTTAGGAATAGGAACAGGAACAATCACAAGAAGTTGCTTAAGAACGTGAATATGAAGCCTTGGGAACTGAGGAACAAGAATAGGAACATGAACTTAGGAACATGAATAGGAATAGAAACAAAAAGTTAGAAAGAAGAACATGAACAGGAACTTAGGAATGGGAACAAAAACTTAGGAACAAGAACGGGAACTTAAACTTAGAAATGGGAATTTAGGAACAGGAATTTGGGAACAGGAATAGGAAGCCCTAGGAACTTAGGAACAGGAACACGAACTGAAATAGGAACTTAGGAACAAGAACAGGAATAGATAAAAGAACTGGAACTTAGAAATAGGAAAATGAACAGGAACAAAAACATAGAAACAAGAAGTCCTGGGAACTTAGGTTCAACAGTAATAGGAACGTGAATAAAAACCTTCTAATATTTTACACATGGACTCGGGAACTTAGGTTTCAATAGGAATAGGAATAGGAATCTGCAACCCTTCTTTTACATGAACTTAGGACTGTTAGGAATGGGAACAGGATCAGAAACTTAGAACACGCTCTCAAACCTTCATAAGTCGTAGTACACTAGTATATTAGAACAACCCTAGTTTACTGAGTATAGATTGGTACATAACATCATGTAGGCCATGCTTTAATATGACCAAGATAATATGACATAAGGAAAGCTTGCAAAACAGTATGCCAATTTCAACCAAAATGCTTCAAAAACAAACAGCTTCCAAGTTTTAAGCAAACTGTATCAGCATGAAAAAGAGGTCATACAATTAGATATAAAAGTTTTTGTGTTCTCTACTACAAAACCATTCCTAAACAGGAATGGTTCCTAATAGGTACAATTCCGTTCCTAAATAGGAATAGAACCATACCAAAAAAAAATTGTTCCTAAAAAGGGAACGGAATGGCCGTTCCTTAGGAACGGACCCATACCCGGGGCCCATACCCGTTCGTATTCCAAATGTGAGGAACGGGTATCAATGTTCCTTAGTAATTCCTTGATTGATGGGATCTAAATATACACCTTATGCTACAAAGAGCTCATATATTAACATTATTTTGACAATAGATTATTGATCTATTGATCCAATTGTATAGTATAGTTGATAATTCTTCTGCATACAAACACTGGCTTAGCATAATGTTGAACGTTGCCCTAGTAGGAATGTTAGCACCCAAACTTTTCTTCATAGGTGAGCATTGCAAACCCATACAATGGGCCCATAAATCACAGAGCTTTGTCCTTGTTGTCATTCATCATCAATTCCAGAAAAGCAATTGTCAAAATATTGTGATCAAAATCCCTATATTCACTCCCCAACAACACTGAAAAAAAGTATTTACCTTTATGTAGCAACATAGATAAAGCAGGAAATGTGTTGGTTTGAAGATCTAGATGTCGTTTCTCAGGAGATGGAGTGAATGATAAAGTAGAATATTAGTAAACTGGCAAAATCATGATTTTGCTGATCTGTTTTTTATTTACATCTAGATAGTAAAGACCTAGTTACAATGGTTTTCAAATTTGATTTTAGTATCCAACAATACCATGAATATCTAGTCACTAGCATATATAATTTCATTCAAACTATCAAAAAGAATTATTTCTCTTTCCTATTTGCCCTACTAACCAATGTAAGGCCAACTCTTGAAGGAAGATGTCCACTAGCACACGAGTAACACAATTTATTTTGACAAATGTATGACAAACAATTGTAAAATCCACAATTTTTTTTATATTGCTTTAGACTTTGACAATTTATATTCAGTACAAGGTTATTTCTTTTCAATGTTTAGATGCAATGGATATTCAAAAATGTGATTACAATAGGCCTTACAAACAACGATAATGAAGGAAATGTGGCAATTCAACACTTTTATAAGATACTTAAAAACAGTCAAGGACATCATTGATGACTTCATGGGAGTTTTTAGGCTTTGTATAAAAGTGCACTTCCTCACAAGACTCCAAAAAACTTCAATATTTTGTTGAGCGCTCTTGACAAGACAATGAAAAGCACCAATTTTAATACTTTGAATTTTGAGAGGCTTGTATATCATTGATCAAACATCACTATATGCAACATATTTAGTTCCATTGAATAAGATGTGCAGTTTGCATACCATTTGAATTTTGGTATGTAAAAATAGTTGTATCTCTTCATATGTTCAAAAAGACACATAAGCTGTAAAAATGCAAAATAAACAATGTTAATGTCTTGAAGGTAAAAAAATTATCACAGATTTTCATATTTTTGAATAAATCATATGCTTGAAAATCCTAAATCATACTAAAAATTTCGTATGAAATGTCATTCGTCTAAATATTATTGGTATAGTTCATGAATCTCTCGATACCTTAGACTAATTCCTTGATTGAATTATTCAAATGCAAACCACTCTATCCCATAATACCACAATATCTCCTAACAACGTTAACGTGATTTCATACAATGTCTAAATACTTTACATGCACGAAGCTTTCAATCCAATTCTACAAAGATAAAACTCCTAGACTTTCAAGCAGGAGGAGCTCATCAAGTTTAAAATATTTAGTGAAGACAGTAGATTAATCATAACAAATTGCCTATGGTCTTCCAATAGCGATCCAACAAGATGATCAACCTCAAGATTATTGGCTCCATGATGTTCTTCTAAGTGAATTATGAGGAGATCAAGTAAGATTTGCAATCTAAAATTGAATAATAAAACAAGAGGAATTAATTTAAAGAGATGATCAAAGTTGGAACTAGAGGAATTTATTTTGATAAGTACATTGGAATTTGGAACTCTGTTTTTAATTCATAGGAAAAGAATTATTTACCCATGTTTATATGTATATGTTACTTGTCACATCCATCTATACATAAAATATTATTCCATGCAAAGTAAAATAATGTGAGATTAGATTCTAGATGCTTTGATACCAGATTTTGTACCACACATAAGTTTGATATCATGGCATATGATACTGAACTTGAGTAAAACGCAAGTGGAAGTTTTTAAACTTGAGTTTGCATGAGTCATATATGGAAAGGGAATTATTTTAAAGACGAAGGAGCTACTCTTGGCATGCAAGGAGGGCACCCTAATCATTGTCAAAAGCCCTTTTTATGAATAGAAAATGGACTTGGTCAAATAGGATATGGATGAGTTTCATTTGTGGATAAGGATAAGGTATATCGTTAAGAGAGCCATAAATTGGAATTATGAGCCATCTTGTCCGTCTTTTCTCCAACAAAGGAAATTGAGGTTGCAAGCCCCCCATCTTAATATTATCTGGCAAAGGTTATCGGGGTTGCCAAAACCTCGTTATGGTGATAGAAGACCCAAAGGTGATGAATTCCTGGATTTTCCCATCATTTCTTGTGGTTCTTTTAGAACCAAATCATGTGGTTGCAACTCAGTTCATGCAGTTCCTTGAGAACCAATTCATGTGGTTTTTGAAAACCAAATCATACGGTTTCTTAAAACAAATTCATGGGTATCAATTATTGGGGTTTATTAACATCAAGTCATTGTGAGGCACTTCTTGAAGTACCTGCAACCCCAAACATAAGTGGTTAATCCTTTCAACCCAAATGGATTTTGGTTCTTTGGTACCACTCTAAAGAGTGCCTACACACACTAACTGCTTAGTAGCATAAGCAATCAAACATCAATTCTTAAGTCACATCAAGCAAATCTCCATGCAATAAAAAGTCAAAAAATCATATTTAACTACATGAGCAAATATAAGAATCTAGTTCAAATGTACAGTATGAACAATCATGAATTAAAGATATAGTCTTTAATCATAAAGAAAAGTCTTTGATTTGAAAAGGCAATGCCTTAATTCTTCACATATTTCGATAAGAGAGGGGGGGAATATGGACAGAAGTATTTACAAATGATGGAAAAATAAAAAAGGAAAAAATATTGAAAAACAATAAAATTAAAAGTGAGTCCATCAATGTCTTTTTGATAAGTAGATATAGATGCTGGATCAGTGCCTCATTGAGCTTGTTCAATTTGCTTGCTCAATTTGCTTGTTCAATTTGACCTTTTCATAACATTCTCTATATTCATGAACAAATTCATCGAAAGAGAAAACTTTTTCTTTAGTCAACATTGGAGGTAATAAAGGCTTATCATACACTATCTCAAATGGAGCGTTTCCAATAGAGGAATTTACAATATTGTTGTGAGCAAATTCTTGCAATAGGTAGATATTTTCTCCAAATGTTCTTGTTGTTGGGCACATAGTTTCTTAGGATATTGATGTATCTCACTTTGTCCATCCATTCGAGGGTGGAAAGAAGAAGAAATTTTCAAAGTTGTGCCCAAGTTACCAAACAAGGCTCTCCAAAAACTACTAGAAATCTAGTATCATGGTTTAACACAATACTTTTGGGTGCCCCATGTAACTTATGAACATGCTTGATGTATAAGTGTGCAGCTTACGGTCCCTTCAGTTTCTTCTTAAGTGGAATATAATATGCTTGCTTACTAAACCTATCAACAATGGTCCAAGTCATTTCAATTCATGCTTTTGTCCTAGGCATTCCTAAAACAAGATCTATGGCAATGTGTTCCCCAAGGATCATCTAATATGGATAAAGGATGAAGAAGTCCGGAAGTTTTTTGCCCTCTCTCATCCTTGTTTCTTTAACATGCAGAACAAGCATTCACAAAGTAACAAACATCTCTTCTGATAACTTGCCAAAAGAAATACCTTTGAATAGCCTCCAAAGTAGTAAGAATTCATTTATGGCCTACATGGGGTGGTTCATGACTCTCTTACAAGACCTTATCTTGGAATCCTAGAGGAATGCAAAATTGTCCCCTTTAAACCAAAATCCACTCTTTGAATTATAGTCCTTTACTAGTTTGCCCCCTTTTAGGAGTTTTGTATCATGGTCATACATGCCCTAATCGTGGAGACCTCGTGGAAAGCAATAGAACTATGATGTACCCTAGGCCTCCTGGACAAGGCATTAACTACCTTGTTATTACTTCCTAGATGATGGATTAGTTCAAGGTGGAAAATATTCAAGAAGTTGGCCCATTTCAAATGCTTTTTTCTAATTGTTTGTTGTGTGAGAAAATAGCATGAACTTTGATAATTAGTATTAACCAAAAAATTGTTTCCTAGGAGACAATGCTTCTAAAGCTTAAAGGCATGAATAACGGCCAATAAATTTTTCTCAAAAGTAGAAAAATTGAAGTTCAGCTCCTTGGAGTCTTCTACTCTCATAGGCTATGGCATGACCCTCTTGATTCAAAACGGCTTCAAAACATTCTTTGACTTGCATACTTCTACCGAGAAGGGCTTATGCAAATCAAGAAGGACAAGGAAGGGTCGTATACTTAAGCATGCTCAAGCTTATTAAAAGCTCTCTTCTTAATAAGTTCATGGAGAGAAGATGCAATATGGGCAAGGGGACAAATGAAATTGCAATAACAAAAACATAGTCCTAGAAAAGAACGTACTTCATGAATGTATTTAAGAATGAGTTATTCCCTTCATCTTGCTAAGATCTATTTGAATTCCCTTCATAGAGATAATATGCCCTAGGAATGTTCCTCAAGGAAAATTCCTCTCTTCTTGCCTATGACAAACAACGCATCTTCCATCAAAGTTTTGAAAACAATGTCAAGATGCTATCTCTTGCTATTTCTAAGAATAGAAAAACGTATTTCAAGATATGTTAAAATTAGCCAATGATCACCAAATGAGTTTTTCACTAGTTTCCTTCAACATGCAACTTCTAACTTGAAGGTTCTTAGTGAGAGGGATGAAAGGGAGTGCGAGAGGTTTTAGAGAGAGCATTCAGGTTCTGGTAGAGAGATCAGTGCTAGAGAGAGAGAGTGACAAAAGAGCAGATTATGAGAGTAGGTGATGTGAGAGAGATAAAAGTTCTAAAATTCAATCTTCTTCTAGTTCAAATTGATGTTCTCATAATTAACTTTGCTGCAAAGCCTTGAAATAAATATTTAATTTTCTTATCTGTGTTAATGAATATAAAGCACTTATATCAAACATTAGTTTACCCTACAAGCTATGTAAAAAAGAAAAAATTACCTCTTCTCCAACAGGAACTCCACGGCGGCACATATGTGCAACAATGTTGATAGCATCTGACACGCGCAAGGATGCAGCAAACCCTCTTATGAAAGTCGAATAGATACTAACATCTAGTTGAGCCCATCGCAGAAGAAAGTCGTTGCGGTCCCCAAGTAACTTATCTGTATATATTAAATAAGTTAAAATTGAACATTCTTTTCATTGGCACTTCTGTACAGCATGTAACACCCCAGGATCAGCTTCTTATGATACTTTTGCACAACAGAACCTTGCAAGACCGAAATCCATCAACAATCTCATGTTCTTTTATGATTCAAAAGATATTATGTAGCACCAGAGAACAAAATGACTGGTGAGGCAATGAGCCATCAAACCATGGATGTACATAGCTCCATGCACCAAGCTAGACAACAATCAAGTCAATCATAAACAACATAATATAAGATCATCATGCTAAGAATATGAATGGGAAAAATGTCTGCTGACATCAGAAGACATAGAATAGACAACACTAGGTAGCAGATTAACAATGAAGGCCTAATACATCATTAGCTTTACTTGAAAAATTAAACACGAGCAGCAAAAATAATCATGCTGAAATTCCTTCAAAATAGTAGTGCTTTTGAAACCTTACGAGGTTATGTTTCTTCCAGTGTATTTGGAGGCTTGCAGTTAAAGGATTTTGCAAGTCTCAAGCAAACTATAGAAGGAAAAATATCGCTTTTTTCTACCATCAGTTGATGGAACGTCAATGACTTTTAGGCTATTACGCGAGTAAATAAGTTTAGAGGCCTACAAGTCAAGTTAGTGATTGGAGGGTCCTTTCCCACCTAATTTTAAATTTGAATAATAAGGGGGTTAGAGATCGGCCAATAGCCATTGAGGCCAAGTGCCCAAAATCCACTATAAATAGTGATACTTTGTATTTCATTTTTCATGTCCAAGTTCTGAAACCTCTACCATTTTGCAAATGGATGTCCTTGCTCTTCCTCTTCCTCCATCTCTCATGTCTTTATGCTATCTTGATGTTATTTGGATGTGCTAATTGTTGGATTTGAAACTTCTTTCTATTTTTGAGAGAGAGAGAGAGAGAGAATTGAATTGAATTGTATTATTGTCTATAAAATACCCTTGATTATATGAGACAAATAAAAGAGTACATCAGTAAGGAGCATTGTCCATAAAAACCGGACTTATTCTAACTGCTACAAACAGAAATAAACCAGAAGAAAAAGAAAAACCAATGCTTCACCTCTAGCTATGGTGAGGGTACAAAAAGCAGTAGCTTAACCACCAGCTACACGGAGGAGAAAACTGACTAACTAAGAGAGAAAAACTGCGTGATCTGGTGGGAGGCACAAGGTGGCGAGTTCAAGAAGGTTGAAGGGGGCGCTGGAGCTTCGGTCGTCGAGCTGGGATGTCAATCTCATCATCTGATAAATCATCTCTACCTCTTTTTGGAAAGAAACGTGTAATATGCGACTGGTTGTGGTCAACATCAACTGAAAGAAGAGAGGATCTGAGAGAAAGCATCTCTCGTAGTAGCAAACCCAGACACCTCATATCAGGATAAGCAAAGAAGGAACCAAGTGTGAGTGGAATGTTGTTACGAGCTCGTAACCAGTGCCGAACCCTAGAGAACACAGATAGGCCAGATACCACAGTCAGGGTCGTGTCCAACGTACACAACCAATAGGGCAAGACAGTGTGAGTAGTGTGCCCCAGCACGGTCCATAGCCATGGTGGGCCTAACACAGTCTAGGAACCTAGTCAGTAGGATAGGGCCCCCAGTTGGGTCTCGACGTGCTATCAGTCACGTCAGTGACACGTGGCCAACACTTGGCAGTTGCATGCTACCAGTCCTCACACTAGGCTAGGAGGGGCTTACTCTGTATCAGGGGGTAGGCAAGGTTGGGTGGATCAGTTAGTGTTTGCCCTACTGTGGTGTTAGGATCTATTACACTGGTATCAGAGCCATCTCCATCTTTGGGAGCTTAGTAGCAGCAGTAGAGAAAGCTATCAGAGGATAGGAAAGATCTCTCAGTTTCTCAGAAAATATTGGAGGAGGAGAATCGTTGTAGGTGTAGCCTTCAAACTTTTGATTTTCACTGAGAAATCACAGTAGTAAGGAGTCAGATTCCATGTGTAGGTAGTTCCCTGGAGAAGCAGCTGTTCTTCACAGATCTCAGAAAGTTTTCTACATATTTTCCAGCGGAATCAGAGTAGGAAGAAGTACATTCAGAGATTAGCATCTGATTTCCAGGGGAAAAATTTAGTAGTTCTCAGCGAATTTGAAGCCAAAAAGGAAGAGCAGGGTAAGCGCTGCTAGTGCTTCTGAAAATCCAGATTTTGGACAAGTTTTTGGGCCCCAACTTCAGAGATTTGGAGCAATAGTTTTCCTACCAGATCAGCAAGCAGGGAGCTTCTGAAATTTCAGAATCCAGAAGTGTGTTTGGACTTCAGATTTGCCTTTTTGTGGACAAATAGAGATGCTGTCAGACCAGCAAGGGGGGATAGCAAAAATTTCAGATCTTTTTGCACTTTTTCCAACCTCTATTCAGATTTTTCAGAACCACAAGTCTGAAAGCAGTTGAGGAAGAGCTGAGAAGGGCTTTTCTTCATTCTCTCTGTGGAAGTACAGTTCTCAGAAAGAGCTAAGTTTTCTTTCCCTTCTTATACAGTTGTAAATTAGTCTTTTGACTTTTTTTCATCAGAAGTTAAGGTACCTCTTTTTCAATTCCGAAGATGACCACTCCTCAGGGACCTGATCAACCCCCGGAGAGAGGCTTCGACGAACTTGAAACAAAAGCCTTGGCTTACAGTAAAGGGAAAGAACCTATGGAAATGGAAGAACGGGAACAATTTTCCGAAGAACTCGACGAACTAGTTACCAAGGAGCAGTTTCTCCAATTGGTAACAAAAGTGGATGAACTGAAGTTGGCATTATCCAATTTCAAGTCCAGTGTGGACGACTCGTTCGCTGAACTCAAAAGCTTGATTTTGAGTTCCGCGAAAGGAAGCCTTCCCTCCACTTCTCAGTTGTCCCCTTCTCCACTTCCATCAGATTCGGGTGAGACTTTACGGTCTCACCCCAGTGTTTTTAAAAATTTAAAGCCTCCTACTTTTAATGGGGAAGAGAAGGATAGAAATGCAGACATTCTACAAACCTTCCTCAGCAAATGGAAGAACATTCATGCTCTTAAACAGACCCCTGACCATTTGCAAGCTATTGAGGCCAGTCTTTCCTTAGGGCCCATGGCCTATAAGTGGTGGTTAAATCTCCAGGAGACTGGGCAGACTCCCCGGTCATGGAAAGCTTTTGACGAGGCCTTCCTAAGAGAATTCCTACCTGAAAATGAACTTGATAGAGCCTGGGAAGCCTAGGAAAGAACAGTAATGGACAAGTCCCTCATCCAATATATCTCACAATATCGAGAAGCAATTTTAAAGATTAAAAATATGGATGATTGTCAGAAAATCATGGGATTTGTTCGTGGCCTCAAAGATGAATATAAAGTAGAGGTCCAGAGAAACTCGCCTACTACCCTTGAGCAAGCTCTCAGATATGCTCAAATCTATGATGATTCAGTGAGTAGGAAGAGGGCGAGACAACAACCCCTTTCTGAGCAGCCTCCTCAGAAAGACTTTCAATTTTAAAAGAAATTTTTAAAAAGAAAGAACCAAGATAAATTTAAAGGTGAAGCTCCTCAGAAACGCCCTTCACTCATACAGCCCTTAAAACCAGATGATTTTGAAAAAGCCAAACAGGAACGTTTGTGCTCTGTGTGTATGGGCAAGGGACACACAGGGACTAGTAAATACACCCAATCTCCATTCTCAAATTCCCGATAGGTACGGTTCTCACGAGCATAACTCTCTGCCCTAGCTACAGCTTTGGACAAGTTATCTTGTGCCAACTCTAGCTTCTGCTGCATCTGAGCCAAAAATTCTAAAGCACTAGATAACCTATGTGGAATTCCTATGATTGCAGGACTCAGTGGCCTGAAACCATAATTGAGCTCAAATGGACTCAATCCAGTGGACGCATGTCTCTTATCATTGTACGCGAACTCCAATAGCGGTAAATGCTTTACCACATATGCCCTAAGCATATCTTCCAAGATCTGATTCACTCGCTCTGTCTGACCATCCGTCTGAGGATGCTTAGAGCTACTCATCCGCAACTGTGTTCCTAGCTTGGCGAACACCTCAATCCAGAAATTTCCCATAAACTTGGGATCCCTGTCAGAAACTATGGACTTCGGAAGACCATGTAACCTGACAATATTCTGAATAAACAACTCAGCAACTTGTGGAGCTGTGACCTTCTTGGTCGTTGCGATGAAGTGAGCCATCTTGGAAAATCTATCTACCACTACCATAATGGAATTTAATCCCTTCTGGGTCTTGGGAAGCCCAACAGTAAAATCCATAGAGATACTTTCCCACCTTCCTGTAGGTATCTCAAGTGGATGTAGCAAGCCCAAAGGACTTACTCTCTCGGCCTTGACAAGTCGTGCAACGCTGGACGTACTCTCTTACATCCCACTGCAATCGTGGCCAGAAATAATGCCTTCTTAAAAAGCTCGCTAGTCTTATCAATACCAGGGTGCCCTGCGCAGGGACTATCATGGCCTTCCTGAAGTATCTTACGACGAAGATCCTTCACGTCTAGCACGAAAACTCTTCCATTTCTCAATAACATACCATCCTTCACGGTGTATGTTAAATATGTACTGGTGTGTACCTTTACGGAAGCGACAGCCTCGACTGACTCTTCTGCTTGGTCAACTACCTTGCGCGTATTAGGCCACACACGCTGACAATGCGGGTCCTTTTCTTGAGCCTTCTTAATATCCTCCATGAGACCACTGTCAACCACAGTAAAGCTCATCTGATGCTATATACGAGATAGTGCATCAGCGACCACATTTTCGTTCCCTCTTCGGAAGCGAATTTCCAAATGAAATTCCTGTATCAGCTCGGCCCACCGAGCTTGGCAGCCCTTCAAATCTGGCTGAGTGCAAAAATACCTTAAACTATGAAGATCTGTGTACACATAAAACTTGGCGCCATATAAATAATGTCTCCACACCTTGAGCGCATGTATAATCGCATACAGCTCTTGCTCGTGTGTAGGATATCTTTGTTGAGTTGGTGTCAACTTCTCACTCTCAAAGGCTACTGGTCTACCCTCTTGGCTCAACATTGCGCCTATGACAATGCCACTTGCATCCATCTCTCATGTCTTTATGCTATCTTGATATCATTTAGATGTGCTAATTGTTGGATTTGAAACTTCTTTCTATTTTTGAGAGAGAGAATTGAATTGAATTGTATTAATGTCTATAAAATACCCTTGAGTATATGAGACAAATAAAAGAGTACATCAGTAAGGAGCATTGTCCATAAAAACCGGACTTATTCTAACTGCTACAAACAGAAATAAACCAGAAGAAAAAGAAAAACCAATGCTTCATCTCTAGCTATGGTGAGGGTACAAAAAGCAGTAGCTTAACCACCAGCTACACGGAGGAGAAAACTGACTAACTAAGAGAGAAAAACTGCGTGATCTGGTGGGAGGCACAAGGTGGCGAGTTCGAGAAGGTCGAAGGGGGCGCTGGAGCTTCGGTCGTCGAGCTGGGATGTCAATCTCATCATCTGATAAATCATCTCTACCTCTTTTTGGAAAGAAACGTGTAATATGCGACTGGTTGTGGTCAACATCAACTGAAAGAAGAGAGGATCTGAGAGAAAGCATCTCTCATAGTAGCAAACCCAGACATCTCATATCAGGATAAGCAAAGAGGGAACCAAGTGTGAGTGGAATGTTGTTACGAGCTCGTAACTAGTGCCGAACCCTAGAGAACACAGATAGGGCAGATACCACAGTCAGGGTCGTGTCCAGCGTACACGACCAACAGGGCAAGACAGTGTGAGTAGTGTGCCCCAGCACGGTCCATAGCCATGTGTTATGAGCTCGTAACCAGTGCCGAACCCTAGGGAACACAGATAAGTCAGATACCACAGTCAGGGTCGTGTCCAGCGTACATGACCAACAGGGCAAGACAGTGTGAGTAGTGTGCCCCAGCACGGTCCATAGCCATGGCGGGCCTAACACAGCCTAGGGACCCTGTCAGCAGGATAGGGCCCCCAGTTGGGTCCCGACATGCAGTCGGCCACGTCAGTGCCACGTGGCCGACACTTGGCAGTAGCATGCTACCAGTCCTCACATTGGGCTAGGAGGGGCTTACTCCATCAGGGAGTAGGCAAGGTTGGGTGGATCAGTAAGTGTTTGCCCTACTGTGGTGTTAGGATTATTACACTGGTATCAGAGCCATCTCCATCTTTGGGAGTTAAGTAGCAGCGGGGAGAAAGTAGAGAGATTGCTCAGAATCTCTTAAAAACTTTGGTAAATACCAGCGCCGGAGGAGTAGCTTTCCACTGTGAAAATCTCCGTTGAATCATCTTCCTTTCAGTTGGAATATCAATTAGATTTCTGAAACAGATCCATCCCTGTAGAGACAGCTATCTGACAAGACAATTTCAGTGGAATTCTGAATCATCTGAGCGGAATTTCAAGGGAAAAAGACGGGCAGATCCATCGCTGTAGAGCTAGCCCTCAGATCTGAAAATTGTAGCAAGTTCTGAGTAGATTAGAGCAAGTCTAATCAAAAATAGAGTGGCAGGGTCAGCGCTGGACAGGGAGTTTAAAAATTGGATTTTCATCCCTGATTTCTGAGATTTTTCAGTAGTTTGAAGCTTCAAACTAGATTGCTACAGACCAACGACCTACTACTTGAAGTCAGATCAGAGATTCAAGCGAGTTTTGGGCCTTGAATTTCAGAAAATTGGGCCAAACAGGTGGCTGTCCAGCCAGCGAGGGCAGAGACACAAAAAATTCCGGATTTCTTTTTGTAAATTTCCGGTTTTAACTCGGTTTGTTGGAGCCCCACACCTGAAATCAGATCAGTCAGATACTCAACTCAAGAACCGGGAAATTTGGCACCGTTTTGAAGCTTCAAACTGCATTTTCCTGGACAGCAGGTCTGAAATCTTGGGTAAAAGAGCTGAGAGGGTTCTTCTTCATTCTTTCTTTGGAAGTACAGTCCTCAGAAACAGCTAAGTCATCTTTCCTTTCCCTTGTACAGTTGTAAATTAGTCTTTTAGACTTTTTTTTCCTTCAGAGGTTAAGGTAGCTCTCCTTCAGTTCCGAAGATGACCAACCCTAAACCCTAAACCCCCGGAGAGAGGCTTCGACGAACTTGAAACAGAAGCCTTGGCTAACAGAAAAGGGAAGGAACCCATGGAAGTGGAAGAACAAGAACAGTTCACCGAAGAACTCGACGAACTGGTTACCAAGGAGCAGTTTCTCCAATTGGTAACAGAAGTGGATGAACTGAAGTTGGCATTAGCCAATTTCAAGTCCAGTGTGGACGACTCGTTCGCTGAACTCAAAAGCTTGATTTTGAGTTCCTCGAAAGGAAGCCTTACCTCCACTTCTCAGTTATCCCCTTCTCCATTTCCATCAGTTTCGGGTGAGACTTTACGGTCTCACCCCAGTGTTTTTAAAGATTTAAAACCTCCTACTTTTAATGGGGAAGAGAAGGATAGAAACGCAGACATTCTACAAACCTTCCTCAGCAAATGGAAGAACATTCATGCTATTAAACAGACTCTGACCATTTGCAAGCAATTCAGGCCAGTCTTTCCTTAGGGCCTATGGCCTATAAGTGGTGGTTAAATCTCCAGGAGACTGGGCAGACTCCCCGGTCATGGAAAGCTTTTGAAGAAGCTTTCGTAAGAGAATTTCTACCAGAAAATGAACTGGATAGAGCCTGGGAAACCTGGGAAAGAACAGTAATGGATAAATCCCTCATCCAATATATCTCGCCGTATCGAGAAGCAATTTTAAAGATTAAAAATATGGATGACTATCAGAAAATCAAGGGATTTGTCCGTGGCCTCAAAGATGAATATAAAGTAGAGGTTCAGAGAAACTCCCCTACTACCCTTGAGCAAGCTCTCAGATATGCTCAAATCTATGATGATTCAGTGGGTAGGAAGAGGGCGAGACAGCAGCCACTTTCTGAGCAGCCTCCTCATAAAGACAATCAATTTTAAAAGAAATTCTTTAAAAGAAAGAACCAAGATAAATTTAAAGGTGAAGCTCCTCAGAAACGCCCTTCACTCATACAGCCCTTAAAACCAGATGATTTTGAGAAAGCCAAACAGGAACGTTTGTGCTCTGTGTGTATGGGCAAGGGACACACAGTCAGACAATGTCCGAAGGGGCCTTTCACTAAAAAAGATAAGAAAGATAAAAAACAAGTTCATCTTGTTCAGACTATATGTTTCCCCAGTGACTCGGCAGCTTCCGAGATCAAAGTGTATCATGAAGATCATGAACACTGTTGCCAGCTGACCTCTGCAATGCTAGCAAGACCCTTCAGCTTTGGGAAACCCATAATTTCATCAACCACGCCCTAGTTAAAAAACTTAGACTTCCAGAAGTACCTAGTCAGCATAGGTACATAGTTTCACTAGCTAAGGGTGAAGATAAGAAAATTTGGAAAACTATGGTAAGTAATCTAAATCTTGGTATTCAGGGGTACCAAGATGACATAAACTTTCAGATAATGCACCTGGATTGAACAGACATTGTTCTCGGGAGAGATTGGCTCTACAATTTAGACCTTCCCTCCACAGAAACTATCAGGAGAACACCCTCAGCTTTCAGCATAAAGGCCGAGAGATCCAGTTGCATGGGGAGCATGATGTTCCCAACAGCCCTATGGTCTGCTGTTCAGAGCTCTGTCAGCTAATCGAAGACGAAGACCATCAGGTATTCTTATGTGACTTTCAGTTTATTCCTGAAGTTTCTATTTCCAGTTCTATTCAGCAGAAAATCAGTAAATTAGAAACTTTATTGTCTAAATTTAAAGATGTTTTTCCTGAAGATTTGCCACATGGTTTACCACCTAGCAGAGAGGTAGATCATGTAATAAACCTAGTACCAGGTACAGCACCTGTTTCTAAACCTCCGTATCGGGTCAGCCGAACAGAGGATGAAGAAATAACTAGGCAGTTAACAGATTATCTTGGGAAAAGGCCAAATTCAGACAAGTAGTTCACCATGGGCCTCACCAGTCCTATTGGTGAAAAAGAAAGAGGGGTCTATGCGTCTTTGCGTAGATTACAGAGCCCTCAATAAAGTTAAATTAAGAATAAATACCCTATGCCTCGGGCAGACGAGTTGTTTGACCAACTCGACGGGGCTAAATTTTTCAGCAAAATAGACCTCAGATCGGGATATCATCAAGTCCGTATAAAATCGGAAGATGTCTCGAAAACAGCTTTTAGGACTCGTCACGGTCATTATGAGTTTAAGGTGATGCCATTTGGGCTCACAAATGCTCCAGCTACCTTTATGACCTTGATGAACAGTGTCCTCGGACCATACTTGGGTAAGTTTGTAGTCGTATTTTTATATGACATCCTCGTCTACAGCAAAACGAGGAAGGAGCATCTAAAACACCTCAAAAGGTGTTTCGACTGCTCAGAAAGCATAAGCTCTATGTTAAACAATCCAAGTGTGAATTCTTCGTTGAAGAAGTAGCATATTTGGGTCACATTATCTCTTCAGATGGGATTAAGATGGACCCAAATAAGGTTAAAGCCATACTCAGTTGGCTGAGACCTCAGAATATTTTGGAACTTCAGATCTTTCTTGGTTTGGCGGGATATTACAGACGATTTGTCAAGGAATATGCTCAGATAGCAGTTCCTATGACAAATCTCCTTAAGGGGAAGGGAAAGGAGTTCATTTGGGAGTCCGCACAGCAGGAGAGCTTTGATGCTCTCAAAACAGCCTTAGCTACAGCACTAGTTTTAAAAGTCGTCGACCCCAATCAGCCATTTGTGGTCGAAACAGATGCTAGCGACTCTGCAGTAGGTGTTGTGCTAACTCAGGGTGGACGACCAGTTGCGTTCGAGAGTAAAAACTCGAGCCAGATCAGACTAGGTACAGTGCCTATGAAAAGGAACTCTTTTCTATAGTCCATGCCCTTAAGACTTGGAGGCATTATTTGTATGTTGCCAACTTTGAGGTCCTGACAGACCATGAGAGTCTCAGATACCTTTGCAATCAACCTGAGCTTAGAGGTCGGAAAGCTCGTTGGGTAGAGTTGATGCAAGAGTTTGACATGTCTATCAGATATAGACGTGGAAAATTCAATACAGTAGCAGATGCCCTTAGCAGAATGCCTATGATAAACGAGCTGAGTTTTACTCAGATTCGTAATGAGTTACTCGAGTCCTTGAGAGGGAAATGCCAGCAAGATGCATTCTTCTCTACTATCTGGCACATCCTCATAAAAGTGAGTTTGGTTGTTACTTGTGCGAGCATTAAAGTCTCCAACAAGCAAGACGTAACCACGTATGGAAAGGCGAGCAATATCATCGGCAAGGGTCTGAAATGGATCTCCTCCCATATCCGTAAACACCCAAGTATGAGGAGCAAATTAGTAGATTGCGACATACAAATCTCCATCCAATCCCAAAAAATAAGCACTGAGAGAAAGCCACAAGAATCTACCATAATTGTCCGACGAATGCATGCGAACAAAAGGAGTATGGAGAGATTGATACAGACATGCCACACCTCCGGAAGCACGAAGAAGATGGCCCTGAAGCATAGGACGGGGGGCTAAGAGCCACTAGTAACCAGAGATAGGTGGGAGTGGGTGAGTAGGAGATTCATGTGTCTCAGCAAAGAAGAAAACGTGCCCCGAGCGCAGATACTGAGCTAGGTCCGCTTCCGTAGAAGAGGTAGAGAGGCCGCCACAATTCCAAAAACCAAAAGTGATGCTAGCAGGGGTTATCGGGCGATGCAATGTTGTACCCTCGGTAGGAAGACCCCGCAACCACAAGTTTAACTTCTTATCATCTCGGCCTTGTTGTTCTGCCAGGACGCCTTGTACCGTGGAGTCCAAGGAGGGGGCTGCGGAAGATGGAGTGGCGGTGGAGGATTTAAATGTAGAAGCCCGTGATGTGGTCGCACGGACCTCTTTCTCGAGAGGAGGGATCTTCTGGACGTGTTCCACAGTTTCATGAAGACGTTGTTCAAGTACATGGATGCGACTAGCACTCTCAGCAGTGTCATGAATTTGGCGCTCAAGGTGGTGGATCTTACCGATAGAAGCTTTAGCATCCTCAACTTTACTTGTGATGTTGGGGATGATGTTGCCCTGCAAATCACCAAGCTCCACACGAAGAGAAGTGATTTCAGCCTGTTGGGCATCAATCTTGGCAGCCTTGGTAAGCAGATCCGCACGTAGTTTAGCAAGTTGAGAGAGAACATTTGCAAATTGCTTAGAGATGTGGTCATTCAAAGAGGAGATGTTCTCCAGAGTGGCCTAGCGAGCATAAGTGTGGGCGGTGTCCCCCATATGCGATGAGGATGAAGCGACAACTGGTGATGGCTGAGCACTTACAAACGCGTAATGACCGGTGGACAGTGTCTCCAAAGTGCGAGGACGCTTTCGAGGGTTTTTCGGCATGAAGCTCTTAGCCCGCTTTATGTGCAAATCTAAACCTGGAGCCGTGAGATAGGAAGAAGGCAATTGAGGAAGAGCAGGGTGAGCGAAGAAGCAAGGAAGGGCAAGGCCAATGATGGAGGTAGAAGAAGTGGAAGGGCAGCAAGGAGTGCTTAAGCATAAACCCTAGGCAAATGCCCTAGGAAATGGTTGGGAAGTCCAAAAAAGACTTAGAAAGTGGCTGAAAAATGCAAAAAACCACCTGGAAATTGCGGAAATGCAAAAGTGACTTAGAAATTTGCTGGGAAATCCAAAAACGACCTAGAAATTGGCTGAGAAATCCAAAAAAGATCTAGGTATTGGCTGGAAAATCCAAAAACAACTTGGAAAATGGCTGGAAAAATCCAAAAATGACCCGGAAAAACGACGTAGATATAGGCTGGAAAATCCAAAAATGACCAAGAAAATGATTGGGAAACCCAAAAACGACCTAGATATAGACCAGAATGGGAATGAGCAAATGAGCCAGCGGGCAACCATCTCCACCTTCTTCACGAATGAAGTGCTCAAGATCATCAATATAAAGTGCAAACAACGGAAGGGACAGTGGGCAACCTTGCTTCACACCAACAGTGCTACGGATGGGAGAAGACAAATCAGTACCCAACTGAATACCTGCTAGAACTCTCATACAGAGCAACCACTGTTGCGAGAATAGAGTCGGAAAAGCCAAGTTGACGTAGTCTGCTGATCAAAAGATAACGGGGAACAGTATCAAAGGCCTTAGAGAGATCAACGAAACAAGCAAATACCTTCTTGCCCATATGCTTTGCCTCCTCCATGATAGTACGTAGGGTGAGGACATGATCAAGAGTGCTATAACCCCGGTGGAAGCTAGCCTGGCCAGTCGCATACAATAGTCGAGAATCAGCCTCTGCCGTAACGAAGTTCTGACAGAATAGTGACGTACAACTTGGCCATGGTATGACCAATCATAATAGTGCGATAGTTGTGGAGATTCATGGCATCACCTACTTTAAGAATAGGGTGATGGGGAAACCATCAACGACAGAGCGGTTGAAACAGCGGGCCAAGAAAGGGGAGGCGAGTTGGGCAACTGGCTTGAGGAGCTCGGCTGAAAGGAGGTCAATGTCAGACATACGATTGTTCTTGAGTTTGCAGATGGTGGCTTCAACCATGTCAGGAGCAAAGAGGTCACAGTGGGTAGGACGAGAAGAAAGAGAGATGGAAGGGTGAGCAGTTGTATATAGGTTGGTTGCATAGTCGACCCAGGATTGAAGAGGGTTGGGTGCAATGGATAGGGGATTGTAAGATATCTAAACACCACAGTAGGGCAAACACTAACTGAACCACCCAGCCTTGCCTACTCCCTGATATGAAGCAAGCCCCTCCTAGCCCAGTGTGAGGCCTGGTAGCATGCACACTGCCAAGTGTCGGCCACGTGGCCTTGTCGTGGCCGACTGCACGTCGGGACCCAACGTGGGGCCCTATCCTGCTGACAAGGTCCCTAGGCTGTGTTAGGCCAATCATGGCTATGGACCATGCCGGGGAACACCACTCACACTGTCTTGCCCTGTTGGTCGTGTATGTTGGACGTGACCCTGACTGTGGTATCTGACCTCCTGTGTTCTCTAGGGTTCGGCACTGGTTACGTGCTCGTAACACTGTCCTCTAAGACAAAGTCTGGAAAAATCTTGTGAAGGACGCTGCCTCTTTCCTAAGTGGCATTCTCAACAGGCTGATCATTCCACTTAACCAGATATTCTCGGTAGAGAGGCATTCTACTAAGGGCATCTGCTACTGTATTGAATTTCCGCCGTCTATATCTGATAGACATATCAAACTCTTGCATCAACTCTGTCCAACGAGCTTTCTGACCTCTAAGCTCAGGTTGATTGCAAGGGTATTTGAGACTTTCATGGTCTGTCAAGACCTCAAAGTTGACACCATACAAATAATGCCTCCAAGTCTTAAGGGCATGGAGAGTTCCTTTTCATAGGCATTGTACCTAGTTTGAGCTGGCTCGAGTTTTTTACTCTCGAATGAAACTGGTCGTCCACTCTGAGTTAGTACATCACCAACTGCAAAGTCGCTAGCATCTGTTTCGACCACAAATGGTTGATTGGGGTCGACGACTTTTAAAACTGGTGCTGTAGCTAAGGCTGTTTTGAGAGCATCAAAGCTCTCCTGTTGTGCGGACTCCCAAATGAACTCCTTTCCCTTCCCCTTAAGAAGATTTGTCATAGGAACTGCTACCTGAGCATATTCCTTGACAAATCATCTGTAATATCCCGCCAAACCAAGAAAGATTTGAAGCTCTAGAATATTCTGAGGTCTCAGCCAACTGAGTATGGCTTTAACCTCACTGGGGTCCATCTTAATCCCATCTGCCGAGATAATGTGACCCAAATAAGCTACTTCTTCAACGAAGAATTCACACTTGGATTCTTTAGCATAAAGCTTATGCTTTCCAAGCAGTCGAAACACCTTTCTAAGGTGTTTAAGATGTTCCTTCCTCGTTTTGCTGTAACCGAAGATGTCATCTAAAAATACGACTACAAACTTTCCCAAGTAGGTCTGAGGACACTGTTCATCAAGGTCATAAAGGTAGCTAGAGCATTTGTGAGCCCAAATGGCATCAACTTAAACTCATAATGACCATGACGAGTCCTAAAAGTTGTTTTCGGAACATCTTCCGACTTTACACGAACTTGATGATATCCCGATCTAAGGTCTATTTTACTGAAAAAATTTAGCCCTGTCGAGTTGATCAAACAACTCGTCTGCCCAAGGCATTGGGTACTTATTCTTAATTGTGACTTTATTGAGAGCTCTGTAATCTTCTCAAAGACGCATAGACCCCTCCTTTTTCACCAAAAGAACTGGTGAGGCCCATGGTGAACTACTTGTCTGAATTTGTCCTTTCCCAAGATAATATGTTAACTGCCTAGTTATTCCTTCATCCTCTATTCGGCTGACCCGATACGGAGGTTTAGAAACAGGTGCTGTACCTGGTACTAGGTTTATTACATGATCTACCTCTCTGCTAGGTGGTAAACCATGTGGCAAATCTTCAAGAAAAACATCTTTAAATTTAGACAATAAAGTTTCTAATTTACTGATTTTCTGCTGAATAGAACTGGAAATAGAAACTTCAGGAATAAACTGAAAGTCACATAAGAATACCTGATGGTCTTCGTCTCCGATTAGCTGACAGAGCTCTGAATTGCAGACCATAGGGCTGTTGGGAACATCATGCTCCCCATGCAACTGGATCTCTCGGCCTTTATGCTGAAAGCTAAGGGTGTTCTCCTGATAGTTTCTGTGGAGGGAAGGTCCTAAACTGTAGAGCCAATCTCTCCCGAGAACAATGTCTGTGCGATCCAGGTGCATTATCTAAAAGTTTATTTCATCTTGGTACCCCTGAATACCAAGATTTAGATTACTTACCATAGTTTCCCAAATTTTCTTATCTTCACCCTTAGCTAGTGAAACTATGTACCTATGCTGACTAGGTACTTCTGGAAGTCTGAGTTTTTTAACTAGGGTGTGGTTGATGAAATTATGGGTTGCCCCATCATCAACCATAACTCTTACTGGTTGGTTACCAGCTTTCCCATGCATACGTACTAGGTCATGCGGCCCAAAGCTGAAGGGTCTTGCTAGCATTGCAGAGGTCAGCTGGCAACAGTGTTCATGATCTTCATGATACACTTTGATCTCGGAAGCTGCCGAGTCACTGGGGAAACATATAGTCTGAACAAGATGAACTTGTTTTTTATCTTTCTTATCTTTTTTAGTGAAAGGCCCCTTAGGACATTGTCTGACTGTGTGTCCCTTGCCCATACACACAGAGCACAAACGTTCATGTTTGGCTTTCTCAAAATCATCTGGTTTTAAGGGCTGTATGAGTGAAGGGCGTTTCTGAGGAGCTTCACCTTTAAATTTATCTTGGTTATTTCTTTTTAAGAATTTCTTTTAGAATTGATTGTCTTTATGAGGAGGCTGCTCAGAAAGTGGCTGTTGTCTCGCCCTCTTCCTACCCACTGAATCATCATAGATTTGAGCATATCTGAGAGCTTGCTCAAGGGTAGTAGGGGAGTTTCTCTGAACCTCTACTTTATATTCATCTTTGAGGCCACGGACAAATCCCTTGACTTTCTGATAGTCATCCATATTTTTAATTTTTAAGATTGCTTCTCGATACTGCGAGATATATTGGATTAGGGACTTGTCCATTAGTGTTTTCTCCCAGGCTTCCCAAGCTCTATCAAGTTCATTTTCTGGTAGAAATTCTGTTAGGAAGGCCTCTTCAAAGGCTTTCCATGACCGGGGAGTCTACCCAGTCTCCTGGAGATTTAACCACCGCTTATAGGCCATGGGCCCTAGGGAAAGACTGGCCTCAATTGCTTGCAAATGGTCAGGGGTTTGTTTAAGAGCATGAATGTTCTTTCATTTGTTGAGGAAGGTTTGTAGAATGTCTGCATTTCTATCCTTCTCTTCCCCAATAGAAGTAGGAGGCTTGAAGTCTTTAAAGACACTAGGGTGAGACCGCATAGGCTCACCCAAAACGAATGGAAGTGGAGAAGGGGACACCTGAGAAGTGTAGGGAAGGCTTCCTTTCGCGGAACTCAAAATCAAGAATTGAGTTCAGCGAACGAGTCGTTCACACTGGACTTGAAATTGGCTAATGCCAACTTCGGTTCATCCACTTATGTTACCAAATGGAGGAATTGCTCCTTGGTAACCAATTCGCCGAGTTCTTCGGCGAATTGTTCCTGTTCTTCCATTTCCATGGGTTCTTTCCCTTTACTGTAACCCAAGGCTTTTGTTTCAAGTTCGTCGATGCCTCTCTCTAGGGGTTGATCAGGTCCCTAAGGAGTGGTCATTTTCAGAACTGAAAGAGAGGTACCTTTGTAGGAAAAGAGTCAAGTCACCAAGATCTAGTTATCAATCAATCTCCACAAGAAACAAAAGAGAAGAGGCTGGGCGCCCAACTCTAAGAGAGAGAAAGAAAGAAAGAAAGAAAGAAAGAAAGCCTTATTAATGTCTTTTCCATGCCAAAGGCATATAAGACTAATGAAGTACATGTCAAGTATGTGGTAACCATGGGAGTTTATAAAACGTCTCCAAAACTAGGCGCCCAACTCTAAGAGAGAGAGAGAAAAACAGCAACAAGAGCAATGGAGAGCAATGCTTAGCCAAACTGTAAAAATGGAATACACAATGAGCATCTAAGTACTCTACCTGGATGTGACCAAATGCCACCAAACCCTAAGGTTAGCCACTTACTAGATGTAGGGCACCCCCAAAAGTCAAGATAGGGCCCCTAAACTAAATTAGACCCCTAAGGACCCACGAGTCAGTACATGACCAAAATTGGATCCAACTGAACTTAAGACAAACTTAAGATGGCCTAAATAACTAAATACCCATGGTTACACAAATCTCGACCTTTTGGGTCAAAGTAACCTATGGATTAACTTTAGCATAGTCATTTATTTCTAACACCCTCCTTAAATGACAATGCAAAAACTGAAATCTTCACTATGTAACAAAACCAACACGTGGTATCAAATTTAAAGCTTTGCATAAAGCTTCAAATCTGACTCTAGGCAACACCTTAGTGAAGAGGTCTGCAATATTATCCTCCGTAGGACAATATTCAAGTAAAATGTCGCCATCATGAAGTCTCTCCCGAACAAAGTGATAATGGATCTCGATGTCCTTCGTCCTCGCTTGAAAAACAGGATTCCGTGCAATGGCAATAGCACTTTGACTATCACGAAAGATAAGAGTGGGTGAGGGCTCGCCGAACTTCACGTCAACAAGTAGTCTTCTCAGCCATAAACAATCCGTTGTGGCTGAGAATATCGCTCTATATTCTGCCTCACTAGAAGAAGTAGCAACAGTGGGCTGCTTTTTACTTAACCACAAAATTGCAGAATTTCCATAGAAAAAGCAATGTCCACTTGTAGAGCGTCTAGTGTCTTGATCTCCACCCCAATCCGAGTCACTAAAACCAACCAAACATGCATCATCACAAGCAGGAAAAACCAGTCCATGACTTTTTGTTCCTTGAAGATATCGAAAGATCTTCTTCAACGCTTTCCAATGTGATGTCATCGGGGCGCTCCAGGCAAAACAGTCTTTATATTCCACCAACAAGGATCGTAGTCTCTTGAACTGCATGGTTGTTAACTGCTCTCCCACATGCACTATCCTTTCTTCTTCACCTAGTTCCGCAAGATTCATCGGTTGTGTTCGTGCAGGTCCCTTGAAGACTTGTTCCGCTGGATTGACTCATGAGTAAGACACTATAAGAAATGTCCGGTCTTGAATTACATAGGTAAATGAGACAGCCAATAGCTTGACAATATAAAGTAGTGTCAAATGATTCACCATCACCTTGACTACTTAATTTCAGACCTATCTCCATAGGTGTAGCAACCGGCTTGCAATCTTCCATCTTGAACCGCTTCAAAATCTGCCCAATGTAGCGTTCTTGAGAGATGAAAGTTCCAAACCCTTCTTGTACAAATTCAAGACCAAGATAAAAATGCAATAGGCCTAAATCTGAGATTTTAAAAACCATACCAAGATCAAGTATTACGGCATCAATCTGCTGCTCATTACTTCCCGTAATAATAATATCATCAACATAAAGCAAAATAATAATGATATAATCTGAAGTATGCTTGACATAAAGAGTAGATTCGCGAGGACTATTAGCAAACCCTCGATCACAAAAGTAGGCATGTATCTTTTGATACCACATCCTCGGAGCTTGCTTCAGTCCATAAAGTGCCTTCTTGAGAAGACAAGCTTTATCTCTCAAAAACCAGCAGGTTGTTGAAAGTACACTTCCTCATTGAGATCACCATTGAGGAATGTTGTCTTTATGTCAAGTTGCCGCAAACGCCAACCAAAGTGGGCAGCCAAAGAGGTTACTACCCTCACGGTAGTCATCCGAGCAGTAGGAGAAAAAGTCTCCTCATAATCAATCCCCTTTTGCTGAGCATAGCCTTTGGCAACGAGCCTTGCCTTGTACCTTTCAATGGTACCATCTGCCTTATACTTGATTTTGTATACCCATTTAGAACCAATTGCCTTCTTCCCATGAGGAAGATCAACAAGAACCCAAATCTGGCTCTTCATAAGTGAGTCATACTCATCTTGCATCGCATCCTCCCAACATTTTACTTTCTTGGCCTGCTTGTAAAAAACAGGTTCTTCTGCAACATCTCCATGAGATGTAAGAGCAAGATCTGAAAAATCAGCATAGTCCACTGATTTTGTAGAGGCACGTGTCTTTCCATCATAAAATGAACTTACTTTGCTATCCCGCAAAGTCGACAACAGCCACCGTGGGACTGTTTTGGGCTGTCCAACAACCATGTCTCTTCTTACAATTTGCTGTCCAAGATCCTTCGACAACGCACTTGGCTGTCCAAGATCTTCCAAAACTGGTCCTTGTTGTCCAACAGTTCCTGCAGGCTGATTTTGGGCAACAACGGGCGGTTCTTGATGAACATTAGGCTCTAAACTTGATGAGGTGTTGGGCAGGTCGAAACTGGTTGATTGCTGCCCCTTATCTCCAGCAATAGAAGATGGTACCAAATCTGGAAAAACTTCAACATTCACACTATGTGGGCTGTCCCCCTAAGAGAGATACTCAAAGATGAAACAAATGGAAGATAAGATGAAGGTAATGAGTTGAGAGTAATGGAAACAAATTGAGCATCCTCAGTTATCTCATCAATATTGAGAAGCTCCTCACGAAGATCCTTGATCTTTGTCAAGTGATTGGTCACTTGATCCCCTTCTTGCATCTTCAACAAAGAAAGCTGATTTCTAAGATACACCACTCTTGCTGGATTTTTGACTCTATACATAGTATAAAGTGTATCCCACGCACTTTTAGATGTCTTACAAGACCTAATATGAGGTAAGATAGATCTTTTCACAGCAAGAGCAACCATAGAATGTGCTTGTGCATCCCTTCTATCCCACTTCTTTTGTTCTTCCGAAGATGTAGAAGATGATGTTGATGATGATGACCATGAGGTGTAGGAGATGCCAAAGACGGAGGCCTTTCCTCATCACCATTGACCAAATCCCACAACCCTTTCGCTATGAGAAGATTCTTCATCATATGACTCCACAAGGAGTAATTTGTGCCATCCAACCGATCTTCACTGAACAAAGAGCCGATAGCTTCCGATTCTTTAGCCATTACCTCCAACAAAATTTCAGCTTGTAGTCAATCAACTTATTGGAGATATATTCACCTCCATTATCACTTCTTAATACCTTAATCTTGGTACTAAGTTGAGTTTATCCAAAGTCTTGAACTTTACAAAAGAATCAAACACCATAGATTTGCTAGACAAGAGGTACATCCAACAAAATCTAGAATAGTCATCAATGAAGATTACATAATACTTGGCACCACCATTAGACTCATGTGAAAAGCTATGAACATCCGAATGGATGAGTTCAAGAGGAGAGCTTGATCTTGATGTAGATCTTGAGAAGGGTAGCTTGTGAGCCTTTGAGAGGCTGCATGCTTCACATCTCTTCCCACACTTTGACAAATTCTTTGGGAGTCCAACTGCAAGCTCCTTTGCAACCATAGATTCCATGGCTTTGAAGTTGGGGTGGCCCAACCTTTTGTGCCATAGTTCCACCTTTGATAACTCCACCTTTGCCAAGTTAACACTCTCCACTGCAACATTAGCATCAAGCTTAAACAATCTACCTTGCTTAAAGCCTTTGGCTATACATTCATCATTTCTAAGGATGGACAAACTCCATGCTTAAATTGTACATCAAGGCCATTATCCATTAACTGGCCAACACTAAGCAAATTCTTGGTTAACTTAGGAACATAAAGAACATTATCAAGATTCATCCTTTTGGATGATCCAACTAACAATGGAATGGTCCCTATTCCACTTATCTTACATTTTTGACTACTTGCAGTATAGATTGATCTATGTAAATGATTGTAAGAAAGTAAAGTGGAGAAAATGTCCTTTTGATATGTCATGTGGGAACTAGCCCCACTGTCAATCCACCAAGAATCATCGGTGTTGCTCTTGGATGATGGTGGTTTGTTGGAAACCATCAAGGAGGACTCTTCATCCTCCTCCTCCTCCTGATGTGCAATGTTGCTTTGTTTGCTCTCTTGTGCCTTCTTCTTCTTGAGACATTCTAATGCAAAATGTCCTTTCTTTCCACAGAAAAAACATTTGTACTTGGACTTGTCTTTGATCTTGCCCTTTGAGCTTGAAGCCTCATCCTCCTCCTTGGTCTCCTTGAAGTGCTTCTTCTTGCCATTGGTCTTCTTCTTGCCTTTGAATGAGAAATTAGCTTTCTCATCACCATCCTGCAGAGAAATAGCATTCATTCTTGCATTGGTATGCATCATCCTACACTCTTCAGCCACTAATACACTGTGAAGCTTTTCTATAGTGGGCAAAGTGTCTTGGATTGCAAAGCTTTGGACCAAATTTGAAAAGTCACTCCCTAGACCGTTGAGGACAATCTGAACAAGCTCACTATCCTGAATCTTCTCTCCAATGGAGGCTAACTCCCTATTGAGAGACTTGATTCTGAGCACATAAACCTGTGCACTCTCGTCACTTCTCTTCATGCTTTGCAGAATCTGATTCCTAAGCAAGAGAACCCTTGAAGTGTTACTAGACTCATAGATTGATCTTAAAGATTCCCAAGCCTCTTTAGCAATGGTACAAGCTGATACTTCTTTCTTAAGTCAATGCTTACATTCATCTTCACATAGTGAAGTGCAAGCCTAGATCTTCTTATGTATTTAGCTTACTCCTGTGCACCTAGAGGTTCATCTTCATCATCAATCAGAAACTCATAGAGATCCTGGTGCACCATGAGTGACTCCAGACTCACTTTCCAAATAGCATAATTGGTAGAATTTAACCTCTCACTAGCTTCTAGAAGGTATGCTCAAGCAGATCCCATCTTACTAGTAAGATTCTACACACAAGATATAGATTTGGTTGAACTTGAAACTCACAAAGGTTTCTAACTTGCAGTGTTTCACTCAAATGTTGACTTTTAATCCAACAAATGAACTTGTAATCACAGTTCCATCACTCCCTCACAAAGCTGGAATGAAGATAAGATGAAGTGAAAACTACTCTCAAGCAAATCTTGCCAATCTTGGCTATTTTTGGACAATAACTGACTCTATCTCTCTCTTTCAATTTGATGTACTTTCTAGACCTGGTTTCCACTTTAAGAAGGTCTGAAATCAGCCTAGATTAATTAGTTATCATGAAACAAATTCAAAACTAATTTATGGCAAATGATCTTGGTAGCTTATCCTAGGATTTGCTCCAAAAATTACATCAAACTGACACCAGATGAAATTACTGTGATCCAATAAATATGGGGTTTTAAATGCTGGTTCAGAGATGCCCCCACGTGTGAACAATACGGATTTTGATCCTGAAAAAGTTTGGGATCAAATCCTCTCACCAAAACCTGGATACCAGCTCGCCCTTCCAATACTAGCTTTTTGCACCAAAACCTACTAAAACTGGATTAGTTTCAAACACTGATCAATAGCCTTGTACTTGGCTCTGATACCATGTTAAAAGTACAGTACTAAGGACCATAAATGGATCTTTGAATGATTTGAATTGAATGATCTAAATCGATAGCACCTATATGAAAAGTTCTTTATTTCGTTGCTCTTAAAACTAGTTATAGTAAAAACTTCTCACATGGTATCAGAGCCATGGTTGTGTGAGTGTGGTCGGCGGGTGTAGCTAAAAAAAGGGCTATGCTGCTTTGAGGGGGAATGTTAGAACGTGTCAAGGCTATAGCCCTTCCACAACACTCTAGGAACACAATGTAGCTCAAGTGGTAGAGCACACTCCACCGGAAAGGGGGAAGTTCTAGGTTCAATCCCTAGCCCGATAGTCGCTCGGATGCAAGGTCTCCGTAGCACTTGAAATCATCAAAAACGGATAGGTAATTCAAAAGTAGTTTTCAGCCATAGCACATAATAGGGAAACATGAAGAACAAGATGATGGTGTCCCACGAGTAGAGAGAGAATAGAATAGAAATTAATGTCTGTAGAGGAGGAAACAAATTCATTTACCATGTAGTATATCAATTTGGTTTCCATACAAGAGTTTTCTCATGAAGAGAAGACAAATACTATTTTCATGCAAGAGATTTCTGAAGAAGAGAAACTACTTGCTCAATATCTCAATTATGACTTGCAAGTCAATTAGGTCAATGAAGATTCAAAGATTCAAAGAATGACGAACTTCTATAAAAAACAGAAGTGCCCAGAGAGTTGTCAGCTAAAAAAATTCACTCGCTACTTCAAGAAATTCTTTCACAGCTCGATAGTCCCCTTGAATAGCATCATCCTCAGCTTTTCTCCACTTTTGCTACTTAGTGAACTGTTCATTCCAGAAGGCTAAAAGAGCACTGACGTCAGATTCAATATCCAGCAGTTTTGCCTTCAAATGTTCATGAAAAAAAATAAACAAACACCATATCAGAGACACCAAATCGTCTCCAGGTTCATAGCAAACCTCGTCACTTTTCAAGAGCTCATTCAGTATTCGATCAGAAGCAGTCTTGATACTCCCACAAAATTTTGTTCTCGTTTTACTCCGTTCAGCATACCAATATAAAGAGTCTCTGTTTGCCATCATCAGAGGTTCCAATCATAAGATTTTCAAGCCTGATGTCCCTATTCACCAGTAATCTTCCATGAGCAGCTTGCAAAATATCTACAAGATCTGGAAGTGATTTTTGCAAGTCATATTTCCGGAGAAGCGGACCAGTAAAACGGTCACCAACAGGTGATATAAGCATATATGGGGCTAGTACTTCCTGGTGACGGGTGGGTATCCCATTAATGCCTTTGGGCTTTTCCAGATAATAGACATCATTAGAAAGGTCAAATGATTCCTTGGGAGCTTTCAGGGCATATTTTGTGCCTTCAAACCACACTTCATGCACAACACTAGTTCTACCCTCCCCAAGAAGGCCTAACCACCTGCATCCAGTTGGAAGGACAAGACGTTCCCCATCGGAGAGCATACCCAACTCCTCCGGTTTCATAACCAACAATTTACATAGGCTTTCTCTTACACGACCATATTTTGGGCTCCGAGAAATATATCCTTCCGCACTCAATCGAAACCAGCTAATTTCAAGCAAATCAGTGATCCCTAAATATACGAATTTTCTCATAGATCCAGCTAGAGATAGGAAAGCTTCCCCATAAATTAGTAATTTACTAATACCAGAAACATGATCATACTTTATTCTCGAACCTTCAGAGTGCAGGCTAATAATAGCCCCTGTCGCATCACACGTTGCTAAACTAGAATCTTCAACTGATTTTAGCGTCAGTAGCAGGTCTGGTTTGTAGCTCCTCGGGCCACAAACACTGGTTCTATTGGTTACATCTAGAAACTTAAAGACGCACCAATCTGGAAAGGTGATTTCTTCAAGCATCGCCAGCATGGCTTGTTCGGGAGAAAATTTGTTCTTTCCAGGAACACATTCCTTCCATACCCTTTCCGGCCAAATCTCATTCGCTTCATCACTAGTGAGTGGAGCTGCCAAGGATACAACGTTAGATGTATCCCGAGCCATTTCAGCTTTTCCTCTATGGGGCACACCAGCCCAAGGTCCTGCAAAATATCCAATGTGTTTCATAATAAAAGATTTCCATTAGAAAAAATTGTCAAGGAAAAGGAGTAGAAAAAACGAAAATTCTACCTTCTCGCTCACATTGGACATACTCAGTTAGAAGAAGCTGAAGTGCTTCTAATGCCCTCTCAGTAATCTCGGAAGGAGCTTCTTCAAGGAGGATTCTATGTCGTCTGGCTTAGAAGTGGAAAAGAGCGCGTGCAATAAGCTAATATTCGCTTTCCAGACTTGCCCTACCTCATCGTCGTCAAGTTCGCCAATCTTCCTGTTTAATTCATGCCAATGTTCCGACAACGTAGCCTCTAAGACCTCATTAGGTGAGCCAAGAGATATTGATGAGCCACCATCTCTTGATAACCTGGAAAAATTTTGAACCCATTTTTCTTTAGCTTTGGCAGCCTCCATCGAGTGCAGCAACCGGGGTGATTTTCTACGACATACATCTTCAGAACCTTTTGAACGTTTACGATTTATCTGAGAACCTGCACCTTTGGATTTACCTTTAGAACTGTGGGAGCGAGAACGACCTAGCAGAGAAGGATCGTTTGCAAAGAGCGCCTCTTCCATCTCTGCCTCTCCACCTCCAATAATCTCCTCAGTCTCCACCAAATCATCGCATTGCTCTCCCAACAGAGGATCGCCATTTAGGCGCGAAGATAGCACACGCATGAGAACCTAAGCATTAAATGCAGTGCTCGAAAAACTACAAGGCACTGGAAGCTCTCTCTCTCTCTCTCTCTCTCTCTCTCTCTCTCTCTCTCTCTCTCTCTCTCTCTCTCTCTTGCTGGCCGCATGCATTGTGCTCACGCTCTTTTTTTTTGCAGTTCGGTTGGTTTCCTACAGTTTCTTATTTCAACCGGTTTTCATCTTTTTCAACCTCCAAGTTCCTACAACTTTTAAAACTGGTCGGTTTTCCATTCAAGCTCAAAAGCACAATTGCAGATTATTTATGGAGATTCTCTTAAAAAATCAATCTTGTGCAATTAGAAACTTGGTAAAAAAATCAAAATAGTCAACAACCCTTGATAAAAAACATATATTTTAAGCTTTTTAAGCTAAGTTTATAGAAAACAAAATGAGACATTAATGTTGTTTATTGTAACTTGTATATCTAGTTTTTAAATTTTAATATAAATTAAAAGTGATTCAATAAATTATATCAAACTATTCTAAAAATGTTCCTCCTACTTTTGCATTCAGTAGGTAAGTTTCCTGCTACTCACATTTTTAGCCGGTTTTCAGACTTTGAATTTCCTACTTGTTTCAAGATCAAGAAAAAAAAGAGGCACAGCAAACTCAACACACAAGATATTGGATCAAATTAGGTCCAAACTTATTAAAAATTATGCAAGGATTAAAGTTAGATGTAACCCTAAGCGAATCGGCCAAGTCCAATATGAATTATGGTTGTAAAAATGGAATTCCAGCACAGAGAAATGACTGGAAGTTAGCCGATTAATCCAAATTGAGTGTCGATCCTCAATGAAAAGATAGTTTTTTTTATCACTTTGGGTAAGTCCGAATGATTGTTGGATCATAGAAATCATCTAAAGATGATTTAGAATGATACTAGAGTGATAGAGCTTTGAATAGGGGGATTAGGGTTTCGAACCCAACAAATAATGTAGGAATCGTTGAGAGGAACTAAATCTCGAAATGAAAGAAAAAAGAGCCATGATTCTAGTAAATAAAAACCCATTTTAACAGTAACAGACCATCATATTTTTCCACAAGGACTTGGCTCAGAAAAACAAGCAGGAATGGTGTATACTACTACGACATGAAAATAGCACAACCACCAATTGGATGCACTGGAAAAAACCTGTCCACAATTCGATTTTAGAGTTGAATTTCACAGGTAACCAGAATAGATGTTTTGGGAACATAAATAATGTTGTAAGCTTGTCTCGAAATAGGGTTGTAAAAAACATCGGGATATTGGCTCGTCCCTTTCTAGTGGGATACACCGACCCATAATTTGAAAATATACTACAATTTCGAAATCCTTCGTTTGAGTTCAAGTGTTACTTGTCTAGATAATAATAAACTCTGGTGCAATGATTATTTATAATTCCTACTTTTTCGGTCTAGTCTATGGGATGCCTGAGTCGCATATGCATCCAAAGAAAAATTGCGCGAGTAAAACAAAATTGTATTTTTTTGCCCAAAAATTATGAAAGATGTATGATGTTTAAAACAAATTTTTTTGACATTTTTGCCAAAGACTAGCCAAAAATATCCACGATTTTTTGGCAAATATATTTTGCAAATTTTTGTCCAAAAATTTGCGGATATTTTTCCCAATTTTTTGGCAAATTTTTGCCACAAATGCGGAGAATATCCACCATACTCTGGCTTTCTTTTTGGGAATTTCAGCTAGAAAAAATTGTGGATATTTTTTGCAATTTGCTGGCCCAAACAAATTGCGGAAAATATCCACAATTTTTTTCCAATTCTTGGGCAAATCTGACCTCAATTTTCTCTGTGAATTCATCAATGGTATCATAGCCTCAATTGAAAATCTCTCTCTTAGTGGTTTCGTTAGGGTATGCGATTTTCTATCGATTTCGTCCCTAAGTGGGCTTTTGAAATCTTTTGTACCCAAAGATCCCGGTATACTTCTATGTAAAGCCCATCTCTTTCTTCAATCCTTGAAACAAAAATAGGAAATGATAGGATTTAGTTAACTCTCCTTTCCCCTTGTATATGTGAAAGATGCGTCATGGGGAAACATCACAGGGAAGCGTTCAAGAAGGGTGGAGCTGCAGAGCGAAGAAACCACTAGATCTCATTCATAGTCATTTTTGCGGCCCAATGAAGACCATGTCAATAGGTGGAGCCTATTATTTCCTGACGTTTATTGATGATTTCTCCAGGAGGACATGAATCTACTTCTTGAAGAACAAATCTGATGCCTTTGATCGCTTCAAGGAAACACTTTTATGATATTAGATACAAATCTTCTTACATTCATATCGGGACAGTTAGATTAATGTGTGAATTTGTGATGTGAGTAAATGTTTCAATAAATGTTTAATTTTTATCTTTATGTGAATGTTTATTACCGTGATAATAACTAGCATACATGCATTGAAAATTTCAATAGATATTATAAAAATTTGGTACAAGCAATAGAAATTTCAATTCTTACGATATATACAACTTTTGGCTTTTTGTCTTTAGAAGACGAATTTGGACTTGAAAATTTAAAATTGCTAAGTACCAGCTTGTTATTGGGTTCACGTGAAGAAATCTGACATGATAAAATTTATTTATGATTATTATTCCATTGTATTAGACAACATAATAACCCAAACATAGTTGTTTTTCTTATAATGGGTTTAATACTTTGATTACAAAATATGTCCGTCATTTTGAAAATTTTGGCATGGATTCAAGAATATGCCCGATCAATATTCACGAGTATTTTATAAAAAAAAGTACATGTTTTATCAAGAGAAAGCAAAACCATGCTTAAACAAGAACTTTAAAATGCAACTAATGAAATCATAATAATGTCTGATAACAAATAATTGCCAAATAAAGTTGCGCTAAGAGAGTAATAACTCACACGAATTGTTCAAAGATATCTAGATGACCAAAGTTGTGTCACAATAACTCACATCCAAAGTTAATCAGACAGTGCTTTTAAGTACATAAGAGAAAAGATTCGACATATGTCGTGATTGATTAAGAGTTTGGGGTTGTTCTTCCAGGTTTGGCTATTGAATGTTGTTGGTTGCAAAATTCATCAGGCTATCATTTGGTAGAACATCAACACAATAACACTAGTGCAAAAATAACAAGCAAAAAATATTCATGAAAATGAAAGATTTTTCAGGAAAATCATTGCATGGCCTCCCTTTATAGTCAATAGTGCTTCAAATGTAGTAGAGCTAAAACAAGAATATTTTATAAGATTGTGAATGAAGTAAATAATAATGAACACAAACTACATTCGAAAGTCCTTAGATAGCTGACATTCGGCTTAACCTTATGCCATGCTTTGTAAGGAGTTTTGTGATCAACAACTTTCGTGCTTGATCGATTCAAAAGATAGTTAGCTGTAAAAACATTAACTTGCTTGAACTTTGACTTCCTCTTGAAACATTGAGAGACATAGTGCCCCTTCTTGCCACATGAAAATAAAGTAACATTGCTTAGTTTCTTCTTTGGTTTGGATGTGCTAGGATCCTCCTCGGACCACCACCCCAAAATTCAATCTGGGGAGTGCCATACACCAACCTGACTTTGACTCGTATACACGTTATAAACTTGCAAAATCAAATGCGATTTCATTTTGAACTCGTTTGGCCCATATGCCTTATGTGGCTAGAATGCAGCTAGAAATTCCATGTGAAATGACCAAATTGGGACCATTGTATGAATTGGCCTTACTTGATCAAATGGACTTTGTTCTCTAAGAACTTTGTATCACGACTATTAGACATCAACAAAACGAGCCTATCACCATTTCTTAAACTATTCCCAATACAGATAGGCTTGTGTGTCGGTGTGCCACAATCGGGGTCAACGAAACTATCTTAGAGAAAAATTGCCATGAAGGGGTTTTTGCCTTGGCAATTTGCTCTTGGTGACTAAAGTACTCTAAACCAATATCATCACTACTTCGTAGGACCACCATGAATATTATGTAGGGCTAGTCACTACGTCGAATTAGCTCAGTTTATTAAAAAATGCCAAATATACTAAAAAATCAGTGTTAGAATTTTCTCTATCAACTAGTTTTGGAGATGAGAGAGGGTGATTTTACTTAACAACTATATCAACCTTCAAGCCTTTGTTTTTTGAGCGCTGTATGTTCCTATCAAAAGTCTATAGATAGATATGACTAACTGATTCTCTTTGGGTCCAAACCATGGCTTCTTACCAAAAAGAACTTCAAATGAACTTTTTTGACAAAATTTTCCTTAAGTTATGAAAAGGGGACATTGAAAAAAAGTTATTGTCATCAAGTATAAGATCAAATGATGATCTCATGGCCTCACACGTGTGAAAACCAGTGAGTGTACGACGGCCTGTTAACAGAGAATATGATTACTTATGAAAAACTAAGCATTCATGCATACAGATCATACATAAGAGAGTGAAAACACAAATTAGATCTCCCAAAAATTGCTTCTTCATTAACCGCCAAATGGATCCCAAATGGATCATATATACAAATGATGCAAGCTCTCTCTTGAGCACTCTCCACACGTGTCGAACCTCTCATGGGACCAGGTTTCAACATTCTTGGCTGAGATTCCAGTCATTTGCCACATCACCTTTTGGAGGGTAGTGTTGACCTTCTAGAATCCTATATTCTAGGAATTGGCTCCTACAAAGTAGGGAATATTAAATTTGTCCCATATAAAAACTATATTCAATGGTTATGAACATGTACACATGTACTTCACACGTGTGGACAGGCCCACACACGTGTGGATTCACCTAGTTAGCATCACCTCGTTAGCACGAAAATAACTTTTACAAGCTAGAAATTGGCAATTTTAACACTCCTCCTCACTTTCTAGCTTGGATGATCATATTTTTAAGTCTCGTTGCATATTAAGAAGCTGATGATGCCATTGTGAGAGGTGTGGATTATATACTATCAACATTTGTCGTTCTAGGGCTTTCACATGAGCTTTTTGCTCATTCCCCTTCATAAAGAAAAGATTTTATGTCTACGTTTGGAGCAACATCAACGCATGCTGATCACAAAACATACGACGTCCCTTGATTCCGTGAGATAAATCAATTGGTAAAGCAAATTGTCCCACTTCTCAAAGTATTCGGAGTAGATTTTTCACTTTATTGAAATAGAAAAGATCCGCATTAGATGTTTACATTCTAAAATATCAACCTAGTCCAAATTAACATATTGAGGATAGAAATTTTCTTATTGTTGCTATGAAAATTCATGATATTTCAATATACTGGAAAGACAGCCTTTCCACAACCAAATCTACTCAAAAATTTGCAACAAACAAAGAACTGAAAGTAGGAGCACAAGATGTCTTTCAATCTGCAACCAAAGTGCCCAAAAGATAATGGATAGATGGCTATCTTTCTACACAAAAAAACCAGCTTCTTAAAAATTAGGTTAGCTTCGATTGAAGCCTACACGGAAACCCGATTAGGAAGCCAAATAGTGTGATCAACACACACTCCAATAGGGCTGTTGAAAGCGCCGCACTACTTGCTGAGAATTTGCAAATTTCCGGCCACAAGTTGACCTAACCCTAAATAGGGTTTGCTGAATTTTGGGCGCCTTTCTACACAAATGCAAACCTGAAAACAAAAACAGCAAGATAAGGAGACACCACAACCAAAAACTTGCTGAAAACTGGTTGCATAAAAATCAGATTTGAGATTCTGATTTTTGGGTGCCAAAAATTGCTCCTCCAAGATCTCTGATGGTCGCCCTCCTTCAACCTGAAAAGAGACAAAAAAGCTGATCCAAACTCCACTTGAAAAGATCAGCAAGATGCTGAAATTTCACAACAAAAAGCAGAGAAGCTCCTCTTTTGGTAGGGCGCCAACAAACAAGCTTGTTGCAGATCCGGTAGCTCTGATACTGTAATAGATCCTAACACCACAGTAGGGCAAACACTAATTGATCCACCCAACCTTGCCTACTCCCTGATATAGAGTAAGCCCCTCCTAGCCCAGTGTGAGGACTGGTAGCATGCTACTGCCAAGTGTCGGCCACGTGGCACTGACGTGGCCGACTGCACGTCGGGACCCAACTGGGGGCCCTATCCTGCTGACAGGGTCCCTAGGCTGTGTTAGGCCCGCCATGGCTATGGACCGTGCTGGGGCACACTACTCACACTGTCTTGCCCTCTTGGTCATGTACGCTGGACACGACCCTGACTGTGGTATCTGACCTATCTGTGTTCTCTAGGGTTCGGCACTGGTTACGAGCTCGTAACACTCCCTCCCCCTTAAGAACCGTCTTGGTCCTCTAAGACAAAGTCTGGAAAAATCTTGCGAAGGACGCTGCCTCTTTCCCAAGTGGCATTCTCAACAGGCTGATCATTCCACTTAACCAGATATTCTCGGTATAGAGTATGACGAGTCTGCGTCTCTCTACTATCAAGAATCTCCTCTGGTTCATGTGGAGGTTGTTGAGGATCCAATGGGAGAACTAGAACACTGTCCCCTACCAGATTGTCTGATCTGGTTAAGGCTTTTCGTAACTGACTTACATGAAAGACTGGAAAAACCTTACTGTTGTGTGGGAGTTCTAGTTCATAGGTGACCTCGCCTAGTCTCCTACTGATGGTAAAGGGACCACAATACCTTGGAGACAACTTAGCACACACTCCTGATTTGAGGGTTTTAGAGTCAACTGGGACTCTCAAGTAGACTTTCTCACCAGTGGAGAACTGCACATCCCGTCTGTGTGGATCTGCATAATGCCTGGCTCGATCCTGGGATTGTCTAATGCTACGCTTAGCATGTTCTATCATCTGGTTTAGGTCTTCTAAAAAGTTTCTGGCTGCTTCAACTTTTTCTTGTTTAAACCCTACAGCTGTGGGTGAGCGTGGCTGAAAACCGTACATCAGCATAAATGGGCTGTATCCCGTAGCTGAATGTTTGGTATTGTTGTAAGCAAACTCTAATATTGAGAGATACTCCTCCCAATTAGTCTGCCTCTTGCTGACGTATGCACGAAGCATATCCTCCAGCACTTGATTTACCCTTTCTGTTTGACCGTCCGTCTGTGGATGGTCAGTGGTACTCATATTAAGTTTAGTATGGAGATGATGGAATACTGCCTTCCAAATTTCCAGTAAACTTACTGTCCCGGTCGCTGACTATGCCGGAAGGTAGACCGTACAATTTAAATAGCCCGTCTACAAACAACCTCGCTAACTCTGGAGCTCTAACGGTTGTTTTGGTCGGAATAAAATGAGCCATTTTGGTCAGACGGTCAACTGTGACCCATATAGCGTCATTACCCTTTTGGGTTTTAGGCAGGCCTACTATAAAATCCATGGAGATACTCTCCCATTTACCAGCTGGTATTTCTAAGGGATGCAACAACCCTCCTGCCTTTAAACGCTCTGCTTTATTTACTTGACATTTCTGGCAACTGGTTACATACTGGTGGACGTCCTTTTTCATACTGGGCCAGAAAAATTGCCTACGAAGAAGCTCATAGGTCTTCTGTATGCCTGGGTGTCCCGCGCTAGGATTGTCATGACATTCATATAGGACCTGCTGCCTATAATCCTCTGAATTGGGGACACATACTCTATCTCTATAGAGCAAGTACTCATCCTGAATGGAATACTGTTTCCATTTGAATCCTTGAGTCAACTGACCCTCAACCACTGGGGTTTGCTTGGGTAATACAGGCTCAGAATCCTCAACGTCATCTGACGACGTATACTCGGACTCATCATCATCCTCAACGGAAGCTGCCGTATTCTTGGATGAACTGGCACCAGCCCCGGGAACTGGTTCTGGAGTCTGTAACTGTCTGTTCTGGACTGAGTTCCAGATAATAGAGAAGAATGCATCATGCTGGCATTTCCCTCTCAAGGGCTCGAGTAACTCATTACGAATCTGAGTAAAACTCAGCTCGTTTATCATAGGCATTCTGCTAAGGGCATCTGCTACTGTATTGAATTTTCCACGCCTATATCTGATAGACATGTCAAACTCTTGCATCAACTCTGCCCAACGAGCTTTCCGACCTCTAAGCTCAGGTTGATTGCAAAGGTATCTGAGACTCTCATGGTCTGTCAGGACCTCAAAGTTGGCACCATACAAATAATGCCTCCAAGTCTTAAGGGCATGGACTATAGAAAAGAGTTCCTTTTCATAGGCACTGTACCTAGTCTGAGCTGGCTCGAGTTTTTTACTCTCGAACGCAACTGGTCGTCCACCCTGAGTTAGCACAGCGCCTACTGCAAAGTCGCTAGCATCTGTTTCGACCACAAATGGCTGATTGGGGTCGACGACTTTTAAGACTGGTGCTGTAGCTAAGGCTGTTTTGAGAGCATCAAAGCTCTCCTGTTGTGCAGACTCCCAAATGAACTCCTTTCCCTTCCCCTTAAGAAGATTTGTCATAGGGACTGCTATCTGAGCATATTCCTTGACAAATCGTCTGTAATATCCCGCGAGACCAAGAAAGATTTGAAGTTCCAAAATATTCTGAGGTCTCAGCCAACTGAGTATGGCTTTAACCTTATTTGGGTCCATCTTAATCCCATCTGAAGAGATAATGTGACCCAAATATGCTACTTCTTCAACGAAGAATTCACACTTGGATTGTTTAGCATAAAGCTTATGCTTTCTGAGCAGTCGAAACACCTTTCTGAGGTGTTTTAGATGCTCCTTCCTCGTTTTGCTGTACACGAGGATGTCATCTAAAAATACGACCACAAACTTACCCAAGTATGGTCTGAGGACACTGTTCATCAAGGTCATAAAGGTAGCTGGAGCATTTGTGAGCCCAAATGGCATCACCTTAAACTCATAATGACCGTGACGAGTCCTAAAAGCTGTTTTCGAGACATCTTCCGATTTTATACGGACTTGATGATATCCCGATCTAAGGTCTATTTTACTGAAAAATTTAGCCCCGTCGAGTTGATCAAACAACTCGTCTGCCCGAGGCATAGGGTATTTATTCTTAATTGTGACTTTATTGAGGGCTCTGTAATCTACGCAAAGACGCATAGACCCCTCTTTCTTTTTCACCAATAGGACTGGTGAGGCCCATGGTGAACTACTGGTCTGAATTTGGCCTTTCCCAAGATAGTCTGTTAACTGCCTAGTTATTTCTTCATCCTCTGTTCGGCTGACCCGATACGGAGGTTTAGAAACAGGTGCTGTACCTGGTACTAGGTTTATTACATGATCTACCTCTCTGCTAGGTGGTAAACCATGTGGCAAATCTTCAGGAAAAACATCTTTAAATTTAGACAATAAAGTTTCTAATTTACTGATTTTCTGCTGAATAGAACTGGAAATAGAAACTTCAGGAATAAACTGAAAGTCACATAAGAATACCTGATGGTCTTCGTCTCCGATTAGCTGACAGAGCTCTGAACTGCAGACCATAGGGCTGTTGGGAACATCATGCTCCCCATGCAACTGGATCTCTCGGCCTTTATACTGAAAGCTGAGGGTGTTCTCCTGATAGTTTCTGTGGAGGGAAGGTCCTAAACTGTAGAGCCAATCTCTCCCGAGAACAATGTCTGTTCGATCCAGGTGCATTATCTGAAAGTTTATTTGATCTTGGTACCCCTGAATACCAAGATTTAACTTACTTACCATAGTTTCCCATATTTTTTTATCTTCACCCTTAGCTAATGAAACTATGTACCTATGCTGACTAGGTACTTCTGGTAGTTTTAAGCTTTTTAACCAGGGTGTGGTTGATGAAATTATGGGTTGCCCCATCATCAACCATGACTCTTACTGACTGGTTACCAACTTTCCCATGCATACGTACTAGGTCATGCGGCCCAAAGCTGAAGGGTCTCGCTAGCATTGCAGAGGTCAGCTGGCAACAGTGTTCATGATCTTCATGATACACTTTGATCTCGGAAGCTGCCGAGTCACTGGGGAAACATACAGTCTGAACAAGATGAACTTGTTTTTTATCTTTTTTAGTGAAAGGCCCCTTGGGACACTGTCTGACTGTGTGTCCCTTGCCCATACACACAAAGCACAAACGTTCTTGTTTGGCTTTCTCAAAATCATCTGGTTTTAAGGGCTGTATGTGTGAAGGGCGTTTCTGAGGAGCTTCACCTTTAAATTTATCTTCTTTCTTTCTTTTTAAAAATTTCTTTTTAAATTGAAAGTCTTTCTGAGGAAGCTGCTCAGAAAGTGGTTGCTGTCTCGCTCTCTTCCTACCCACTGAATCATCATAGATTTGAGCATATCTGAGAGCTTGCTCAAGGGTAGTAGGCGAGTTTCTCTGGACCTCTACTTTATATTCATCTTTGAGGCCACGGACAAATCCCCTGATTTTTTGATAGTCATCCATATTTTTAATCTTTAAAATTGCCTCTCGATACTGCGAGATATATTGGATGAGGGACTTGTCCATTACTGTTCTTTCCCAGGCTTCCCAGGCTCTATCAAGTTCATTCTCTGGTAGAAATTCTCTTAGGAAAGCTTCTTCAAAAGCTTTCCATGACCGGGGAGTCTGCCCAGTCTCCTGGAGATTTAACCACCACTTATAGGCCATAGGCCCTAAAGAAAGACTGGCCTCAATTGCTTGCAAATGGTCAGGGGTCTGTTTAAGAGCATGAATGTTCTTCCATTTGCTGAGGAAGGTTTGTAGAATATCTGCATTTCTATCCTTCTCTTCCCCATTAAAAGTAGGAGGCTTTAAATCTTTAAAAACACTGGGGTGAGACCGTAAAGTCTCACCCGAAACTGATGGAAGTGGAGAAGGGGATAACTGAGAAGTGGAGGGAAGGCTTCCTTTCGCGGAGCTCAAAATCAAGTTTTTGAGTTCAGCGAACGAGTCGTCCACACTGGACTTGAAATTGGCTAATGCCAGCTTCAGTTCATCCACTTCTGTTACCAATTGGAGGAACTGCTCCTTGGTAACCAGTTCGTCGAGTTCTTCGGCGAACTGTTCCTGTTCTTCTACTTCCATGGGTTCCTTCCCTTTTCTGTAAGCCAAGGCTTCTGTTTCAAGTTCGTCGAAGCCTCTCTCCTGGGGTTGATCAGGTCCCTGAGGAGTGGTCATCTTCGAAACTGAAAGAGAGCTACCTTAACTTCTGAAGGAAAAAAGTCTAAAAGACTAATTTACAACTGTACAAGGGAAAGGAAAGATGACTTAGCTGTTTCTGAGGACTGTACTTCCAAAGAGATTATGAAGAGGAACCCTTTCAGCTCTTTTTCCCCAAGATTTCAGACCTGCTGTCCCGGAAAATGCCAGTTTGAAGCTTCAAAACGGTGCCAAATTTCCCGGTTCTTGAGTTGAGTAGCTGACTCATCTGATTTGAGGTGTGGGGCTCCAACAAACCGAGTAAAAACCGGAAGTTTACAAAAAGAAATCCGGAATTTTTGAAGTCCCTGCCCTCGCTGGTTGGTCAGCAACCTGTCTGGCCCGATTTGTCCAATTTACAGCTCTGAAATCACCTTGATTCTCTGATTTACTCTCAGCCTGTAGGTCGCTGGTCTGTAGCAAGCAAGTCTGAAACTCAGACTCCTGAAAAACTTCTGAAAAACAGGGTTAAATTCTGAGATTTCTACCCTACTGTCCAGCGCTGGCCCTACTACAATATTTCAGATCAGAACTCCTTCTAATCTACTCAGAACTTCATACGAAACTCAGATTTGAGGGCTGACTATACAGCGATGGACCTGCTCTTCCCTTCCTCTTGAATTTCCGCTCAGATCATAGTGATCTACACTCGAAAATCAAAGAGGGAAACTGATTTTTCAGCGCTGAAGCTATTGTAAAAAATATGCTTCCAAACTACTGAGAAATCCAGCAAATTGGAGGATTAGAAAGCTGATCCTACAGCGATTTTCCTCCTCTATTCTTTTCTGAGAATCTCCCAGATCTTTCCTATCTTCTGATAGCTTTCTCTACTGTTGCTCCTGAATGGCTCTGATACCAGTGTAATAGATCCTAACACCACAGTAGGGCAAACACTAATTGATCCACCCAACCTTGCCTACTCCCTGATATAGAGTAAGCCCCTCCTAGCCCAGTGTGAGGACTGGTAGCATGCTACTGCCAAGTGTCGGCCACGTGGCACTGACGTGGCCGACTGCACGTCGGGACCCAACTGGGGGCCCTATCCTGCTGACAGGGTCCCTAGGCTGTGTTAGGCCCGCCATGGCTATGGACCGTGCTGGGGCACACTACTCACACTGTCTTGCCCTCTTGGTCATGTACGCTGGACACGACCCTGACTGTGGTATCTGACCTATCTGTGTTCTCTAGGGTTCGGCACTGGTTACGAGCTCGTAACAGATACCATGTAGGAAAGCAAGAGTCAAGTCACCAAGATCTAGTTATCAATCAATCTCCACAAGAAACAAGAGAGAAGAGGCTGGGTGCGCAACTCTAAGAGAGAGAGAAAACAGCAACAAGAGCAATGGAGAGCAATGCTTAGCCAAACTGTAAAAATGGAATACACAATGAGCATCTAAGTACTCTCCCTGGATGTGACCAAATGCCACCAAACCCTAAGGTTAACCACTTACTAGATGTAGGGCACCCCCAAAAGTCAAGATAGGGACCCTAAACAAGATTAGACCCCTAAGGACCCACGAGTCAGTACATGACCAAAATTGGGTCCAACTGAACTTAAGACAAACTTAAGATGGCCTAAATAACTAGATACCCATGGTTACACAAATCTTGACCTTTTGGGTCAAAGTAACCTATGGATTAACTTTAGCATAGTCATTTATTTCTAACAACATTAACTTCTATCTGAAAAATAGAAAAGAGATTGACTAAACTGGAAAACAAAAGTAGAGTAATTAGCTCTTTCTTAGGAGTGTACTTCCAGAGAGAAAAGCAAGAAACCCCCTCAGTTCTTTCGTAGCTGTCCAATTCGTCTTTTCGAATTGCATACCATCAGCTGAAGGTGATCTGGAAATTGTGTAAATGATTGTTGGAGAACCCTTACTGATAGAGTTTGCCTCTGCTGCCTCCAAAAATCAAAATTACAACCTGGGAAAGTGCAACCAGTTTCCAACTTGCCAACCCTGTACCCTCGCTGTCTGAATAGCAACCAATCTGCTTGCAAAAAATCAGATTTGAAGACCCTACAAGGTGGACAGAAATCTGATTTCTATCCTGGAGGACCCTCGCTATCTGATCAGGGCTGTTTCTGCTCCAAAAATTTCGAATTTCACTCTACCAATCAACCTGAAAATCCAAGATTTTTCATAGGTGACTGGTCGCTGGTCTGTTCTCTGTCTGATCACCAAAGCTGGAGCAAAGACTTCTAAAACTCAAGGACAAATCTACAGTTTAGCTCCTCCCTATCCAGCGCTGGATCTGCTCCTTGATTCCAGGTTGAAAACCCCTTGAATCACCCTGAATTTCTGCTCAAAACTTTAGGAGGGATGCTACTCTGATAGCACTGGCCCTGTTCCAAGATTTCTGCCCTGAACCGCTCCAAAATCCGGAAAAACTCAGTCCAAAATCGAAGTTCAAACCCGATTTGGCAGCACTGGACCTGTTCTAGAAATCTGATCCAAAATTTACTCTAAAGACGAGTAATCCTACGGAGATTTCCACCATAGCTAGCTGGTTCTCCAGCGCTGACCCTGCTCTATGTATCTCTGAAAACTAGCAAGAGTTGCTATGCACTCTGATGGATTTCTCCCCTGCTGAAACTGAGCTCCCAAAGATGGAGATGGCTCTGATACCAGTGTAAGAGATCTAAACACCACAGTAGGGCAAACACTAACTGAACCACCCAGCCTTGCCTACTCCCTGATATGGAGCAAGCCCCTCCTAGCCCAGTGTGAGGCCTGGTAGCATGCATACTGCCAAGTGCCACGTGGCCTTGTCGTGGCCGACTGCACGTCGGGACCCAACGTGGGGCCCTATCCTGCTGACAGGGTCCCTAGGCTGTGTTAGGCCCGCCATGGCTATGGACCGTGCCGGGGCACACTACTCACATTGTCTTGGCCTGTTGGTCATGTAGGCTGGACGCGACCCTGATTGTGATATCTGACCTCCTGTGTTCTCTAGGTTTCGGCACTGGTTACGTGCTCGTAACAAGGCTTATGAAGAAATATCTTCCAGAAAGTAGTCGAGGAAGCGGAGTGGAGGGAGCGAAGGAGGTAGGAGGAACGGGAAGAAAAGCAACCACTTTCTTTTTGCAAAGAAGGGAACGAAGCTGGCTGCTTTTCTGCAGAAGAAGAAAGTGTAGAATTGGAGAATTTGAGGAACTCGACATATTTCTGGAAGAAAGAACAGTTGTTGTCATACCATTTATTATGGGTACGACGATGAGAAGAGGGGGCGCAATGGCATGAGCGGCGGTAGTCAGGGCGTGTGTCAAGAAGGAGGCTTGGGTAGTGACATCAGAGGAGGAAGGAAAGTGGTCCAGAAGACGAGAGACGTGGGCAACATAGGCCTGGATTTATTAGGAGGTACACCATAGCAGACGGGGCGAACAAAGAGGGAAGGTGCAAGAGAAGGCGGACTTGGCGTTGGGGAGAAGGATATGTAGCAGAGAGTGATCAGCGAGCACCGGGGTAGAGATGTTGAAGGATGCTAGGCGGGGCAATAAAGCAGGAGATGTAATGAGATAGTCCACTACACTATGACCGCCACAAAATGGGTGGCAAGTATATGCGAAAGGATGACCACTGAAGAATACCGTTAAGGATAATGAGACCGTATGCTTGAGCTAACCTCAGAAGGTGTTCCCCAAAAAGCGTAACCGTCGCTGATGAGTCCTAAGAATAACGGGCATAAGAGGTATCCAACGGATGAAGAGAGAGTATGTCAGCATAGAACTCGGTCTAGCGAGTGGTTGTGCGTGCGTTAAAGTCCCATGCAAGCAATATGTAACCTTGTAGAAAGAGTCTAGCAATGCCGTCAAAAAGGGCCTGAAAAGGATCACCTCCCAAATCCATAAACACTGAAGTGTGGGGAGCAAAGTAGCACACTGCAACAAACAAGTCCTGGTCCAGCCCCAAGAAGAATGCAGTAATCTGAAGCCACAAGTAACGACCATAAGTATCCTGAAACACCAACCAAATAGGAGGAGTATACACCGACCTGTACAAACATTCAATTCCACCAGAGGCCCGAAGTATCCTGCCCTGTAGCATAAGTTTGCAGATGGTGGCTTCAACCATGTCAGGAGCAAAGAGGTCACAATGGGTAGGACGAGAAGAAAGAGAGATGGAAGGGTGAGCAGTTGTATATAGGTTGGTTGCATAGTTGACCCAGGATTGAAGAGGGCTGGGTGCAATGGATAGGGGATTGTAAGAGATCTAAACAGTAGGGCAAACACTAACTGAACCACCCAGCCTTGCCTACTCCCTGATATGGAGCAAGCCCCTCCTAGCCCAGTGTGAGGCCTGGTAGCATGCATACTGCCAAGTGCCACGTGGCCTTGTCGTGGCCGACTGCACGTCGGGACCCAACGTGGGGCCCTATCCTGCTGACAGGGTCCCTAGGCTGTGTTAGGCCCGCCATGGCTATGGACCGTGCCGGGGCACACTACTCACATTGTCTTGGCCTGTTGGTCATGTATGCTGGACACGACCCTAATTGTGACGTGCTCGTAACAGGGCTTATGAAGAAATATCTTCCAGAAAGTAGTCGAGGAAGCGGAGTGGAGGGAGCGAAGGAGGTAGGAGGAACGGGAAGAAAAGCAACCACTTTCTTTTTGCAAAGAAGGGAACGAAGCTGGCTGCATTTCTGCGGAAGAAGAAAGTGGAGAATTGGAGAATTTGAGGAACTCGACATATCTCTGGAAGAAAGAACAGTTGTTGTCATACCATTTATTATGGGTACGACGATGAGAAGAGGGGGCGCAATGGCATGAGCGGCGGTAGTCAAGGCGTGTGTCAAGAAGGAGGCTTGGGTAGTGACATCAGAGGAGGAAGGAAAGTGGTCCAGAAGAAGAGAGACGTGGGCAACATAGGCCTGGGATTTATGAGGAGGTACACAATAGCAGATGGGGCGAACAAAGAGGGAAGGTGCAAGAGAAGGCGGACTTGGCGCTGGGGAGAAGGATAGGTAGAGCAGAGACTGATCAGCGAGCATCGGGGTAGAGACGTTGAAGGATGCTAGGCGGGGCAATAAAGCAGGAGATGTAATGAAATAGTCCACTACACTATGACCGCCACAAAATGGGTGGCAAGTATATGCGAAGGAGGATGACCACTGAAGAATACCGTTAAGGATAATGAGACCGTGTGCTTGAGCCAACCTCAGAAGGTGTTCCCCAAAAAGCGTAACCGTCGCTGATGAGTCCTAAGAATAACGGGCATAAGAGGTATCCAACGGATGCAGAGAGAGTGTGTCAGCATAGAACTCGGTCTAGCGAGTGGTTGTGCGTGCGTTAAAGTCCCATGCAAGCAATATGTAACCTTGTAGAAAGAGTCTAGCAACGCCGTCAAAAAGGGCCTGAAAAGGATCACCTCCCAAATCCATAAACACTGAAGTGTGGGGAGCAAAGTAGCACACCGCAACAAACAAGTCCTGGTCCAGCCCCAAGAAGAATGCAGTAATCTGAAGCCACAAGTAATGACCATAAGTATCCTGAGACACTAACCGAATAGGAGGAGTATACACCGACCTGTACAAACATTCAATTCCACCAGAGGCCCGAAGTATCCTTTCCTGTAGCATAAGTCGTGGAGCAGAAATCCACTGAAAACCAGAAATGTGCAGAAGTGGGTGTGTGGAAGGCTCATATGTCTTTGCAAAAAGTAGAAAATCAGTCGAACGCAGATAGGTGTCAAAATCAGCCGTTGCATAAGAGATGGAGAGGCCGCCGCAGTTCCAAAAACCGAATGTGACGCTATCCGGGGCTATTGGGCTGCTCCCATGCTCGAGTACCCCAACTTCCTATTGACGCTTAAAGTTCGGGCTGCCATTTGTGAATACCACCCGCTGTTGTTTTGTCCTTGCCTCCTGAATACTAGTTTGATGATGTAACCATTGGCAGTGAGTAAAGTCATCATCTATGTAAATCTGAAAGCCTCGGAGAGTACGACGCGCACAAAGAACTGCCTACCGATCATCCATAGTTTTAAATTTGACAAATAATACCTTTGGATCATGCTTGAGGCGCCAAGCGTACTGGATACCTGGAACTAAGAGCCCCATGCATGAAGTAAACAAAGAGATAACCTGGTCCAGTGTTGTGCAATAGGAAGACCCTGGGATACCAAGACGCCTTGTACCGTGGTTTAGGGTGGGTGCTATAGAAGACGAAGAGGTGGTAGATGATCTCAGGATAGAAGCCCATGATTTGGTCTCACGTACTTCTTGCTCGAGAGTAGGGACCTTCTGTACATGTTCCACCGTCTCATGAAGCCGATGTTCAAGAACGGGAATCCGGGTAGTGCACTCAATAGTGTCATGTATTTGGTGCTCAAGTTGGGGAAGCTTACTCATGGATGCCTTAGTATCCTCAACAATACGGGAGATATAAGGGATGATGTCCATCTGCAAGCACTAAGATCAACACGAAGAGAAGCAATTTCAGCCTGTTGAGCATCAATCCTGGCAGTCTTAGTAAGCAAATCCGCACGAAGTTCATTGAGTTGTGAAAGAAAAGCGGCAAATTGCTTAGAAATGTACTCATTCAGCGAGGAGATGTTCTAAGGAGTGGTGTGCCGCGTGCTAGGAGCTTTCTGTTGGTGCGTATGTGACAAGTGCTTCTGCAGCTCTGAATCCGTGCAATTTACTCGTCAATAATGAAACATAGAGCAAAGACAATAGTGGCCCAGCCGCAAACTTACGCTTGGTGTTCGGTTTGATGGCCTTTTTGAGTTCTCCCAAGATGGTACCATGCCACTCACTTCCTTCTTTTCCTGCATATAGATGGGACTCAATATTCCAACACGAGACTAGATCTGCCAGTGGCCATGGCTCGGGAGGGGTTGCATGCTTATCCAGGGAGTCTCTCCATTCGAGTCTCGATTTCATCAGACATGACGAGCAAGCCCCCTATATATGGACTCGTATTGTGGGACAGGATATTGGTCTAGACAGAGATCTTTTTATTGGTCTAGACAGGATATTGGTCTAGACAGAGATCTTTTTATTGCAGCATGTTATTTTCCACCATAGTCTTCATCATTTGCTGAGGGTATTGGATCTTCATACCAGGACCAGGACCTCTCACTGGCTGTTATCAGATTTGCAGAGCGGGGTCATATTCTCCTCACTGGGGATTTTAATGCCCGGACATCTTCACGACAGACAGAGCTGTTTGACACCACGGATCAGCTACGTGTTCGTGCCTTGACAGTGATACACTTGGAGTTACCAGGACTTTGGAGGACAGTTTGGGACCTATTACTCCATATGGTGAGCAATTATTACAGTTTGGAGTGGCACATGAGCTAGCCATTTATAATGGCTTATCATGTTGTCCACATTCAGATAGATATGCAAGCCATCCTCACAGTGGAGGACACAATGTCATTGACTAGACGAGTTCTCTATCGAGCATATCTGGAGCGGACTTGGAGTTGCCAATTAGGGGTTAAACCTGCTTTCTACCATACCCATTTTCTTGAGCTAGATGCAGCAGGGATTCCAGTCCTGCCACGTTACTTGGACTCAGGACTATGCCTCAGATTCACATTGGGACAGCTCAGGTGTCTTCTCACTAGCTAGCTAATGAAATTGGGAGGTTCCATAGTATTCCTAGAGAGGAGCAGATTTGCTAGTTATGCTCTCTAGGTGAGGTGGAGTCTAAGGAGCATTTTATCTTTAGATGCCCTATATACTATGAGATCAGAGGGAGATATCACTGCTTGTTTTTGAGACATGCCTACCACTCTACGATCTCTCATAGCCTATGAGGACCCCCGGTGTGTCGCTCTTATGGTACGAGAGGTGTTCATGATGTGGCGAGATCTATGCGGGACATCTCAACATTTTACCTCCCATCCATTGATTACTTCTTTCTTTACTAGGCAAATATCGCGAGACACAGTGCCTGATGATGATGATGATGATTATGATGATGACAAGGATGATGACTGCTTACATGCTCACAGGGATCAGAGACAGTGTACTACTTACCATCACTTTACTTCCAGGATCACCAGACCTCCTATGCAGAGACACACTGGACATACTCATAGACCACGTCAACGGACTCCAGCACTTCCCCATGTTGCAGCTCGCATTACATCTTTCTATAGCATCAGCACAAACATGACATCATGACATGGATACATTTATTATTATGTACACACACACTCCCATTTTCTCATTTACTTAGTTTGTACTAGATGTTTCTTTATTATAGCTTCGGAGACACTTTATGCGCTCCCATTGTTACCACATACTTGATATGTACTTCATTAGTCTTATATGCCTTTTGGCATGGAAAAGACATTAATGAAGCTTTCTTTCTTCTTTCTCTCTCTCTCTCTAAAACGTCCCCCAGGACTCCAAACCGAGACAGAGCTCCAAGAACACCAAGGGAGATTGCAATAGACGAAACCGTCCCAACCAAACCTAGACCCAATATCGGTCTAGCCCCTGAGCAATCCAGGAGATAGGCAAATCGCAGAAAAAGCACTCCACAGTCTAACAGCATAACGGCCGCAGACTCTCAATGATCCTCATGGACACGGGTGAGGGTATATATAGAGTGTAGAACCCACCCCGCCTGTCGCAGTAGAAACATCTCTTGTATCATGAGTGCAACGCATCGAGAGTCCTCATAAGATATGAGTGATCGTAGTGTGACAGGCATGTCACAAAACAAACAATGGTACTCCCTCTAATCTCATAGTATACAGGGCACCTAAAGATAAAGTGCTCTTGCGACTCCACCTCAGTAAATTTGAGGCAGTGTGATAATCCCGAGTCTAGATAGTGTGGCAGAACTGGGAACCCTGCTTTGTCTAGCTCCATAAAATGAGTCCAATAATAGCCTAGCTTAACCCCAAGATGTCGTCGCCAAGTACGATCGAAATATGCCCAATAGAAGAAGTGTCTGATATACTAATGAGTACCTGAGGGGAGATGTGGAACGACAAACTCTGCAAGAAGGATCTTGTGTGGAACAGAGGGCTTCGCCCGAATCATACGAGCAAACATGGTGGTCTGTAATCATGAGATGCTGGCCCAGTGTGAATAGAGAATACCCTTTCACCATGTCTCTGCTGCATACAATGCTATGGGGGTGTGTAATAGATCCTAACACCACAGTAGGGCAAACACTTACTGATCCACCCAACCTTGCCTACTCCCTGATGGAGTAAGCCCCTCCTAGCCCAGTGTGAGGACTGGTAGCATGCTACTGCCAAGTGTCGGCCACGTGGCACTGACGTGGCCGACTGCACGTCGGGACCCAACTGGGGGCCCTATCCTGCTGACAGGGTCCCCAGGCTGTGTTAGGCCCGCCATGGCTATGGACCGTGCTGGGGCACACTACTCACACTGTCTTGCCCTGTTGGTCATGTACGCTGGACACGACCCTGACTGTGGTATCTGACCTATCTGTGTTCTCTAGGGTTCGGCACTGGTTACGAGCTCGTAACACTCCCTCCCCCTTAAGAACCGTCTTGGTCCTCTAAGACAAAGTCTAGAAAAATCTTGCGAAGGACGCTGCCTCTTTCCCAAGTGGCATTTTCAATAGGCTGATCATTCCACTTAACCAGATATTCTCGGTATAGAGTATGACGAGTCTGCGTCTCTCTACTATCAAGAATCTCCTCTGGTTCATGTGGAGGTTGTTGAGGATCCAATGGGAGAACTAGAACACTGTCCCCTACCAGATTGTCTGATCTGGTTAAGGCTTTTCGTAACTGACTTACATGAAAGACTGGAAAAACCTTACTGTTGTGTGGGAGTTCTAGTTCATAGGTGACCTCGCCTAGTCTCCTACTGATGGTAAAGGGACCACAATACCTTGGAGACAACTTAGCACACACTCCTGATTTGAGGGTTTTAGAGTCAACTGGGACTCTCAAGTAGACTTTCTCACCAGTGGAGAACTGCACATCCCGTCTGTGTGGATCTGCATAATGCCTGGCTCGATCCTGGGATTGTCTAATGCTACGCTTAGCATGTTCTATCATCTGTTTTAGGTCTTCTAAAAAGTTTCTGGCTGCTTCAACTTTTTCTTGTTTAAACCCTACAGCTGTGGGTGAGCGTGGCTGAAAACCGTACATCAGCATAAATGGGCTGTATCCCGTAGCTGAATGTTTGGTACTGTTGTAAGCAAACTCTAATATCGAGAGATACTCCTCCCAATTAGTCTGCTTCTTGCTGACGTATGCACGAAGCATATCCTCCAGCACTTGATTTACTCTTTCCGTTTGACCGTCCGTCTGTGGATGGTCAGTGGTACTCATATTAAGTTTAGTATGGAGATGATGGAATACTGCCCTCCAAAAATTTTTAGTAAACTTACTATCCCCGTCGCTGACTATGTCGGAAGGTAGACCGTACAATTTAAATAGCCCGTCTACAAACAACCTCGCTAACTCTGGAGCTCTAACGGTTGTTTTGGTAGGAATGAAATGAGCCATTTTGGTCAGACGGTCAACTGTGACCCATATAGCGTCATTACCCTTTTGGGTTTTAGGCAGGCCTTCTATAAAATCCATGGAGATATTCTCCCATTTACCAACTGGTATTTCTAAGGGATGCAACAACCCTCCTGCCTTTAAACGCTCTGCTTTATTTACTTGACATTTCTGGCAACTGGTTACATACTGGTGGACGTCCTTTTTCATACTGGGCCAGAAAAATCGCCTACGAAGAAGCTCATAGGTCTTCTGTATGCCTGGGTGTCCCGCGCTAGGATTGTCATGACATTCATATAGGACCTGCTTCCTATAATCCTCTGAATTGGGGACACATACTCTATCTCTATAGAGCAAGTACTCATCCTGAATGGAATACTGTTTCCATTTGAATCCTTGAGTCAACTGACCCTCAACCACTGGGGTTTGCTTGGATAATAGAGGCTCAGAATCCTCAACGTCATCTGACGACGTATACTCGGACTCATCGTCATCCTCAACGGAAGCTGCCGTATTCTTGGATGAACTGGCACCAGCCCTGGGAACTGGTTCTGGAGTCTGTAACTGTCTGTTCTGGACTGAGTTCCAGATAATAGAGAAGAATGCATCATGCTGGCATTTCCCTCTCAAGGACTCGAGTAACTCATTACGAATCTGAGTAAAACTCAGCTCGTTTATCATAGGCATTCTGCTAAGGGCATCTGCTACTGTATTGAATTTTCCACGCCTATATCTGAAAGACATGTCAAACTCTTGCATCAACTCTGCCCAACGAGCTTTCCGACCTCTAAGCTCAGGTTGATTGCAAAGGTATCTGAGACTCTCATGGTCTGTCAGGACCTCAAAGTTGGCACCATACAAATAATGCCTCCAAGTCTTAAGGGCATGGACTATAGAAAAGAGTTCCTTTTCATAGGCACTGTACCTAGTCTGAGCTGGCTCGAGTTTTTTACTTTTGAACGCAACTGGTCGTCCCACTGAGTTAGCACAGCACCTACTGCAAAGTCGCTAGCATCTGTTTCGACCACAAATGGCTGATTGGGGTCGACGACTTTTAAAACTGGTGCTGTAGCTAAGGCTGTTTTGAGAGCATCAAAGCTCTCCTGCTGTGCGGACTCCCAAATGAACTCCTTTCCCTTCCCCTTAAGGAGATTTGTCATAGGAACTGCTATCTGAGCATATTCCTTGACAAATCGCCTGTAATATCCCGCCAAACCAAGAAAGATCTGAAGTTCCAAAATATTCTGAGGTCTCAGCCAACTGAGTATGGCTTTAACCTTATTTGGGTCCATCTTAATCCCATCTGAAGAGATAATGTGACCCAAATATGCTACTTCTTCAACGAAGAATTCACACTTGGATTGTTTAACATAGAGCTTATGCTTTCTGAGCAGTCGAAACACCTTTTGAGGTGTTTTAGATGCTCCTTCCTCGTTTTGCTGTAGACGAGGATGTCATATAAAAATACGACTACAAACTTACCCAAGTATGGTCCGAGGACACTGTTCATCAAGGTCATAAAGGTAGCTGGAGCATTTGTGAGCCCAAATGGCATCACCTTAAACTCATAATGACCGTGACGAGTCCTAAAAGCTGTTTTCGAGACATCTTCCGATTTTATACGGACTTGATGATATCCCGATCTGAGGTCTATTTTGCTGAAAAATTTAGCCCCGTCGAGTTGGTCAAACAACTCGTCTGCCCGAGGCATAGGGTATTTATTCTTAATTTAACTTTATTGAGGGCTCTGTAATCTACGCAAAGACGCATAGACCCCTCTTTCTTTTTCACCAATAGGACTGGTGAGGCCCATGGTGAACTACTTGTCTGAATTTGGCCTTTTCCCAAGATAATCTGTTAACTGCCTAGTTATTTCTTCATCCTCTGTTCGGCTGACCCGATACGGAGGTTTAGAAACAGGTGCTGTACCTGGTACTAGGTTTATTACATGATCTACCTCTCTGCTAGGTGGTAAACCATGTGGCAAATCTTCAAGAAAAACATCTTTAAATTTAGACAATAAAGTTTCTAATTTACTGATTTTCTGCTGAATAGAACTGGAAATAGAAACTTCAGGAATAAACTGAAAGTCACATAAGAATACCTGATGGTCTTCGTCTCCGATTAGCTGACAGAGCTCTGAACTGCAGACCATAGGGCTGTTGGGAACATCATGCTCCCCATGCAACTGGATCTCTCGGCCTTTATGCTGAAAGCTGAGGGTGTTCTCCTGATAGTTTCTGTGGAGGGAAGGTCCTAAACTGTAGAGCCAATCTCTCCCGAGAACAATGTCTGTTCGATCCAGGTGCATTATCTGAAAGTTTATGTCATCTTGGTACCCCTGAATACCAAGATTTAACTTGCTTACCATAGTTTCCCATATTTTTTTATCTTCACCCTTAGCTAATGAAACTATGTACCTATGCTGACTAGGTACTTCTGGTAGTTTAAGCTTTTTAACCAGGGTGTGGTTGATGAAATTATGGGTTGCCCCATCATCAACCATGACTCTTACTGATTGGTTACCAACTTTCCCATGCATACGTACTAGGTCATGCGGCCCAAAACTGAAGGGTCTCGCTAGCATTGCAGAGGTCAGCTGGCAACAGTGTTCATGATCTTCATGATACACTTTGATCTCGGAAGCTGCCGAGTCACTGGGGAAACATACAGTCTGAACAAGATGAACTTGTGAAAGGCCCCTTGGGACACTGTCTGACTGTGTGTCCCTTGCCCATACACACAAAGCACAAACGTTCTTGTTTGGCTTTCTTAAAATCATCTGGTTTTAAGGGCTGTATGAGTGAAGGGCGTTTCTGAGGAGCTTCACTTTTAAATTTGTCTTCTTTCTTTCTTTTTAAAAATTTCTTTTTAAATTGAAAGTCTTTCTGAGAAGGCTGCTCAGAAAGTGGTTGTTGTCTTGCCTTCTTCCTACCCAGTGAATCATCATAGATTTGAGCATATCTGAGAGCTTGCTCAAGGGTAGTAGGCGAGTTTCTCTGGACCTCTACTTTATATTCATCTTTGAGGCCACGGACAAATCCCCTGATTTTCTGATAGTCATCCATATTTTTAATCTTTAAAATTGCTTCTCGATACTGCGAGATATATTGGATGAGGGATTAATCCATTACTGTTCTTTCCCAGGCTTCCCAGGCTCTATCCAGTTCATTTTCTGGTAGAAATTCTCTTAGGAAAGCTTCTTCAAAAGCTTTCCATGACCGGGGAGTCTGCCCAGTCTCCTGGAGATTTAACCACCACTTATAGGCCATAGGCCCTAAGGAAAGACTGGCCTGAATTGCTTGCAAATGGTCAGGGGTCTGTTTAAGAGCATGAATGTTCTTCCATTTGCTGAAGAAGGTTTGTAGAATATCTGCATTTCTATCCTTCTCTTCCCCATTAAAAGTAGGAGGTTTTAAATCTTTAAAAACACTGGGGTGAGACCGTAAAGTCTCACCCGAAACTGATGGAAGTGGAGAAGGGGATAACTGAGAAGTGGAGGGAAGGCTTCCTTTCGCGGAACTCAAAATCAAGTTTTTGAGTTCAGCGAACGAGTCGTCCACACTGGACTTGAAATTGGCTAATGCCAACTTCAGATCATCCAGTTCTGTTACCAATTGGAGGAACTGCTCCTTGGTAACTAGTTCGTCGAGTTCTTCGGCGAACTATTCCTGTTCTTCTACTTCCATGGGTTGCTTCCCTTTTCTGTAAGCCAAGGCTTCTGTTTCAAGTTCGTCGAAGCCTCTCTCCTGGGGTTGATCAAGTCCCTGAGGAGTGGTCATCTTAGAAACTGAAAGAGAGCTACCTTAACTTCTGAAGGAAAAAAGTCTAAAAGACTAATTTACAACTGTACAAGGGAAAGGAAAGATGACTTAGCTGTTTCTGAGAACTGTACTTCCAAAGAAAGAATGAAGAGGAACCCTTTCAGCTCTTTTCCCCAAAATTTCAGACCTGCTGTCCCGAAAAATGCCAGTTTGAAGCTTCAAAACGGTGCCAAATTTCCCGGTTCTCTAAGGATAGTAGCTCGCTGGTCTGATTGCAACCCAATTGGCTCATTTACTTCTAATTTGAGACCCAAAAAGTATTTCAATTTCTGATTTTGGTGTCTCCCTACCCTCGCTGGCTGGACAGCCACCTGTCTGGCCCAATTTTCTAAAATTTAAGGCCCAAAACTTGCTTGAAACTCTGATCTGACTTCAAGTAGTAGGTCGCTGTCTGTGGCAATCTAGTTTGATGTTCAAACTACTGAAAAATTCTCAAAAACAGTGATGAAAAATCAATTTTTCACCTCCCTGTCCAGCGCTGGCCCTGCCAAGAAAATTTGCTTGAAAACCCCTCAAACTTCCTTGGATTTCTCTGAAATTTCAGAGGTAGATGTCTGATCCCACAGCGATGGACCTGCTCGCTGGTTTCTACTCTAAATCCTTTCTAAAATCTACTATCAGATGTCTGAAATCTGATAGAGATTGCTGCCTTTCCAGCGATTTACCTACAGAAGGAATTCTACTTCCTTCAACTGTAAATTCTCAGTGAATTTCAAAGGTTTGAAGGCTGCACCTACAGCGATTCTCCTCCTCTAATCTTTTCTGAGAACCTGAGAAACACTTCCTATCTTCTGATAGCTTTCTCTACTGCTGCTCCTGAACTCCCTAGGATGGAGATGGCTCTGATACCAGTGTAATAGATCCTAACACCACAGTAGGGCAAACACTAACTGATCCACCCAACCTTGCCTACTCCTTGATATAGAGTAAGCCCCTCCTAGTCCAGTGTGAGGACTGATAGCATGCTACTGCCAAGTGTCGGCCACGTGGTACTGACGTGGCCGACTGCACGTCGGGACCCAACTGGGGGCCCTATCCTGCTGACAGGGTCCCCAGGCTGTGTTAGGCCCGCCATGGCTATGGACCGTGCTGGGCACACTACTCACACTGTCTTGCCCTGTTGGTCATGTATGCTAGACATGACCCTGACTGTGGTATCTGACCTATCTGTGTTCTCCTGGGTTCGGCACTGGTTACGAGCTCGTAACAGGGTGGGTGACAATAGTATGAAAAATTCTACAATGTGAGCATCTCAAATGGACTTCCTGAAGCAAAACCGCTCTAGCTGAACAAGGGAGGAGTGCCCCTTCCCAAGTCGAGTGTTAGCTACCTGTCGCATGCTGAAGGTAGGACCAAAGAAAAGTATCCCCAAGTAATTGTAAGAAGAAACTACCTCTAAGGCCTTTCCATCTAGAGTAAGCTCCTGACGCTGCATGAAAGCTCAAGAAGTGTTGACGGGACACATACGCCCTGATGGCCGATGGGGTTTTCTCGAAGATATGCCGCCGCCATGCAAGTTGCGGTGCTAGAGTCGGGAGACATGCGATCTCATTCCCTTTTATTTCTTTGGCAATAAATGTGATCTGCCACCTGCCCCGGAGAGGACTTGTATGGATACTGCATGAGGTAGTCGTTAATTTCTCTCCATGGTTTTGGGTTTTCAGAACGCTCGGGACGCCGAGATTGTGCGAGAGCCTTGGGAAGAGGACGCTTGCTACTCTTCTGTTATTGGTGGTGGGCTCTGCTCGGACGTTTTCCCTTGTTTTGTTGCCTACCCGGTTGCCTCTAAGTGTGGCCTTCAGTCATTGTAGCGTCAAAGTGTGTGGCATTGGAATTACCACTGGGGGCGGTGGTGGTTGTTGGGCTATGTGCTGCTGCCAATCTTTGAGGGTGGCCTTGGCTTGTGATAGTTGTGAGCTTGAAGGCGATATCGATCAAACGCCCCTTGATAGCCTGCCAGTGTTTGTTAGAAAAGCTACGCTTGCTAGGTCAGAAAATCTGCCTCATGTTGAGTGAGCTGTCAATTGGTCGGCACTAGCTGGGCGAGCCACTCCGTTTTCTCCTGATGGAGGGCTTGTAGCTCCACTGCGAGGCGCTGGTTCTCTGTTTCGGCCACTAATAATTGGGCTTGGAGCGGGGCTAGCTGTTGTTGTGCGGACTGCTGGGCTTCCTGGACTTTGGCTACCACATCCATTACAGATTTATATAGAGCCTTGATATACACTTGGAGACCCGCCTCGTTCTTTTGCAACTTCAGGACCTGGTCCTTTTCTGCCTGCTCATACTGCTGCGCCACTTGCAGGTCCTGTCGAAACTGTGTGAGCTCCGCTCGCAGCTTTGTGTTGCTTGTCGCTAATTCAACCACGCGGCCGTCCAAGGTGGATTTGGCAGCTAATAGACCCTGGAGCAGTGTGCCCAAGTGCTGGTAGGCCGTCGTTACATCCTGAGGAGCGGCCAGTGCTGAAGTACTGGCTGGGCCCAATTGAGGTGCAGGCCCTAGTGCGTTGTCGTCGTCGTCGTTGTCTTCCACCAAAATTTCCAGTGCCACCAACTCCTCTGGTGTCGTTGGATCAGCACGCAACGGTGAGGCACTGGACTCAGCTGTTTGGAATGCGTCATCGTCCAATGGTTTATCAGACTCGACATTCGGGGTGGAAAGAGCAGTGGGGGAAGTAGGTGGAAGAACGGTGCATATGTTTGGCGAAGGGTGAATCAGAGGGAAGGGTGGGAGGTCGGCGGGTAGTGGATGGGATGGTTGTGGTAAGGACCAAAGAGCGGTGAAATCCCCGAACCTTCTCTTCGAGGAGGCTGACTGCAAGGGTGGACAAGAGCGGCCCCGCGACGAATTTCTGGCATGCATTGGCTTGATGGTCCTCTTCAACTCAAAAAGTATAAAGTCATGCCATTCGTAGGGCACAACTTTATTGGCTAGAAAGTCCTTGTGGGATTCCAAAAGTTTGTGTGGGAGGAGGGAGGGGATGCGACCCTTTCACAAACTTCCAATGGCTAGGAAGTTGCTCAGGAGATGAGCGGCTACTTGAGAACTGGATTGGTGATGGCCTCGATCAGATACCCGTCATTCGTATGAATTAGGGGCATTGATGAGTCCAAAAAGAGATCAATGGCTTTAGGGGCTCGGCGATGGGAAGGTTTCACCGCAAACAATCCCGATGGTAGCTAGGGATGTGGGGTTCACACGCACTCTGTGCATGGTACCTTGGTACTGGATATAAAATCTAGATTTATCTTCATCCCCCAAGTCCTGAAGGCCTCGACAACGACGTCTACATAAAGGGCGCATGCGAAAAGCGTTGGGTAAATGCCCAATGCTTCGAGGAGGGGTTGGGCGGCTTGGATCCAGGGGACGATCTGGGAATCGGTAGGCAGGTCATAGATTTGGGTTAGAGGTACGTTGCGACGGGCGATCTGGGTGGGTTGGTCTCGTCTAAGGTACTGGATGGTTTGTTGTCAGGGTTGGTGAAGGATGCCATATCGATGAGTGGAGGTCTGGTCAATGTTGGTGGAAAAAGAAGGGTTAAGGGGCGGGAAAAGTGAGAAATGAAAAAACTGAAAAAATAGTGGATATCGGGGTGATGGAGGGGGAGCAGAGGGTAATGGAGCTGGATATGGTGTTATGGGAGGCTGAGAATGGTGTGTGCAAATTTGGGGAGCGTTTGGTAATAGTTGGAAATTTTGATTGAAAATCGGCAAGAGCTTCGCTAGGCAAAGTGACAAAAGACTCGAATTTTCTGCTTATATAGAGGAAATTTAGAGTGCGTATCAGAAGAAGTACACTTGCCACAACTCATTTCCATACCAAATTTTGCAAGGACCTTCTTCATGATTTTTTTTAAGACCCCAGAGAAGCTGGCGAGAGTTCAAAAGCTGTTTTGTCTACCCTGTGAAGGTTTTGAAGGTCATGCGAGGGTTCAACTCTAGCAGGGAGGGAACTCTCGCCCAAGTTGCTCCTGTGATCAAATTTTCAAGATCTGACGTTATAGGCAGGTCAATTTGATTGCCCTGATTCCATTTATGCTGCTTGCGAAGATTGGTATGATGATCTTGATGGCATGCGAAGGTTCTGAAGTTTCTGCTTAACTGAACTCTCGCAGAGGTCTCTTTTTCGTTGCTGCTTCACAAGTACCTCTCGCAGAGCTTTCTGTAGGTCCATCTGGTCAGATCTGTCTATGGTGAGTCTTGCGAGAGTTCCTATGAAGATATGGTAGTTGAACCATTAGTTTAAGTGATTTTTTCATCTGCTTTTGCTAATTTTGTTTGAAATTTTCAAGTCTGATTTGCACTGTCAGAGGATCTTCGTTGATAGATGGTGTTCTGCTACCCTTTTGATCCTATCTGGTGGATCTGGATCTGGCATAGATCTTGTATAATGACCGTTTGTAGTAGATCTCATCGGTAAGTGATCTACATGTCATTATCAAGCTTGATCTATGCTATTGTAGAGGCCAGTACTTATGCAATCGGCTACCACTGATGGATGTATCAAATGAAGTCCCATCAAGATGTTGAAGATTCACAGCTCCATGATTGAGGATTTCCTTGATACGATACAGGCCTCCGCCTGTGAACTTCAATTTCCCCTTGATCGCCTTGGTCTTAGAAATTACGACTAGATCTCCAGCACGAAGATCTTTCTTGTGTAATCGACGATCATGCCATGCCTTGCGACGCGCTTTATCAGCTCCCAATGCATGCACAACCAATAGGCATGTTTCGCAAAGTTTGTGTAGAGCTTCATGGCACAATTGTAGAGATTTGGACTCATCAAGACGTGTGGTGGCAACTCTCAATGATGGTACCAAAAACTCCACTGGCATTATCGCATCTTGACCATAAACCAATTGAAATGGTGTTTGATCAGTGCTTCCCTTGTATGTTGTCCTGAATGCCCACAGAGCAGCATGTACCTTATGTTCCCAATCAGATCTGCTAGCTTCAACTATTTTCGTGATAACATTACACAAGATCTTATTGGATGATTCAGCTTGCCCATTACCATGAGGATAATATGGCGTGTTGAATCTATGGATCTCAAAAAATTCTTCCAACAGAATCTTGATGGTTTCACTGACAAAATGACTTCCGCGATCACTGACCATCTCAATCGGGCATCCGAAGCGCACAATGATATATTTGTATAAAAATTTGGCAGTAGTCCTAGCTTCAGCCACTCGTACTTGCTTGGCTTCTACCCATTTGGTTAGATAATCTGTAGCCACAATAATATAACGGGCTTGCGAGCTTTTTGTTGCTGGGTGGATGGGACCAATATAGTCCAATCCCCACTTCTCAAATGGTGCTTGAGCCAGGACGGGATGCAATAGATCATAGTTCATTCTAGTCGGTCTTCTAGCTCATTGGCACACATCACATTTTCTTAGGTGCTCTTCCATATCCTTATAAATTGTCGGCCACCAGCATCCGGATTGCAGAATCTTGCGAACCGTAATGTCAAATGCAAAGTGACCACACCCATGCCTTCGTGTGATAATGATATAATTTGGGTGGTTTCATGTGGAAGAACACATCTTCGGAGAATGTTATCAGATCCTCATTGATATAACTGCCGGCAATCAGCTGGTAAGCTCTAGCTCTAAGTATCAACTTCCGTTGTTCTGACTTTGGTAAAGTTTTGTCTGGTTGGCTCCAAATTAAATATTCAACTATATCTGCTGCCCATTCAAGTATTGTATCAATGTAAAATAAGGCAGCATCTGGTAGCTCATCATCAGGTTGGAGTGTGGTTTCCTTCCTTTAATCCACGACACATGATCTGCCATGTAGTGTTGCTTTCCCTTGCATACCACTATCCTGAAATCAAACTCCATCGACAGAAGTAACCATCAAGTAATTCGTCCTGTTTTTGCAAGTTTTATATACCAGGTATAGCAAGGGTTGATGGTCAGTATAAAATGCAAAGTCAGTGGCCATCAGATACTGTCAAATTTCTTGACCACAAAAATCATTGCCAGTGCTTCTCACTCTGTGGTGGAATAATTCATTTCTGATTCATTGAGTTGTCAGCTGGTAAATCGGATTGGGAAATCCTTTTTGCATTCTCTTGGTTGGGTCAAGATAGCTCCAACCGCATACTTCGATGCATCCATATGCACATGGAATTCGATGGTCCAATTGGGCAATCGTAAGATTGGCGCTGAGACCAATGCATCTTTTAGCTTTGGGAAAGCCTGTAAGGCTTCCTCCGTCCAATGTGCTTCTGTGGTGAGCTTGTAGATTGGCCTTGCTAACGCTGCAAAATCTAAAATAAAAATCTGATAATAGTTAACGTGGCCCATGAAAATCTAGACTTCGCAAATTGTCCATGGGGGTAGTAGATCCCTTATCTTTGAAAGATTCGTGGCGATTCCATGTCTGGATACAATGTGGCCCAAGATGAGGCCATGTGTCACCCAAAACTGACACTTTTTTGGGTTCAAGGATATCTGGAACGTGCGGCATTGAATCAACACCTTCTCCAAATGAGATAAGTGCTCCGTATTAGGCCCGTGCACGCACAAATCATCCAGGAAGATCTCCAGAAACTTTTGCAGGTACTCTTTGAATGCCGCTTGCATAACTCTCTGGAAGGTATTGGGGGCATTGCAAAGTCCAAATGGCATTACCTTATAGGCATAAGTTCCCAATTATGTGGCAAACGATATCTTGTGTTGATCGTCAGGCACAATTTTCACTTTATTGTAGCCGTTAAAGCCGTCAAGAAAACTGTAAGCTTCTGCTCCTGCTACTCGATCTAGGACACTCTCTGTGAAAGGTAGAGGGAAGTAATCCTTCTTTTTAACTGCATTTAGTGCCTTTAGATTTACACAGATTCGCATTTTTCCGTTCTTCTTCGGTACTATAATTATCGGTGATACCCACTTTGTATGCTCGATTTCATAAATGAAATCGGCGTCAAGCAGCTTCTACAACTCCTGTTTGATTAACTCTGTGTAGTTAGGATTGCAGCGGTAATAACTTGGGGACTGCTCCATCCACCAAGGGTATGATGGTATGTTGGACTACGGTTGGTGGTATACCTTTTAGATCCTTGTATGTCCATGCAAAACAGTCTCGGTCCTCGCATTAAAATCCCCAGTGAGGAAAATATGCCCCCGCTCTAAGAATCTGATAATGTCCAATGAGAGGTCTAGGTGATCCGACCTCCTCAACAAAAGAGGAGGAACATAGCATGCAGCAATGAAGATGTCCCTATCGAGTAATATGAATCCAGATGTACCATGCATGCTCTTCGTGTCTGATAAACTCAACTATATGATGAAGGGACTCTCCGTAGAGACAAGCCATCCCTCCAAAACCTCGGCCACTAGCTGATCTAGTCTCAGGTCTGTATACTGAATCCCATCTATACCCTGGAAAGGTGGGTAGCCCGCGCTTCTGACTCTCATGTGTGACCCCATGGTCCTACTCGACTATTATCTAGATTAGGCCCGGCCCCTATGTCCAAGGCTGCCCGTAATGGTCCAAACCCCCATTAGGGCCGTAACTCACTCTCTCTCTCTCTCTCTCTCTCTCTCTCTCTCTCTCTCTCTCTCTCTCTCCTTTCCCACGCGGATCTACTCCTGCTGCCCCTCGCGCTCCAACCTCTCTCCCCCCACGAAGGACCACCCGCTCCCCTCTCTCTATTATCTCCTCTCCCCCCATCGCTGAAACCCACACCTCCCCCATCGCTGGAAATGCCTCCCCCATCGCTGAAACTCAGACCTCCCCCATCGCTGAACACACCTCCTCCATCGCTGACACTCACACCTCCCCTATCGCTGGAAACAGCACCTCCCCCATCGCTGGCAACAGCACCTCCCTCGATGGAAAAAGCACCCCCCTCGCTGCACCCACCATCTCCTCCTTTCCCCTCACTGAAGCCCACATCACCCTTACCACCCTCGTTGGTGAATCAGACCCCTTGTTGCCTATTGTTATCCCCCTCCCCCTCGCTTTCCTCAGATCTGCCCTCACTGGTTCCTCCCTCTTCTTCTTCGTCTTCTGCCTCTTCCTCGCCTCCATTGATCTCCCACCCCATCGCTCTGGCTACCAGCCTCCTTCCTATCCCCACTCCCCAAGAACCCACAGCTCCCCCATCTGCGGTACCGGTACCCATCCCATACACTCCTTCCAAATCAACTGGACTATTTTCCTCCTAGGAGGCTGACCAAATGAAGGCCAATTTCCAGCTTTTGAAGCATGAACTGTCACAACTGAAAGGAATCGTGGTCTCCCTGCTCAAGGAAAAAAATGTGTTGCAGTCCAAAGTCGCTTCTTTAGAGCATGTGATCAACACTAAGCAGGTTGCAGCCTCGGAATCGACCACCACCATGATAAGGGAGCTTGAGAGCAAAATCGAGCAACACAAAGATTCATGGGCAGCAGTCGTGCAGAAAGGCACCAAGCCTGGCGCCCCCATCTCCTCGGTCAGCTCAGTCACCATTTTGGAAGAGAGGTCAAGGGGGCAAAAGGCCCACAACATCAGGGTTCGTGGGATACCGGACACACAGGATGCCATTGCCGAAGCCACGAGATTTCTCGAGACCACTCTAGGACATATGGCAGATGGGCTAGATACAGCTTGGAGGACCACCAGGGATGCAGCTACACTCATTATCCGTTTCACTTCTCTAGAGAGTCGTCGAGATGCTTTGCAGTGCAGAGCTAAGCTTCGTGGCACCACTATCTATATGGATGACGACCTCACATATATATAGGTAGAAGAGGCGTAAGGCCTTTCAGGCAGCCCGTGAGTCTGGCAGACGAGTCATTTACCGAGATGGGCGAGTGCGATTTCTTGATAGTGCACCTAGCAGATCCCAGCGCTAGGGATTTGGGGTGCCCGGGGGTGGGAGCACCCCGGGGCCCCATCCACACCACCTTCGGATTGGAGTGTGGAACTGTGCTGGCATACACTCATCTTCTACGGCAGGGGACCTTGTTGATTTCATTACAGGCAGGGATATATTATTCGTCATGGAGACACACGAGAGCCCAGAGCGAGGACTTCCTTCTTTTCCTGGATATAGATGGGATTCAGTATTCCGACGAGAGACTAGATCTGCTAGTGGACGTGGTTCAGGTGGGGTCGCCTGCTTGTACAGGGAGGCTCCTCACTCGAGTATTGACTTCATCCGACATGACGAGCAGGCCCGCTACACCTAGACTCGCATCGTGGGTCAGGATATTGGCTTGGATAGAGATCTTTTTATTGCAGCATGTTACTTTCCACCAGAGTCCTCGTCTTTTGTTGAGGGTATTGGATCTCCATATTAGGAACTCTCACCAAATATTATCAGATTTTCAGAGCGGGGGCATATTCTCCACGCAAGGGATTTTAATGCTCGGACATCTTCGCGACAGATAGAGTTCTTCGACACCACTGATCAGCTGCGTGTTCGTGCCTTGGACAGTGATATGCTTGGAGTTACCAGGACCTCCGCGGATAGTTTTGGACCTACTACTTCATATGGTGAGCACTTATTGCAATTTAGAGAGGCACATGAGCTAGCCATTTATAATGGCTTACCCTGCTGGCCACATTCAGACAGTTACACATGCCACCCTCTCAATGGAGGACATAGTGTCGTTGACTATCTCATGGGGTCACCATCCTTTGTACCCACAGTTTCTGACTTCCACATTTTCCCCACCACCCTTTCTGATCACTCATTTCTCTCCTTCGATATCGGCCACCTCCCACCCACTCATCCATCTACACTACCCACGCTTACCCGAGCACCCACGTACACATTTGACCCCACTCACATGCCGCTATACCGGCAGTCCTTAGCTTCACTTTTACACTCCTTTCCTCATGACAGTCCAGTCGACACCCAGGCTGATTTCCTCACCACCTCTCTCCACACGGCCGCATCATTAACCCTCCCCACAAAACCCCACCCCAGAAAGACCCGACGCACACCTCGACCACTACACCCTCCTTGGTACGCTACTGAGTGCCGCTCTTTCCATACAGTCAGTAACCCACTCACGCATCCATGCCCCACATCTGCTTCGATCTTCCCGACGCTCCTACCATCGTGCTCTCCGTCGTAAGAAACGTTCCCATGATGATTCTGAAGGGAAACGTCTCATTGACCTTCTTTTCAGCTCTTCTTCGGGCGCTTTCTGGCGCGAGTTCATTCCTCGCTCTCCACCCTCTCCTGGAAGACCTCCGCATATGGACTGATTATGCTACTAGCCTGTACACCTACCGACTCACCTATCACCATATCTCCACGGCCACCTGAGTTCTCCTTTTTCACATCTGACATGGTACTTGCAGCCATTAAGAAGATGAAGTCCCACAAGGCCAGAGATATCGAAGACCTTGAATCTGAACTCCTTTCCCATGCCTCCGACTTACTCGCCCCCACTATAGCCACCCTTCTTAACTCTGCAGTTGTCTCTGGTTTTCCGTCCTCCTGGTGCACTAACATTATCCACCCCATCCATAAGAATGGTGACCCCATGATTCCGAGTAACTACCACACCATCATGATTGGGCATGTCCTGGCGAAATTATATGGTACTATACTGCAGTCTGTTGTGAGCTCAGAGGCGGAGACTAGGAGACTACATGCCATGGGTCAAGCTGGTTTCCGAGCACATTATTCTACGGCAGATCACATCTTCACATTGCGAGCCTTGATTGAGGAGGCTAAGCACAGGAGAGAGAGGGTTTACTGTTGTTTTGTGGACTTCAGGAAAGCCTTTGATTTTGTTCCTCGCTCACTGCTCATCCAGAGACTCCGAGACCTCGGCTTCTCCACCGACATTGTTCTTGCTGTGATGGCACTTTATGAGCGTGTCCTTGGTTGTTTCCGGCATACAATGGCATATTTGAGCACATCTAGAGCACTATTGGGGTGAAGCAGGGTTGTTCCCTCTCACCAGTCCTCTTTGGCTTGTATATTGATGAGTTGGAGAGAGTCATTACACAAGGTGGTGGTACTGGCTGCAGGCTTGGTGACATCTTGATTGTTATCCTCCTTTATGCTGATGATGTGGTGTTGGTCTCACCGACCAGAGAGGGTCTACAGCGACAGTTGGATTGCTTGCATGAGTTTTGCACCAGATGGGGCCTAGGGGTGAACATTGGGAAGACCAAGGTTATGGTCTTCAACACTTCGAGGGCATTCATGCAGTGACAGGAGCTTACTCTAGGTGGGCAGATTCTAGAGGTGGTCCCTTCCTACACATACTTGGGGATCCTTTTCTCAGGTCCTACTTTTAGCATGAGACAGGCCGCTACCACTCAACTAGGGAAAGGACATGCCTCCCTTGTTTAGCTAGAGTGATTTTGCTTCCGAAAGTCCATCCAGGATGCTCGCAGTAAGTGTCACCTCTTCGATACCATTGTTACCCCCACGGCTTTATATGCGGCAGAGACATGGTGTGTAGGTCTCCCTTCTTCACACTGGGCCAGTCTCTCACGATTACAGACCACCATGCTAGCTCGGTTGATTCGGGCGAAGCCTTCTGTCCCACATGAGATTCTCCTGGCCGAGTTTGCAGTTCCACCTATACAGATCGAGGCAGTTCTTCAGCTTATCACCTATATACAGAGGATACATGCGTTACCAGAGATAGACAGGCGATACATACAGGTTGCACTATCCTCCTCACAGCATCTTCACGATCAAGGCTACAGGCTATCATGGTTCTCTCAGGCCTCTCACCTCCTACTTGTATCATTTGGCATCTCCATCACAGAGCTCCCCTCCGGCACACATCAGTATATCAGACGCTTCCCTTATCACACATATCTAGAGCGGACTTGGCGTAACCAGTTAGGGGTTAAGCCAGCTTTCTACCGGACTCATTTCTTGGAGCTAGATGCATCAGGGACCCCGGTCATGCCGCGCTACTTGGACTCGGGACTGTCACATTGCCTCAGATTCACATTGGGCAGCTCAGGGTGTCCTCTCATCAGCTAGCTATTGAGACTGGGAGGTTCCACGGTATTCCCAGAGAGGAGCAAATTTGCCAGTTCTGCTCTCTAGGTGAGGTGGAGTCTGAGGAGCACTTTATATTTAGGTGCCCTATATATTATGAGATCAGAGGGCGATATCATTGCCTATTCCAAGAGATGCCTACCACTTTACGCTCTCTCATAGCTTATGAGGACCCACGGTGTGTCGCTCTGATGGTACACAAGATGTCCAGACTACGGAGAGATTTATACGAGACACCCCAACATTTTACCTCACAGCCATTGATTACTTCGTTCTTTACTAGACGGAGATCGCGTGATTTAGTAACTGAGGATGAGGATTATGATGATGATGACGACGAGGATGATGGCCGCTCTCATGCTCATAGAGATCAGAGACAGTATACCTCCCACCATCATGTTACCACCAGGATTACTAGACATTCTGCGCAGAGGCGTACTACTACACATGCACGTGCTCATGTTCATAGACGCCACCGGCAGGCTCCAGTGCTTTCCCATTCTATGGCTCGCATTACATCTTTTTACATCATCAGCACAGCAGCAGCACCTAGATACATATGATTATTATGCGCACTCTCGCATACGTGTCTATTTTAGTTTGCACTAGATGTTTTCTTTATTACAGTTTGGAGACGTTTTTATACGCTCCCATGGTTACCACATACATGACATGTACTTCATTAGTCTTATATGCCTTTTGGCATGGAAAAGACATTAATAAAGAAATTTTTTAATGAAATTGAAGGGCTCTCTACCCTTCAAATGAAGCGTGTGTTTGATCCCATGCAATCCGATGGTTTGTTTAAGATCGAAGGTCCACACTTCTCCAACCTTTATTTATCATAGATCGCTATGGCCTAGAATCCGACAGCCCGCGCTGGTTTTGCGCATCGATCTGTTTGCTTGGAGACACTACCCACCCACAGATGCTAGCTCACCTCCTTTCCTTATTGATGATGGATCAATCCAACGCCTACAACAATCCACGGCTGGCTGCCAAATCTGCAGTCTAGGTCGCCTTGCTCCAACGCCCTAGTACAGCTCCGTAATGACTTGTGCTCAGGTGTCCTTTGTATTTTGGGACCACCTCCAGGAGCATAATGTCCATCCAATTTTCTCTCTCCTAGGAATCTGTCATTCTCTCTCCTCTCTCCGGTGGAATTCACTTTCTCTCTCCTCTCTCCGGTGGAATGCACGTTCTCTCTCCTCTCTCCGGTGGAATGCGCATGTGCTATGTGGCAGTCCGTCATTGGCTGTCCACATCCACATTCCACCACAAACGTAAAAAAATTTGCGAAAAAAAAAAACGGCAAAAAACCGAAAAAAAAAAAAACTGGTCCACGCGTACGGCTGTACTGCCGTACCATACAGCCAAAAAACAAAAAAAAAAAAAAAAAAAGAAACCTTCACACAATGGCATTACGTAGGGGAAGGCCCGAAGCCCTCGGGGCTTCCTTGCTGGTCGGGGCCTGCCCTCGGGCTCCCGCCCTCGGGCAAGGGCCCTCCCAGCAAGGAAGGCCCTCAGGCAGGGCCTCCCCCCCCCCCCACCACAAAAGGGATTGATTACACCTTCAGATCCATGTTTTTCAGGCCTTAAACCCTGGCTAGCTCAGAAACAGGATTTTGTGCAAATCTAGATGCACTCTTCCCTGAGGTCGCCCAGCTCCTAGTAACCTGATGGAACTAACGGCATGTGATTCAGCGTAATAACTCCCACATACTGCTCACTTTCATCAAGAAAATTACGTTTTGCTTGAAAAACTGAGAAATTTGGAAAATTTCTCAGATTCCACCAAATTCCTTCCTGTAAATTCCCTTGGCTCTGTGGAACTGCTCTTGAGTGCTTTACGATTTTTCAAAACTGAATTCATAGCCTGTTTTAATAAACCATGATGGATCTTCAAATTCTCCCAAAGTTTCCTAAAAGAAGGGAGGGGGGTCACAGTGGTATCTAAAGGAATATCAGACCTAGATTCTCATGCATGGGTGTTATTGATAATCCAAACCCCTTAAAATTGGTTTGAGATGTGAATCAAAATCATGCAAATATGAATTTGGAAGTAAAAGTCCCTAATGTCAATGGGATGGTGAAAATTTGTGCACAATAAATAGGATTGTTGAAATTTGTGTAATTTTAGCTCACAAGCAAAATAACATGTAATTAGAATCTTCGTAGGTTCAGATTATTAGTTACCATATCACCCATCTCTCTATGTATCTCTATTTAGCAATACCAAAAACATTTGATCCTTTAGCATTATCTTACATCATGATTGTCTAAAATAGATCAAGAAGATCTTTTTGATTTTTGACGAATTTTTTCAACAAAAAGAGATTCTCGAAGAGATTTTCTAGTGCCTTTGCAGAAGCATTTATACACTAGAATAATGTGAATTTTATTGCGATATTAATCAAAGGTTGTTATATGGCGATAAATTTGTTGCCTACCTTTGTTATGTGGTGCTTTGTGTTGAGGCCTGGCATAAGAGTTTATGCTTAGAAAAGCTCCAACCTCAGGATATCTTTTAAAGGCGTGTTGATCAATGCTTTAAAATAGACATAAAGCATCTCAAATTTCTTTTCAGCACTTAAACTTTTTGTTGGTGGACAAGGTTGCTTGAAATTCTGAAGGGCATATTACAGGCATGATGCCCTGCTTCTTATAAGCTGACGCGCTTCTCTACCCAAGCAAAATGGTGAAGTTTTTAAGCCTATCAAAGTACACATATTTACATCATATTTTTTTCAAGTATAAAGATTGACATACCTTGTTTCTGCACAATCTCTTTGGGCAAAAGGCGGCTCCTCCTCACTGCATCTAGTATAGAGAAGGCCAAGTCCAGATTGTCTTCTTCAACAGCAGCAAGAATGAGTTGTGAGCACTCCCAACTGCTAATCTCGCCTTTTCTGCCTGGCTCTTCCTCACAAATCATGCCCAAGGCTTCATCAGCATCCTTGGCCTTACCAACTTTTCTCCAGAACAAAGCATCATTGTTTTTTCTGAACCGGTTATATTCCTGCTTTGTTTCTGCTGCACCTTTGGCAGTGTCGTCTATAACAACAGCTTCTCTGTTATCTACAAGCAGAACCGTGGATACCTCTGCCATTGCAGTCGACTTGGCTGCTGTGGCAACAGCTCCAACACCTTTTTTGCTTGATTTGTTCACAGATGAAGCAGCTTTTGTAGCTTGATCTTCAGCATTGATCAAGTCTCTTGATTTTGCTTCATTTGGTAAGCTGCCTGCGATTCCCAAACTTTGTATCCGTGCCCATTGGTCCTCGTCCGATTTTCCTTTGGTTCCTTTCTCTACTCTCATTTTTGTTTCGTCTTCTAACGCAGAAATGTCTAACTCATCGCTGCCTCTCTCAAACTTGCCTCCATTGATGACTCCAACACGAACTCTTCGCTTGTTTGGCCATTGCTCGAATTCTTGTTGGATCACCCTTCCTGCCCTTAAAGACTTCACATAACTAAGGAAGCGTTTCGTAGAAGGACAGACTTTTCGACACAGCAAACGTGACATAGCCTCTCCATTTTCTCGTTTGTAAGCGCAGTTCAAAGCGATTGGTTTCTTCGGAATGCACGCCATTCCTGTGCTTTCCGCAGCTGAAAAAGATAAGTGCGCAATCAGTGCCGCATTGGAAAAGTCTCGAACCACGCACAGATACGCCGCAGTTTGCATTGTCTAGGACGCATCACAGCATCATTCCTGGAACTGATAAACATCATCAATCTCGCAAATCCACATTACAAAAGCTCAGAATGACCTCCCTCCTCAAACACTTTCTTTCCCTTGTAACTGCCCACTTTGCATCTCTCGCAATATTCATTCCATCAAGGAAGTGGAATTTCTCATAGAATTCTGATGAAATCACGCATTTTCCTGTATGTAATAGCTAGCTAGCTACCACATGCTTACTTGTGGCTACCTTACAAACTCAAATTGCGCGACAGATTGCGATAAGCAAATTCCATTGCTTGGGTTTAGCTTACAAACTCAAACAGCCATCATCAACAGCAGCAACAACAACAAAATTCCAATCAACTTCAATTCAAAACCGCAATAACACAGCCTCATGCTCTCACTCTCGCTCTGTCCATTCCTCCATTTTATCCATTCAAGGCCGTCCAAGTGTCACCAAACCCTTTCCTTATCCAACCCATGTTTGGGGATTGCTACATCTTGTAGCTTTTTTTTTTAAAGGGGGGAGGGATTTGCCCTTGAAGTTGAAGGCACTACCAAAATGTGCCTTTCTTGTCAAAATCATCGTTTTCACCATGCCGATGAAACTTTGAATGCCATGTTTATGAAACTTTGAATGGGCAACAATTATGTCATTATTCTTGAACTTTGGATATTGGCCCAGTGCATGGTCTTTTTAAAATTCTCCATCAAAAATTTTGTGCCCTCCTTGATGGATTGCAAAACTCATCAATATACGAAGTTTCCTGAAAAAAAAAACAGAAAAGTTTGTTCCAATACAAAATCTGACTTTACAAACATTCAGCTTTGTCTTCCTCGATTACTGTCTCGCCATCAACATTATGACCATCTCTCGATGTCAGTAAGGTCGGTGTATAGATAGTTGGTTTTGGAACTTTTCTTGGAGCTCAACAAAAAATTATATCTATATATACCTATGCTCTCTACAATTTTGACAACACCAGCATGGTCTTCTTCAATGGCCATCCTCCTCTGCATATATTTGTCACCCATTTGGTGGCGGTCACAACGTAGTGGACTATTTCATTGCATCTCCTACTTTATTGCCCCATCTGGCATCCTTCACCATCTCTACCCCGGTGCTCGCTGATCACTCTCTGCTCTACCTCTCCTTCTCCCCAGCGCCAAGTCCGCCTTCTTCTCTACCTTCCCTCTTCGTTCGTCCCATTTGCTATCGTATACCTCCTCTAATGTCACTATCCAAGCCTCCTCCTTGACACACGCCCTGACTATCGCCGCTCATGCCATTGCACCCCCTCGCCGCTTCTCTTCTCATCATCGTACCCATAATAAATAGTATGACAATGACTGTTCTTTATTCTAGAAATATGTTGAGTTCTTCAAAATCTAATTCTACATTTTTTTCTTCCGCAAAAAAGCAGCTTTGATCCCTTCTCCATAAAAAAAAAAGTGGCCTACTTTTCTTCTTGTCTCTACTACCTCCTTCGCTCCCTCCACTCTGCTTCCTCGGCTACTTTTTGAAAGATCTTTTTTCATAAGCCCCTATCCATTGCACCCATCCCTCTTCAATCATGGGTAGACTATGCAACCAACCTATATACAACTACTGCTCACCCTTCCATCTCTCTTTCTTCTCGTCCTACCCACTATGACCTCTTTGCTCCTGTCATGGTTGAAGCCACCATCTGCAAACTCAAGAACAATCGTACGTCTGACATTGACCTCCTTTCAGTTGAGCTCCTCTAACCAATTGCCAAACTCGCCTCCCCTTTCCTAGCCCGCTGTTTCAACCGCTTTGTCGTTGATGGTTTTCCCATACCTTGGGCCATCAATATCCTGCTGGAGAGACGAAACATTAGCTCAAAGGGGTAAGACGAACACGAATGAGAAACGAACTCGAACAAAAAACGAAACACGAACGAGAAACAAACTCGAACAGAAAATGTTCGTGCGTAGCGGAACGAGCTATATGACTCTCTCTCCGTAAGCATGACTACGCCTATCAGAACGAACAAAACGGTAGTGATGGAAATTACAGTCGTTCTTGATTACGTAGCCAAACTTTAATAAATGAACGAAGCGCCAGAAGAATAGTTTGTCGCGAATAGCAAGACAAACTATTCGCCGTGAATGATTCACGAAGAGTTAGACTATGCTCGACTGATAATTAGTCGCGAAAGACAAGACTAAATATTAGTCGTCTATTACCAGCAAGAACAACTAGAAAGATCAAACAGAATGAAAAATAAGCATAGAAATATTAACACAGATCTGAATGCGGAACAATGAACTGTATTAGATTAAGTATATCATGTATACATGTCAATAATGCGGTAGAGCACAAGACAATAGCGAACGAAACTGCGTGTCCTACGAAGCTTATACAATTTGTAAAGAATAAAACCTTATTGTTGACAATCAAGAATCAATGCGCAAGGCATCTACTTCGTCTATCTTTCTGATAAGCTTCTGATGCTAATTTACATACACTTCATCTTCTCATCGTCAACCTCATCTACTGAATACACAAATGGTATTCAATATATATATACATAATATTACAGGTGTGCATATGTAGAAAGTACAGAGTGGATGTGTTGTCTGTAGGAGATCGTGGGTGGCTGCAATCGTTGTCCAGTCAGTTAGCGCAATTGCATGGGGTGAGCATGAAAAGGGTGCGACGTCAGTCAATGCTGAAGTGAACGTTGGTGATGATGATGCGAAAAGTGCGTCACTCTTACGAATAGCCTTAGGATTAGATTTACAGGGTGCCTTTGCTTTTAGGACACCTTTGGCATTCTGTAAGATAGTGACCCCTTTTTGCCTGTCACCATAACGTGTGTAAAAACATAGTGTCGCGATTCTTTTGCCTTTTCTTTGTCGGTGCGAATTTGCGTGTAAATATGCATACTGTGTGACAACGTTAGTAAATATGCAGCATGAATGGAGGCAGATTAAAATGGGATTTAGGAGAGTATAGGGAATAAATCCAACATATTCTTCACCTCATTTTTTAAGCAGGTGATGCCATGAATGTCCACAACTATCACACTATTATGATTGGTCATACTATGGCCAAGTTGTACGCCACTATTCTCCAGAACTTCATTATGGCAGAGGCTTATTCTCGGCTATTGATGCGACTGGCCAGGCTAGCTTCTGCTGGGGTTATAGCATTCTTGATCATGTCCTTACCCTATGTACTATCATTGAGGAGGCAAATCATACGAACAAGAAGGTATCTGCTTGTTTCGTTGATCTCTCTAAGGCCTTTGATATTGTTCCCCGTTACCTTTTGATCAACAGACTACGTCAGCTTGGCTTTTTCAACTCTATTCTTGCAACGGTGGTTTCTCTACATGAGAGAGTTCTAGCACGTATTCGGCTGGATACTGATTTTTGTCTTCTCCCATCCGTAGCATTGTTGGTGTCAAGCAAGGCTGTCCATTGTCCCTTCCGTTGTTTGCACTTTATATTCATGATCTTGAGCATTTCATTCATGAAGAAGGTAGATATGGTTCCCGCTGGCTCATTTGCCCATCCCCATTCTGCTTTATGCTAATGACATTGCCCTGCTTTCTCCCTCACCAGAAAGGTTGCAGTGTCACTTACAGGTCTTACATTGGTTTTGTGCTACTTGGGGTCTCTCTGTTAGCTTAAAAAAGATTAAGATCATAATTTTCAATCCCAATCGATAGAGCCTTCACAATTATCAGAGTTTCTACGATGGCCATGAAGTTGATATTGTTGTCTCTTGTACTTACTTGGGAGTCATGTTTATTGCGCCCCTTCTTGGTTTCCGTCAGGCTGCATTTGCGCACATTTCCTCCTGTCTTTTGATATTGGTCCAGTTCGAGCGTGGTTGTACAATAAATCATATTTTTGATCCCACTACTAGATGCCAGTTGTTTCACACATGGGTGGTTCCAACAGTGATGTATGACTCCAAGATATGGTTGCCAGGACTTTCTCTCCACGATTGGGCAGGCATTTCCCGCATTCAGGCCACTATGTTGGGCCGCATGATACGTGCCAAGACTACCACCCCTCATGATATCCTATGTGTTGAGTTTGCTACTCCGATGATTATCCTTGAGGGCTTTTTTTGTCTTATTCATTTTCTTCAATGGATTCAAGAGATTCGTACACCCGAATAAATACATAGTTGCTACGGTTACTTCTTCACGTGTCCTAGCTGATTCCCATGCCAAGCTCTCCTGGTACCAATAGGCATATGATCTCTTACGACATCTGGGCATTTGTATCATGAATCTTCCTTGTGGTACGCATTCATATATCTGAGGCTATTTACTTCGTCAATATATGCAGCAAACTTGGAGCTGTCTCCCACCTTTCCGCACTCGACTGAGCTATTACCAGACACACTTCTTTTTTTTTGGATCCTTTTGGTTTGCCATTGTTGCCACTCTATCTCTCACAGCCCCTATCACACGGCCTATAATATCATCTTCGACAGTTGCGCATTTCCTCTCATCATCTTGCTATTGAGGCAGTGTCAAAAATGGTGAACTCCTGCAACTTTGCCACAACGTAAAAAACATCCGAAGGTCGAATGGCGAACAATTTGCGAAAGTCAACGGACCTCGAAAACCCTAAGACATGAAGCGAAGCGAAACTCGAAGGTCGAATGATTTGTGAAAGTTAAACATGCCTCCAGGACCAGAAAGACAAAGACACGAAACAAAACGAAAGAAAATCTTTCACGCTACCAACTGGCAGCTCAACGGGCGTGGAGTCTTAAACTTCATGCCTAGCTAAAACGACTAGCAATAACAGAGAGTAACTGATTAGTTGACTTGTTTGCAAAAGAATGAAGAAAGTCCAAGTACTTTTGTTTTGAAAATGAAAGCATTGAATTTGCAGAAAGTTGTATCTAAATCTTATGTCAGCACGATAGACTTCTAGACCGAATGAACTTTATTTAAATTCATAGTTATGATCTATACCTGCACTGAAAAGACTTTCTTCTTGTTGTTATGATATAAAGAATAAAACCTTTATGAAAAAACAACAATGGCACACGATAACCCGCAAAGAGCAACCAAATCCCAAAGCCAAAGACAAATCCTCTGCCGGTCCTTCTTTCAAAAAGGGCAAGGAGGAATTCGTATAAAAATTGATGACAAAAAGTCATACTTGAATGTTTGTAGAAGAGTCTTATTGTTAACTGCTCTTGTAATTTTTTAGTTTAGCTATCTTGTAAACTCCACACAATGGAGATATAACCTATCTTTCTGGATCAAAATACACAGAGAAAATGTGCGCGTGTAAAGCAAAAAATAAAAAAAATAGAAATGAAATAGTTGTGTATGAAAGTCTGCCAACGAGCAGAACATAGTGAAAGAGCAGAGCGTCAGGCCGCCAACGAGCGAGACACTGACCATCTCGCTCTAAAAATTAAGCTGATAATATAGTTGCTCTATTTCGTGTATCTCCTTGTCTTCCGCTGTCTGGATTGCTAGAATAAAATCTGTTCTGTAATCTATACTCGCGTGTCTAGGCCATACAGGTTATCACTACTGATATCTGAGCAGTGATTTTCTAGACAACACAATATGGCTACAATGATTCAAACAAGAGTAGCAATCAGTCTGGATGGCGCAAACTATGGGATATGGAAATTCAAAATCAAAACACTTTTGAAGGGCGAAGGCGTCTGGTCGATGACCGAACTCTTAGAGGTGCAGCCTCCAGAGGGAGACCCGAGGAGAGCTGAATGGATCAGAAAGGATGAGCGTGCAATGGCGATCGAAGGAAAAGGAGGCAGTGATTTCGGAGTGATTTCGGAGTCAAATGCTCTCTAAAACTGTTTTTGCTACTGATCTGATTTTTCTAATCAAATTCAGTACATCAATAGGTTGTTCAACGTTCTGCAAAATAGTATTTAAAGCATCATATGCAACACTGGATTCCACAATTTGAATGGACTTTTGGGGTCTCTCATTCTCTTTGATTGCATTCCCATCTTATGTCGGATGAGTGCTTTGTGATAATTTGGTTGAGCTTAGTTAATGATCCATGCATCCATGGGCTGGAATGTAGTTGTAGCAGTTCAAGACTATGAAAAATGCAAAAATAAGCTTGGTAGAGGCCAAAAATCATGTATATAGGATGATTACACATGTATGGAGCCTGTTCCCACATGTGAAACTAGTGTACTTGTCATGTACCATAATCTGTACATATGATTTAATTCAAGTTCTAGTGGCTAAAATGGCCAGAAACTAGTTCTCTAGATATATAACACATGGCATCAATCTATTGATTGCATGAGCCAAATATTTTGATTAGGTGTCATATCCCATGTGTAGAGGACAGCTCACACGTGTGAAATAAGCTGAAGTAGGCGAATTCTGACTTCTAGAAGATTTCCAAGTAGATCTCCATATAGAAGGAAAATGGACCAAAAGTGCTCAAAATAGAAGGTTTTGTCCAAGTGTCAGTTTTGCATGATGAATGATCATATGACAAAGCACCTTCACACATGTGGGATCAGAGGGATGATCAGTACCATGAGCTCCCACTTATTGTATATAAAGAGCCACATTTGGCCATAATCATTATGAGACACCAATCTTGATTTTGGAAGCAATTTTGAGTGATTCTCTCCATTTGTCTACATTTCTTTTGATTGTTTTGAGGTTTTATCAATGTGTACTTGATTTTCAGGTTGGAGTCCGTACTCAGACAGTGTTTCACACGTGCGAAACCATAAAGTACACTTACCTTCAATTAATGATTGTTCTTGTTAGGATTTTGTGTCTAGAATTGATCTAGATTGATCTTAATCTGAAGTAGATTGATAGATCAAGTAATCTGACAACCAATCCCTCTTAAGGATCAGATTAGGATCCACTCTTGGTCCTTTTTGTACTTTTTCCACATGGCATCAAAGCCTAGTACAAGAGGTTTTGTTGAAATTGATAGGGTTAATCCAAATCAAAGCCAAAATTAGCAATTTTTTGGAAACTAGTCAAATTTTGTGTAGCGAGTTGGATTTGATAGCTATCCTCAAAATTTTTGGTCCAGAACTTTTTGTGGGCTGTAGGAACTCTTTTCACACGTGTGAGGCCGTACAGCTCCGATTTTGGCTGAGAAAATTCAAAAATTTGTACAATTTGACTCACACACCCAATTTGAGAGATTTTTGGTGCAAAATCAAGCATTTTCTATAGAGAATCTAATTCCTTGATTAGTTATTGGATTAGATCAGCCAAGAAATTAAATTTCAAGCTTGAATTAGGTGCATTAATTGATTATCTCTAATTTTTTGAGTGCATGTTGAAGTTGAGAGAGATTTTGCCAAAAATCATAGATTAAGGAGTGATATGCAAGGTGAGAGGATGAAATCCATTGTACCATCACTCTAGATTTGTTCAAGAGTGATAGGGTCAAGTTTAGAAGCATCAATTTGCTAGAAAACATCCTTTGATCTGTCCTCCAAGTGGAACCTTTGAGAGTTTCTAGTGCATATAGAGCATCTATGCAAATCTTTTGTAAAATTTGACATAGATTGGCTTCAATTGAAAGTTCTAGAAAAGAGATTGAGATCCAAGTCACATTATCCAATCCTAATCAATTTGTTTGAGTGTTTGTGAGGTTTGAAAAGAGTCATTAAGGTGTCTATGGCAAATGTGTAGAGAGAGATTCAATTTTCTAAGAGTTCCTTCCTTTGTAGAAGGCAAGATCTAGAAGCTCATTTTGTGTTGTTATTGGTGGAGAATTTGTATTCTCCTAGGTGATCAAATCTTTCTAAGTGGCATTAGCTCTTTGAAGCACGATATCTTAGTGAGAAAAATCACAACTTTTGATTTTGAATTTCATTCCAAGTCTTAAAAGGTAGAGTAATTGGTGGAATCCAATAGGGGTGATTGAATCAATTTATTGAGCAAAAATTGACATAGTATGTATGAAACTCAAATTAGTTCTATTCAACTTTCTTTGTGAGAGTGTGAGGGTCAATTTGAGATCCCATTGGATGTCTAGAATGAGGAGGAGTCCATATTTGAGTATTCATGCATGGTTGAGATCTTTGTGAATCTCTAGTTGTCTAATTTTTTAAGCTTTGTGAAAAATTGGTGGTATAGTTTGTTGTCAAATCAAATAAAATTCATTCTAGATCTCAAGTGTGAGATTATTTGGGTCAAGAGTGAGTCCAAAAGAAGTGATTAAGTTTGATTTTCATGTATTTGAAACAAAATCCATCCAAGAAGAACCAAAGCAAGGGGGCCAAGGAGAAGGATGGAGCTTCAAGTTCGAAATGCAAATACAAGAAGGACAAGTCCAAGGAAAGGTGTTTCCTTTGTGGAAAGGTGAATGAGGCTTGGAGTCTCACAAGGACTTGCAAGATTTGTCTTCAAGAGTCCATCACAACACATGTCAAATCTTTTGAAATTTTTCATTTGGAAGTGCATTGTTTGGTTCAAGATGCAAAGATAGATGTCACTTTCATGAAAGTAACTTGGATTTATTTTATGTCCTTGGAAAGTATTTTGCTTGGAACTTTAGATAAGTTCAAACTTATTGTTATGATTCAAGAGAAATCAATCAAGAATAAGGAGCAGCAATCACAAAATGAAAATAGTTTCATTTATGCTATCATGTCAACTTATGAAGAACCATTTTGCTTTGAAGAGATTTTTGAATCTCAAAGGTGGATTAAGGCAATACTAGTTGAGTGTGATGCCTTAAAAAATAGCAAAATATGTTTTCCTTGTAAGCTTACATTAGTTATGGAGTCAAGGAAATGGAAATATTTTCATAATGTAGGATCTTTTGGTTTCAATAAGATCATGAATGATGTGTCCATTCATAAAGATGAAAATTATAAGTTTTCAATCTTAAAGGCAATTTGTAAACTTCTTATGAGAATAAGTGAAGCATCCAAAGTGGACACTTTTATCCATAAGCAAGTAGTTAGCCTTATTGAGATGGAAATACCTTTTGATTTCAATATTGGAAAAATCATGCCCAAGTTGTGGTGATTTTTGGACTTATGTTTCCAGCATAAGTAATCTTGATAATCATAGGAAGTGCATATTGAATGGTCATACTTGTTGTGATCATTATGAGACATGGAGGTCTCGGATTTCCATAAAAAAAGGAGCACCATGAAGAGGATCTTAAGGAGTCATCTTAAAGTTCAAATGTGCCAAGGATTGAGGAGGAGAATCCTTCTCAAGGTTCAAGTGCGCCAAGGATTGAGGAGGAGAGACCTTCTCAAATTGTGATTCCAAAAATATACTCAAGAAATATGGTTGAATCCATGTGGCTCACATTTCAAGGGAAAGAGGAGCATATCTCATGTGGTATACATCTCATACTTACTACTCATATGTCATTTGATAAATCAATTTTCTTTAGTGAGATCAATGCATCTCAAAATTGGAGTAAAGCCATACTAGTTGAGTATGAAGTCTCTCTTGAGAACATAGATGATGTTCTTAAAAGGTTGAAATTGATTTTAAATCAATTACAAAGCAAATGCTTATTTCATCAAATGTATGCTCTTGAGTCATGCAAGAGCAAAAGTGATTTGTTCACTCATAGTTTGAAAAATTGTATTGAGGCAAATTGTAAACTCTTTATGAGAGTAAGTGAATCATCTTCTAAAGAGACTTATCTCCATAATGAAGTATTTAGCCTCATTGGATCTGAGATTAGCATGGTAAACAAGCATGAAGATATGATGCAAGCACTTTGTTATTATAGCATGCATAGTCTTGCCAATGTGGATGAGTCTAATTCTCTAGATCTCTAACATGATGTTAGATCTTTGTGATCCTAATAAATCAAGAAGAAATCTTTATTTTCTCATGAAGGAGCATGCACATGAAGAAGGAGCAAGCCTCAAGGTCAAGCATCTACATGAAATTTGAAAGGAATCAATTTTGGAAGTGCTAGGATGGTGCAAAGCTCTCAAGCTCATCAAAGATGTCAACATCAAAGAAGCACTATCATGGATATGGTGATTTCAGATCAACATCAAGCTCATTGGCTGATATTCACACCTTTTGAACCAACAAAAACCAATTCAGCCCATGGAGTCAAGTTCAAGATCATCATGTTTTCCATCAAGCTAGATTTACCAAGCTAGATTTTTGAGGAGTGTGAAAAATGCAAAAATAAGCTTGGTAGAGGCCAAAAATCATGTATATAGGATGATTACACATGTGTGGAGCCTGTTCTCACATGTGAAACTAGTGTACTTGTCATGTACCATAATCATCTATGTTGTACATATGATTTGATTCAAGTTCTAGTGGCTAAAATGGCCAGAAACTAGTTTTCTAGATATATGACACATGGCATCAATCTATTGATTGCATGAGCCAAATATTTTGATTAGGTGTCATATCCCATGTGTAGAGGACAGCTCACACGTGTGAAATAAGCTGAAGTAGGCTAATTCTGACTTCTAGAAGATCTCCAAGTAGATCTCCATATAGAAGGAAAATGGACCAAAAGTGCTCAAAATAGAAGGTTTTGTCCAAGTGTCACTTTTGCATGATGAATGATCATATGACAAAGCAGTTCACACATGTGGGATCAGAGGGATGATCAGTACCACGAGCTCTCACTTATTGTATATATAGAGCCACATTTGGCCATAATCATTATGAGACACCAATCTTGGTTTTGGAAGCAATTTTGAGTGATTCTCTCCATTTGTCTACATTCGTTTTGATTGTTTTGAGGTTTTATCAATGTGTACTTGATTTTCAGGTTGGAGTCCGTACTCAGATAGTGTTTCACACATGTGAAACCATAAAGTACACTTACCTTCAATTAATGATTGTTCTTGTTAGGATTTTGTGTCTAGAATTGATATAGATTGATCTTAATCTGAAGTAGATTGATAGATCAAGTAATCTGACAACCAATCCCTCTTGAGGATCATATTGGGATCCACTCTTGGTCCTTTTTGTACTTTTTCCACAAAGACAATAGTTCCACTACTCTTGTGATGTTTTTGACTTGAAAATTATAATCAACCAAAAGTAGAATTCTATCTTTCCCTGCTGCAATCATTCTTCTGTCAAAATCAAGTAAAAAAATTTGTAGCATGTCATGGTCATACCAGTGTTTTTGTTGGCATCCCAAAGAATGCCCAAGTTTTTTGGATGAACAATAATATTTTTGCTTGAGAACGCTCTAGGCCGAAGAGAACTGTGGATCACAATTAGGGGCAACTTGGAACACATATGGAGGTAACAATTAAAAAGGGTCGACTGTATATAATGATATAAGGGACTACTATTAGCAAGAGAGAATATACAAACTGTGTAATATGCTCTAGTGTTGAATGGACATTTATTATTGCTATTCTTTGTAGCTAATAAACTTGAAAATTTGGATCCATGGATCAGCATGTAAATTTTATAAATCATCTTCACATTATTTGATAGGAGCAATGGAAGAAACCATTTGAAGTGGTCGGTGTATCATCTAGAAAACTACACTTCACCAAAGGAAAGGCCATTGTCAGTCGACGATATCTGGAAGACAGAATTGGATGCGACAAAATGTTTGAAAGTTTCAATGCAGTGATTGATGCAAACAACGATGTTGTCTCTATAGTACCACTAAAGAGCTGCAAGGACATAGAGGGAAGAGAGCACTACATCATGGAAGAAACCTTGTCATTCCAGTATGTGGTTAGAGCTGTTAAAAATGATGCCCAATGCAGCTATTTTGAGTTCTACAAATCAAGAAATCTTTGTTCTCAGCCCATACTGCTTCTTAGGACCTATATGAATGCTTCATGGAAGTCTAATAGAATAATTAAGACTGTTGGTAGGATCACTTTTGAGCTTGGGGAGGTGTATGCATGATCTTGCAAGTTATGGCCTAGAAAAAGTGCGCCCTACTACAGATTCTGGATTGCTCTCTTCTCACACATGTGAAGCCTAGGTGGCAGGCTGATGTGGCAAGTGTCTTGATCAATAGGTCTCCCTCTGTTCTAAGCTTTACAACACCTAATTTGGTGTATTGTAGCCAAAGTTATGGCCGGTTGAAGTTTTGTAGTATTGTGAGTAAAATTGGCAAATTTTGGAATTGTTTTGATTGCATGCTAGACTTTTGCCTAAGTTGTGGTACTGTGCTTGCATGAATTGATTGCATGTTGATTCTGAAAGTGATTTTGACATGCATGAGAGATTCACATTTGTTTTTGATGGTTATACACATGGACACAAATCAGTAATTGTGGCTGACAAATTCCGTAAAACTTAAATTTACATAAAATTCCGTAAAGTAAAAAAAAAAAAAACAGTTAATGTCACATGTTTTGCATGCATGATAGACAATATATCAGTAAGATTAGGAATCGAACAGTCAATCATTTTCTCGATTTTGATTGTCTATATACTGATCGTGTTTTTGATGAGTTTTCAAATTACGTAAAATTTAAAAAAAAAATTAAAATCCGAAAATTTAAAATTTTTAGGTTTTTCCAGTTTCTTGAATTGTCTATGAAATGTACTAAAGATAGTGAATTGACCATACTAGAGTCAATTTCAGTCAAATTTTGGTCAACTGTACTTCACTAATAGTTAATTAGTATATTGACTAAATTTAGTAATTTCCAAGAATAGATAATCAAGATGGCCGAAGAAGTTGTGAATCAGGCTGCAAATCCAAGAGCACCATCAAATATGGTGATTTTGTAGCAATTGAGTATGACACTCAATGATATGAATAATCAGAATAACATGAGAGATAAGCAAATGGAAGTTCTTCTGAACCAGGTCAAATTGTTGCTTCGCCGAATCTCGATTTTCAATCGGAGATTTACTCGAGAGAGAAGAAGGAGAAGAAACTAGAGGTTATGGAAGACTGGCTCATTAAGTGGAGCAATTACTTTAGCATGCATGGAGTTTTAGATGAGAAGAAAATTGAAAGTGTCGTGTTGTTTTTATGCGGCAAAGTGTCATCGTGGTGGCGAGATTTACTTGTAGGCTTTCCCTGGAATGCTTTTGCAGAAGTCTTTAAAAAAGCTTTCATGATAGTAGATGACGTTGACTACCACCATAAATTTGTGAACTGCAAAATGGGTAGTAAGAGCTTAGACTCTTATATCCAGGAATTTATGGACATATGGGATAGGGTACTACCATTCAATGCAAAGTTGGCTCTATGGCAGTTTGTTGGCTGCCGACTATCCGAACGAAGTAAGCAAAATGTGATTCAAAGCCTCAAGGATGCATTTCGGATTTTTGTAGGGACGTAGATTTTTTGTTGTAGTAGCCCTCCCGCCTGTCAACAAGGGTTAGAACGCTAGATAGGTGCCTAACTATGTAAAGATGCAACTTTTAGATATTTCTCTACTTTTACACTAACTCTATCACCCTTAACAGTACCCATTGCTAACTCTACTCCGCTAAACTAACATTTGACATGGTTTGAGTGAAGGAAAAGAGAAAAGTAGAAGAGAGAGAGGGGAGAAAGAGAGAAAGAGTGAGAGAGAGTTGAGATGGAGGTTGGCTCAAACGCACAAGAAGCCATGCCCTCGCAACACATTTATTCACCAACTTTTTTTATGTGCTTTGTGTTGGGAATACCCCCAACAGGACCCACGGCCTGAAGTAGTGTCGGTCCCTCGGCACTCTGCCGGTTCAATACAGTGGTCACTTGACCCGCCTCTGGTGGATCAGGTAACCAGTCACGTCTTCCATAAAATTTATTCTGTCGATATTTTTCAAGTCCTTGTTAGTGTGAAGGGACTTGTGGACACCTATTTTCCATTGTTGGTCGACCCATGCTTGAAAGCGGCCCATTGAAGGATTGTCAAGGAGTGTGGCTCGGTAGTACACATGAGCTACTAGCAGATCTTCCACCTTGTCGGAGGCTAGTGCTGTATTTGGGTCAAAGAATATCAGTGGGAGAAAATTGTCCCACTTGGTCTCGATTCCTATGAGATACTCCAAGTCTCGTGCGTAAGTTGCTGTCGCGTGGCGATTGAAATACCTAGTTGAGAATTGGATGAGAGCCCTTTGGGCATCTACATCCGTATTCCAACCATGCTCTGATGGAATTCTCGGCCAATTCAAGTTATTGAGGGTGATCTTGTCCAGTGGAGTGCCGCATTCTACCCATTTGGTTTTGCGTGTGTATGGTAGAAAATGCGCATTCACTCTGAGTTGTTGTGGACTCATCACATATGTCCTGATGGACACAAGGTCACGCTCAAATAGTTGTTGGCGTCACTCTAGTTGTGGTTGGAGGGCGGGGAGTGCTTGCAGCTCGTTTCCCTTGATTGTCTGTGTTGAGAATGGAATCTGTCAGCATCTCTTGAAGACTCACGGAGAACTTATTGATCTTTTCCTCCACAAACTTTGGGCATCGAAAGGCATGGCTGACATATATGGATCGCGAGCCTCTAGATGTGGAGGCTTGAACCTCCCTCTAGCTTTGATTCAGATTCGTCTCTTGGCTCTGATCTTGTGCATCTTGCCTATCTGTTCCTATATCTAGGGGCCCTTGGTCTTGTGTGCCTGACCCCTGATCTTGGCTGCTTTCCCCTGCTACCTGTTGCCCTTTGTCCTAGCTCGAGCTTGCTTGTGAAGCGCCAAAGGTAGGTGGGGTTGGAATTGCCACCGGGACTGGCTGGGGTCGCTGCTCCACAAATTTTTGACAAGCCTTGAGGGCTTGCTGGTACAAGAAGTGGAAACACGACTTCTGCGTGTCCCAGGTGGCGTAAGCATGAAGGGCGAGGCCCATGTTAATGTTAGAACTGAAAAGCGTGGGATAAAAAACCATTGCTTCAAGAAGAGGACTAGCCATCTCAAGCCATGGTTTGATCAGGGCATCTAAAGACAATGGCCAGATCTGGGTGGCGGATGGTATTTCGCGCTTGATCACCTCCTTGGTGAAAGAGTCGTCAGAAGAAGAAGGAGAAGCCACGTTAGTAGTGGTAGAGTCTATTACAAGGAAAAGTAATAAAAAAGTGACAAAAATGGTGAAAATGGTAAAACAGGTTGGAAAAGTGGACAACAACGAAAAATGGGAAACAGATAGTAACAACGATAGTATTGAGTGCAGATCTAAGTTCAGAGAGTGCAGATGATGGCTGGTAGGAGTTTTGGTAGAAAACGAAGAACATGGAAATTTTGCTTAAAATTTTAGCAAAGCTTTGCTAGGCAAAGTGACAAATGACTCGAATTCTGCCCTTATATAGTAGAATTTAGAGTGCGTATTAGGTGAAATCCGCTTTTTCCAGTTCAATTCCACCCAACTTTCTACAGGGACCTTCTTCACAATATTCTAAGACCTCGGAGAAGTCTACAAAGTTTAGAAGGTAATTTGACTGCCCTGTGAAGGTTCCTACAAGGGTTCAGACAATTTGCGAGGGTTGAATCCTCGCAGTAAGTGATCTCTCGCACAACTTGCTCCAGATGTTTGATTTTCAATATCAGACCACGTAGACAGCCTAATTTCACTGTTCTGATTTCATTTATGCCCCTTGAGAAGATTGGTATGATGATCTTGATGCTCTACGAAGGTTCTGAATATTCTGCCCTTTTAAACTATCGCAAACACTCAAAATTGATGATTTCTCCATCAGTAACTCTTGTAGAGATTTTCATAGACACATATGAGTTAGATCTGATGACTGTTAAACTTTCAAGAGCTAACTCCCAAGGGATCTCTAAAAATCATGGAGATCTCAAGATTCTCTGATCCTTAAATCTTACAAACTGGTAATCTATTGCATCCATGTTAGATCTGACTATAGGTAGTTCTTTGGAAGTTATGATAGATGTTTGGTAGCTGATCCATCAGTTTTAGTGAATTTTGTCCTTATTTTGCCACGTTTTCTTGAGATCATGGACCCTGATTTTTAAAATGAGAGGTTGAATGGTGCTACCTGATGATCTGCTTCCCTGGAGATCCTATCTAATCTGGATCCCTCTTGGATCTTGTTGGATCTCCTTTGTCAGATCTTGCTAGATCTTGGCGGATTTGGGTTGATCTGATTTGATTTTCCTAGATCTAGCTGTGATGGCCTTGTAGATGGACTTTACATGTCGTGCCATCACCAAACTGGATCTGTCTCGGTGGCCAGTATTTGTGCAATCGGCTACCGTTGATGGGTGTGTTGAAAGGTGTCCCATCTAGCTTTTCCAGGTCCGCGGCTCCGTGATTGAGAATTTCCTTGATTCAATAAGGACCTTCACTTGTGAACTTCAATTTACCCTTGATCACTTTGGTTCTATACATGAGGACCAGATCTCCAGAGCAAAGATCCTTCTTTTGCAACCGACGATCATGCCATGCCTTGTGTCTTTCTTTTTCAGCTGCCAATGCATGCACAGCTAGTAAGTGGATATCGCATAGTTTATGCAATGCTTCATGACATAATTGTAAGGATCTAGATTCATCAAGACATTGAGTTGTGGCAATTCTTAATGAAGGAACCAAAAAGTCCACAGACACTACAACATCCTGACCATAGACCAATTGAAATGGCGTTTGATCAGTGCTCCCCTTATGTGCTATCTTGAATGCCCACAGAGCAGCTTGCAATTTGTGTTCCCAATCAGATCTACTAGCTTCAACTATTTTCGTGATTAGGCTACACATGATCTTATTGTGATTCTGCTTGCCCATTACCACAAGGATAATAAGGCCACCTGGTTCTATGGATCACGAAGAATTCCTCCAATAGGACCTTGATGGTCTCATTGATGAAATGACTTTCGCGATCGTTGACTATCTCCACCAGAGTGATATTTTCATAAAGAAACTTGGTAGTTGTCCTAGCATCAACTACTCATACTGCCTTGGCTTCGTCCCACTTGGTGAGGTAGTCGATGGCCACGGTAATGTATCAGGCCTAGGTACTCCCTGTCATAGGGTGGATTGGTCCAATATAATCCAAACCCCACTTCTCAAATGGTGCTTGAGCTAGGACCAGGTGTAGAAGACCATAATTTAGTCTCATTGGTCTTCTTGCCCTTTGGCACACATCACATTTTTTCAAGTATTCCTCCGTATCTTTATAGATCGTTTGCCACCAGCATCCTGATTGCAACATCTTGCGAACTGTAATGTCGGATGCAAAGTGACCACCACCCATTCCTTCATGTGAAAGCAAAATGATTTGAGTGGCCCCATGAGGAAGAATACAGCGTCGAAGAATTCCATTTGATCCTCTTCAGTACAACTGGCCGACAATCAATTGATAAGGCTAGCTTTTAATATCAATTTCCGCTGTTCCACCTTAGGTAGTGATTTGTCTAGTTGGCCCCGCATTAGGTATTCAACTATGTTAGCGGCCCATTCCGGTACTGTGTCGATATAAAATAAGACAGCATTATGTAGCTCATCATCAGGTTGGACTATAATTTTCTTTCCCTTGATTCATGACATATAATTCGCCATGTAATGTTGCTTTTCATTGCGAATCACTCTCCAAAAATCAAACTCCAACAACAAAAGTAACCATGAAGTGATTCTCCCTGTGTTGCATGTTTTGCAAACAAGATAGAGCAAGGGCTGATAGTCCATATAAAAAACAAAGTGAGTGGCCATCAGGTAATGTCGAAACTTTTTAACCGCATAAATCATTGCCAATGCCTCCCGCTCTATGGCTGAATTATTCATTTCGGTGTCACTGAGCTGACGGCTTGCAAATCGGATCGTCTTTTTGTGCTCTCCTGGCTGGGTTAAGACTGCTCCTTACTGCATACTTCGATGCATCTTGGGTGGGCATAGAATTACCATTGAGACCAATGCATCTTTAAGCTTCTGGAAATCCTGGAGGGCTTCCTCAGTCCAATGCAGTTCCGTTGTGAGTTTGTAGATTGGTCGTGCTAACTCTACAAAGTCTAGAATGAAGGTCCTATAATAGTTAGCATGACCCATGAGAATATAGACTTCGCGGATCATTCCTGGTGGTGGTAGATTGACAATGATCCTTACAGGTCCGTGGCAATCTTGTGTCTGGATACTATGCGGCCAAGGATTATACCATGTGTCATCCAAAACTGACACTTTTTTGGGTTCAAAGATATCTGGTACTCGCGGCATTTCTTCAGCACTTTTTCTAGATTGGATAAGTGCTCTGATTTAGGTCCATGCACGCATAGATCATCCAAGAAAATCTCCAAATTTTTTTGTAAATACTCTTTGAATGTCGTCTGCATAACTCACTGGAAAGTACTTGGGGCATTGCAAAGTCCAAATGGCTCTTGTAGGCATAGGTCTCTCATTCCATGGCGAATGCTATCTTGTGATGATCTTGCAGTGCTACCTTCACCTGATTGTAACCATTGAAGCCATCCAGAAAATTGTAGGCTTCTTCTCCAACTACTCTATCCAGGACGCTTTCCGTAAATGGTAAGAGAAAATGGTCCTTTTGTTGACTGCATTTAATGCTTTAAGATTCACACAGATTCGCTTCTTGCCGTTGCAATGATTGTAACGACTCACCTTGGGGACTGCTCCATCCACCAAGAGTATAGTATGCTAGACTACGGTTGGAGGGATACCCTTCAAATGACCATAATTCCAAGCAAAACAATCTTTGTATTCCACCAATAACAAACGTAGTCTTTGAATTGAGTGGGCATTAACTGCTCTCCCACATGCACTATCTTTTCTTCTTCACCTAGCTCGACTAGATTCATTGGTTGCGTTTGCGTAGGTCCTTTGAAGACTTGCTCTTTTGGTTCCTGACTTTGATCAGGTTTTGGTTGAGTTTGCGACATCATAATTACTACATTGTCTAAGGTATAGTTCTTGAAGGTCTCAAGCATCTCATGAACTGGCGTTCGGCGAGATTCCTCCTTCAGCATATCAATCTTAGCCCGTGACTCGTAATATTTGGATTAGCAGTCATCTATGAAGAAGATGACGCTGCGTCTGGGTCCATTTGGATTGACTTCAAGGAATCCAGCACCTTTTGTTTTTTTTGCTCACATATTTGGGTTCATCCTTGTTGTTTTTCTTTGGTACTAGTGTGACATTCGCTTCATGGTTGCGAATATCCACATCCACCATGGCTATGGCCTCCTCTAGTAGATTGCTCCATCGGATCACCTGGTTGTAACGTTGTCTCAACTGGTTCTTCTTGTTGGTAGGTGCCTTCGGTGGATCTATCTTGGAAACTTTTGCCATTGCGGAGGGCTGAGCTGGTACTTTCTTCATTCCATAGCGATCTGGGTCCATTTTGCAAAAAGTACAAAAAGGACCAAGAGTGGATCCTAATCTGATCCTCAAGAGGGATTGGTTGTTAGATTACTTGATCTATCAATATACTTGAGATTAAGATCAATCTAGATCAATTCTAGACACAAAATCCTAATAAGAACAATCATTAATTGAAGGTAGGTGTACTTTCTGGTTTCCCACGTGTGAAACCTTGTCTGAGTACGGACTCCAACCTAAAAATCAAGTACACATTGATAGCACCTCAAAACAATCAAAACAAATGTAGACAAATGGAGAGAATCACTCAAAATTGCTTCCAAAACCAAGATTAATGTCTTACATTGATTATGGCCAAATAGGCCTCTATATATACACTTTTGGAGCTCGAGGTACTGATCATGCATCAGATCTCACAGGTGTGAGGATGCCTTGTCACCATCATGCAATTTGACACTTGGATCAAAACTTTCCACTTTGGGCATTTTTGGTCTATTTTTCTACTATATGGAAATCTTCTAGAAGCAAAAACTCACCTACTTCAGCTATTTCCACACATGTGAGCTGTCCTCTACACATGGGATGTGACACCTATTCAAAATATTTGGCTCATGCAATCATTAGATTGGTGCCATGTGTCATATCTCTAGAAAACTAGTTTTTGGCCATTTTAGCCACTAGAACTTGAATTAAATCATATGTACAACATATATGATTATGGTACATGAGAAGTAAACTAATTTCACACATGGGAAGAGGCTCCACACATGTGTGTCTATCCTATATACAAGATTTTTGGCCTCTACCAAGCTTATTTTTGCATTTTTCACACTCCTCCTAAAAAATCTAGCTTGGTAGATCTAGCATAGATCTATCTATAGCTCCAAGAGCCAATCTTAATTTTATAAATGGATCTTTAGGCAATGCCTTGGTGAGTATATCAGAAATGCAATCTGATGATAAAACATGAATAAGCTTGATCTCCTTTGCTTGCACTTTCTCCCTCATGAAATGATGTGCAATCTTGATGTGCTTTGTTCGAGCATTGAAGATTGGATTGTTTGCAAGTTGTTGAGCTGCTTGATTATCACAATATATGCAAGGAATGTCTTCATCCTTGATCACATGTAGCTCCTCCAAAAGCCTTTTAAGCCAACTAACCTTCTTTGTTGTTGTTGTCATAGCTTTATACTTGGATTCTGTTGATGAAAGAGAGATGGTATCTTGCTTTTTGGAAAGCCAAGATATAACTCCTCCACATAAGAATGTAGCAAATGCACTTATGGATCCTCTATCCATCTTGTCACCTGCAAAACTTGAGTCCAAATATGCTCTCAAACAAATATTAGTCCTTTCATAAACTATGCCAAAGTCTTTTGTAGTCGAGATGTACCTTAACACCCTTTTTGCTCCTTTCCAATGACATATTAATGGACTTTGCATGTATTGACTCAACTTACCAGCACAAAAACTAAGATCTGGTCTAGTGATGGTTAAGTATATCAAGGAACCAATAAGCATTCTATAGGTAGTGATGTCCTCAAATGATGCTTCATCACTTTCCTTAGAAAGTTTTACACTTAGTTCCATAGGAGTTTCAAGTCCTTTACAATCAATCATGCCAAATCTTGCTAAGATTGATCTAGCATACTTAGATTGACATATGAAGGTAAAATCATTACTTCTAGTGACTTCTATTCCAAGTATAACTATAAGAAGTCCTAGATCTACCATCTTAAATTCACTAGACAAGGAAACTTTTACATTCTTGATGCCATCTAGATCATTTCCAGTGAGTATAATGTCATCAACATATAAAACTAAGATAATGATCTTTCCATCATTACATTTGTAATACAATTATGGTTCATAAGAACTTACAGCAAATCCAATGGAAATAAGATAGGAATGCAACCTAGAGTACCATGCTCTTGGTGCTTGCTTGAGTCCATGAAGACTCTTCTTCAAGAGACACACCTTGTCTTCTTCTCTATCTTTGATGAAGCCCTCGGGTTGGCACATGTAGATTTCCTCTTCCAAGAATCCATTCAAGAAAGCATTTGTCACATCAAGTTGGAAGAGCTCCCATTTGAAAGAATTTGCAAGACATATGATTAATCTAACGGTCACAAACTTTGCAACAGGTGCAAAGGTTTCATCATAATCTATGCCTTTGACTTGCAAAAAACCTTTTGCTACAAGTCTAGCTTTGTACTTATGTATGGAACCATCTTGATTATATTTCAATCTCTATATCCATGTACAAGTAAGAGGCTTCTTTCCATAAGGTAAATCAACAAGTTTCCAAGTTTGATTTTCCATTAATGCATCAAACTCTACTTGCTTAGCTTTCCTCCAATATTGAGACTTATCTGCTTCCTCAAAACTAGTTGGTTCTTCAAGCATAGTAGTCAAGAAAGTATAAGAGTTGAGTAGTTGAGAATCTTCCCTTTGCTCCCCTTTGTCACTATAAGTGAGCCTTGATGGCTCAATCCTTGTCCTTTTTGATCTTCTTGGCACCCTTGGACTTGGAGTAGGTTCCACTTGGTGTTCATCTTCATGAAGCTCCTCCTCGGCCATAGCATGATCTTTGAAAAGTTGAGTGTTGTTGGAAGTCACCTTTCCTTTGGCTTGGAGAGATTCATCAAAAAGTACATCTCTACTAGCAACAACCTTTTTTGTAATAGGATCATATATCCTATAAGCTTTCTTACTTTCACTATAACCAACAAAGATGCCTTTGAAAGAAGTGGCATCTTCCTTTTTCCTTGTTTCTAAAAGGAATATGTACATAACAAGTACATCCAAAAACTTTCAAATCACTAAGATTTGGCTTTTTGCCAAACAATACTTCATAAGGTGTAAGTCCTTTAATGGCACTATTAGTCATTCTATTACAAAGAAAGTTTGCACATAAAATAGCTTCTCCCCAAAATGAAATAGGAAGAGATGCATCTAATCTCATAGCTTTAGCACACTCACATAGTGTCCTATTCTTTCTCAAAGCTACTCAATTTTGTTGTGAGGAATATGTACAAGTAAACTCTCTCTTTATTCCATTAGTTTCGCAAAACTCTTTCATCCTATTGGAGATGTACTCCCCTCCATTATCACTTCTTAATACTTTCAAGCTAGTATTAAGTTGCTTTTCCACAAGAGTTTTGAACTTTACAAAGGACTCAAAAACTTCACTTTTCTTAGACAAGAGATAAACCCAAGAGTATCTTGATTTATCATCAATAAAATTGACATACATAAGAGCTCCACCATTTGATTCATGTGAAAATGAATGAACATCCGAGTGTATAAGGTCAAGAGAAGAGTTAGATCTTATCAAAGATCTCTTGAAAGGAAGCTTATGAGATTTGGAGAGTCCACAAGCTTCACAAAGCTTGCCACACTTGAATATGGTTTTGGGAAGTCCTCTTGCTAGCTCCTTTGTCACCATGGTCTCCATACCTTTGTAGTTAGGATGGCCTAACCTTTTGTGCCATAAATATTCCACTTGAGTGAGCTCCTCCCTTGCCATGTTCACACTTCCAACCATCACATTAGCATCCAATTTGAATAACCTCCCTTGCATGAAACCACTAGCAATACTTTTTTCATCTTTCAAGATAGAACATGCTCCATGCTTGAAATGTACATCTAATCCACTATCCATAAGTTGTCCTACACTCAACAAGTTCTTTGTAGTTGAAGGTACATAAAGAAAATTGTCTAGATCTACTTTCTTAGATGATCCTAGACATAAAGGAATGGATCCAACACCTACAATCTCACATTCTTGATCACTTGCAGTGAGGATAAATCTCTTAGAACTATTGTAAGAAAGTAAATTAGAAAAGTAGTCTTTTTGGTGAGTCATGTGAGAGCATGCCCCACTATCAATCCACCAAGTGTCTTGATTAGATGTTTGTGTTGAGGATACCATCAAAGATAGATTGCCTTCTTCCTCCTCCTCAAGCACAAGATTGCCTTGATTGTCCTTCTCTTGGGCATTCTTCTTCTTGTAGCACTCGGATGCAAAAAATCTCTTTTTTCCACAAAAGAAACACTTTAGCTTCTTCTTGTCCTTCTTGCTCTTGCCTTTGGAACTTGATGCTCCATCTTTGTTCTCCATCTCCATGTCTTGATTCTTCTTGGATGGAAACTTCTTCTTCTTGCCTTTCAAAGAAAAGTTAGCTTTTTAATCACCATCAGTCAAATATAAGGAACTCATCCTACTTTTGATATGAAGCATTCTACTCTCCTCACTAACAAGCACACTTTGAAGTTTTTCAGTACTAGGAAGTGAATCTTGAATAGCAAAGGTTTGAACAAGATTGGAATAATCATCTCCTAATCCATTCAAAATGATTTGAACTAATTCATCATCTTTGATTTTATCATCTATAGAAGACAACTCCTTATTCAAAGATTTGATCCTAAAGACATAATTTTGGGCACTTTCACTACTTCCTTTCATGCTTTGAAGGATTTGATTCCTAAGCATGAGTATCCTTGAAGTATTCTTGGATCCATAAATGGCTTTTAATGAATCCCATGCCTCTTTGGATGTGGTACAAGATGAGATTTCTTTCAAAAGTTCATTACTTACATTCATTTTTATGCAGTGTAATGCAACTCTACATCTCTTTTGTACTTAGCCAATTCAACTCCTCCTTGAGGTTCTACTTCCACCTCAAGTATTGTCATGAAGTACAAGCAAAGACTCCATTCGAACTATCCAAGTAGCATAATTAGTGGATGTAAGTCTTTTACTAGCTTCAAGCAAAAAACCACCCATTGATGCCATTTTTGAATGTGAAAAAGCACTAGAAACTCTTATGGTTTCTCTAAGAGATCTGATCCTAAAGTCTTCTAGCAATTTAGAAAGCTTATAGACTCAATCCTATCACTCATGAACCAATCTAGAATGATGGAAATCTAGATTCTAGTCTCAAACTTGCAAAATCACTCCTTAATTTATTATTTTTAGCAATCTCTCTCTTCAACCTCAACATACACTTAAAAAATCAGAGAAGATCAATTAGTGCACCTAATTCAAGCTTCAATTTTAATTTTTTGATTGAACTAATCCAATAACTAATCAAGGGATTAGATTCACTATAAAAAAATGCTTGATTTTGCATTAAAAATTCACTCAAATTGGGTATGTGAGTCAAATTCTACAAATTTTTGAAATTTCTCAGTCAAAACCGGAGCTGTACGGCCTCACACTGTGAAAAGGGTTCCTACAGCCCACAACAAGATTTAGACCAAAAATTTTGAAGATAGCTATCAAATCCAACTCGCTACATAAAATTGACTAGTTTCCAAAAAATTGCTAATTTTGGCTTTGACTTGGATTAATCCTATCAATTTCAACAAAACCTCTTGTACTAGGCTCTGATACCATGTGCAAAAAGTACAAAAAGGACCAAGAGTGGATCCTAGTCTTCCTCAAGAGGGATTGGTTGTTAGATTACTTGATCTATCAATCTACTTGAGATTAAGATCAATCTAGATCAATTCTAGACACAAAATCCTAACAAGAACAATCAAAGGTAGGTGTGTACTTTCTGGTTTCTCACACGTGAAACCCTATCTGAGTATGGACTCCAACCTGAAAATCAAGTACACATTGATAGCACCTCAAAACAATCAAAACAAATGTAGACAAATGGAGAGAATCACTCAAAATCGCTTCCAAAACCAAGATTGATGTCTTACATTGATTATGGCCAAATAAGCCTCTATATATACACTTTTGGAGCTCAAGGTATTGATCATGCATCAAATCTCACACGTGTACCATCATGCAATTTGACACTTGTATCAAAACATTCCATTTTGGGCATTTTTGGTCTATTTTCCTACTATATGGAGATCTCCATGGAAATCTTCTAGAAGCAAAAACTCGCCTACTTCAGCTATTTCCACACGTGTGAGCTGTCCTCTACACATGGGATTTGACATCTATTCAAAATATTTGGCTCATGCAATCATTAGATTGGTGCCATGTGTCATATCTCTAGAAAACTAGTTTTTGGCCATTTTAGCCACTAGAACTTGAATTAAATCATATGTACAACATATATGATTATGGTACATGAAAAGTACACTAGTTTCACATGTGAGAACAAGCTCCACACATGTGTGTCTATCCTATATACAAGATTTTTGGCCTCTACCAAGCTTATTTTTGCATTTTTCACATCCATATGTTGCAGGACCTGCTCATCTGTCAGCTCAGTCTCTTGGTTATACATAAAAGCATGTTGCCAAGGGACTAAATCGTCGTCCACATGGTTCTCAATAGCTTTTGCTGACAGCCATGCAACATGAATTCATGTTCAGCCCGAAAGTGATTGGTGTGTCCAATGTATAGCACCTGGGTGAAGATGTGCTGGGCTCTGGATCTGAATCATGTTGACAAGCATGCCCAACCATTCAGTCAACAGTTGCTAATGCGTCTGTCCATATCATGATATCTATTTCGGAATCACAGTGACCTCCCCTGGCTTGCCTTGGGCGATCGATCATATGATCAGTGGTGGACGATCCGTCATTAGCTTTTGGTGTAATAGGTTTCACTGCCCATGTGGTTGGATCAACCTTTATAGCTTGTTCCCTATTTTCAAAGGTGAGTTTTTCGATTCTCTAGTTGTGAACCACTTGCGGAGTCCTCAACCACGGTCTTCCTAGTAAAATGCGGTAGGTAAATGGGGACTCTGGTATATCCATCACCACGAAAGTGATCACGAACTGCATTTCCGCTATTCTTACAAGGATGTCGTCAACTACACCTTTTGGTTTTACATAGGATTGATCTGTTAATTTAATGGCAAATCTTGCTGGCTTCAGTATTTGTAAACCTCATTTTTGGTACAAAGTAGTGGAGATCAAATTTACACTTGATCCTCCATCTACCACTGCTACCTCATCCTCGAATCTCTTATGCTTGATCGGTAGGGTGATGTTGTGTTCTCCACTTTTCCGCACTGCTATGATGTGGAGGACGTTACTTGTCTCTTCATAGCCCACACAGTATATGGGTTCTGGTGTTATCGGTTCTGCTTCAGCTTTGGCCCATTCAGCCAAAAGTGGCACAATCCGCAATAGTTCTCCAAGGGATAAGCTGACACGGCTTGCTAGCAAAAAAGAGTGATTAGCAATTGAGGATGCTTGAGCTCCCAAAATGATAGAGTCTCTTCCCCTCTATTAAGCATGAAAAATAGAGTACAAATGGTGCCTTTTTATAAATGGGGAAGGCCCTTGCCCCAAAGTCCTATTGGCTAATATGAACATTGATCCTATCCATTCATCTTGGACCCAACTTAATCCAAGGGTCCACAAAAAGTACATTAGAAATCACAAGATTCATGTGAGTCCAAAATTGGACCCAACTTAAAACCCACATATTGCTTATGGATGTCATTTGCATAAGATTTACATTGCAAAAGAAACTATTGTCTTATGAGAACTAGATATGCACACCTACCTGGAAATGTGACAAATGAAAGCAAGGAAAAATAGAACCTGTCTATATATGTATTGCACTTGTCCATAATTTATGCTGACGCACAAATAAAATCAACGATTTTACAAGTGTTTATGGTTTTATGATCTCATTCACTATAGGACTTAACACTATATTATTCAAAATCACAGACTGTGGTCATCACGATTGCAACTAGCTACGCAAAAGTTTTGAAGTCCCTCTATGTAGATATATCCTAAAAGCAAATATATTGGATCAACACAATTCTAAATACTTAGTGCAAGATTTCTTCTATGGGATGAGTAGTTTCAAAAATTGAAGTTAATGTGTGATTTAGGATTTAGGGTGTTTTTGAGGTCCCAAATGAATGTGTGCGGCTTCTGTGAGGTATCTCCATTGTGAAAATCAACTATCTTCGACAATATTTTTTTGCAAGCAAGAGAAAAAAAAAATTCATGCAATAAAAAGGTGCGACTAGCAAAATTGCACAAACAACAATGCAATTTGCCACTACAAGATGTAGGCTTAGCTCACTTTAGATGTGGCTTTAATTTTGGAGAGGAAGTGTGTGAACATCTCCTCATCTTTTTCCACACAAACACAATGTCTATTTCGTCGCACCAATTCAATGGCCATGTTTTTTGTCCCAACAAATAGATCTATGATCACATCCTCCTGTTCAATGAACAAGTCTATGACGTACCTGCAATGAATCGATCAATCAGTCTTATTGAAAGGCAAACACTCAGCAACCATCTGGCACTAAACATAACATGATTTCATATCTATTATGGTTCAGAGGTGCTTGGCGTTCCCAACACGCCAAGAAAGCTTAATGAGAAACAAACCATAATATAATCACAATACCTGTAAAAGGGTAGAGACCTCTCTACCCCTTCACGACATGCAATGTCATCCAATGAGCTATACACATCATTTGTATCCAGAACCCAATTGGATTTTGGCTTGGGTTTACCTTCGACGTATGTGCGTGCTGCTTTGAGACTATGAAGCTTGGGATAGGGAAAACCAGTACAATAGTACATTGACATAAGGAGTGAGGTTACCTACATAAAAGACAAACCATTATTGCCTTTACTGTCACCGTGTGTTTAATTGCACAGACATTGAAATATACAAATAAGACATCAAAAGATTTTCCTACATACATTTAAAAATATAACTGCCTTTGTTATAGAGCATCATTGTGAGCTTGACTAGATGTCACAAAACTTAAAAAAAAAGAAAAGAAATCTCACTTCTTGAAAGGCCCCCTTTTGTACGTAGCCATTTTCAGCAAGAACAGTCAAGCACCTATGCAATTTGAAACCATTAGCAACAACAGATGCATGAATGAGTGGAAAGTGCTCCGCAACTGTCGTGGCAACATACCACCCCTGGTTAGCAACAAAAACATTGGCTACACTGGTGGTTGCCATAGCGAGGTCCTGTGTAATTGTATTCCATGTAGGCATAGAGGCTTTGTCCACCAGATTGACTCCCAAGGAGGTGGGAAAATATGCATACACAAGCTTGGCCACTATCTCGGATGGCTCGCCTTGTATAGATAGGTCGAAAACAAAATAACTCTTCAAGAATCTTCTCAGTCTATTAGTGGTTTTGCACTTCTCGACAACTAGGTTCTGTACATCTGCCAATAAACCACATGCACACCTGCCGAACAATAGATGTCAGTCAAGCTGAAAGCAAAGTATACAACACAAGGTTATGTGAGCATAATTGAGTATATCTACTAATGTACCTGCACTTGTGCCAACGATTTCGTTGATGGCATGTTTCCAAGCAATCTTTTCTGATCCTTCTTCGACCACTCACTCTTCAAATGGTGTGCTGTAGTCTACTTGGTCTAGGCCCTTATCCGTGTCCATCATTTTCTTTGTCCTTAACTCTCTTGACTGGTGATGCCTCTTTGATTGTTTCCTTCAGGCAGGGCCTTGTGGCGAAACTTCCAAAACAAGTGACTTTCCTTTTACAACTCTTTGTCATTCTGAATATAAATCATCCTCGGAAGGGTGCCTCTTACCTCTAGGATAGTCCAGCCACCATGGACATGTGGTCAACTCCCATCGTGTGATCCCAAGATCATTCCATTCAATGGGATACATAGATGCTGGGGAGTCAATGGTGATCCAATCAACAATCTCTGAGGGCAATTTGTCAATCACTTTTTCCTTCTTCATAGACATCAACCATCTACATAGTTCAAGAAGACTTTCAGTAAGGACAATCCAAGATATTCTCACAAAAAAAATTTGTTGTGATTTTTACTATATGGGCTTTGTGAGATATACCTGTATGCAAGTCTCTTGGCAGACAAAGTGAGCTGTGGTTGCTTGTCTGCAGGAGCTGCATTTCTCATGTCCTTCACCAGGTCACCGAATGCATGAGCAGAGTGAAGTTGTCGTTGTCTTCTGAAATATGCCTCTTCATCAGGAAGTTCCTCGGAGCCAGGAAACAAGTTTTTCAAAATTGATCTGGTAGTCTCCATCATGTGCCACCAATATGATTCCTTGGCCATGAATTTGCGAAAACCTTTGTTATAAGAAGTCATGCAAAGCGAGTCTCGGGTTTCTTTGTTTCCTGCCAAGATGCCCAATATTTCTTTTTTCCTACAAATACAATAGTGCAAAAAATCAATGTATGTAATTGTATTTGCATTATGGCATCACAAAACTCACCCCTAACGGTATATGTATATGCACTTATTCGGCCCAACGCTGGATGAAACAATCATCTGTAGTTTGTCTTCGGTCACCACCAGACCCTTTCCTTGCCAATCAAGATTAAATAGAATTTGGAAAAAACCTGTGCCATTTGCAGGATTGGCAATAAAGGACAATTTTGTAGCTTTATCTTTGATTGAGAGCTCAACAACCTATTGGGAATGGCAAAGAGTGAGTGATTTGAATCATGAAAATATGAGCAATGATGGCATTGCATGTACCAACAAATAAGTGTCAAATCTAGTCATGGTTGAAGTGTTAATCGCACATACTCTACTGTCCAAAGTAGGCAGGTCAGAATCTCTCACTTTTCTTGTCTTCCACCATTGGCGAATGTATCTGCTTTGTGCAACTGTTTTCTCTTTTGTGCTAGCTTTTCTCCATTTCTCGCATATGGCTTTGTGTTCAGGTTGATGTTCCTTCTAAATGAACTTCGTTATGTGTATGTGCAAACTATGCTCCCAGTGAAACAGACATGATCTTTCACACCCAACCATCTCATTACTTGGACCACCATTGAAAACAATTTGGACAGCTCTCCAATTTGCATGTGCCTCGTCTGCCATAAATCCCCAGAAATCTGCCTTACCATGACTCGACTGATCCATGACATTGTTCAACGAGGTCCAAAATAGGATTTGGGATTGTGTGTCCTCCTCTTTCATTTCGCAAGTTGTTATTGTCAAAAGCTCTTGAATGCTATGGCAACAAAAACAAGTATCAGTACTACTTACTAGGAATATAACGTGGAGAAGAGTGTTTGTTGCAACTCATTTTACCTGGCATCATACACGTGGCAGGCCATTGTCGACCACCCAATCACTCTCCTTGTGTGATCAAATTGCACCATGCATGTTTGAGCTCACCATTGCCTGTTCTCCTCATCCGAATGATCAAGTCTACACCTGAAGCACGGCCCTTTGTAGACATCTTGAAAACATAGCAACACTCATTAGGCCCACCTTGGCCTGGAAACCTGCTGCCATGAAAAAAATTCAAACATTGAATTTTTTTTAAGTAGTAGGAGACTATCAAGGCCATCTCCTAAAGGCAATGAAGCAGCCCTTGCCGTTGTGGCCATTTTGCGAAGCCTGTCATTCAAGTTTAGAGTTATTATATGGAGGTGCACCGATTAGTTAAAAAAAAAATACAACAAAAGAAATTGTTAGTTGTTGGCACAAAGTGGAGTGCGAGACAACCTTCGATTTTCCACCAATGGCACCAATTCATCCAATAAATTGTTAAGCTCCACATCCCCAACAGTCTCTTCAGACTTTCTACCAGATTTGAGTATCATGGGCATTATTAGGTCCTTGGCTATGCTCATTTGGACCTTTCTTGGACCTGCCTTTCTATTTGCAGTAATTGCATTTTTGACCAATTTTCTAGTTTTTTCGATGATCCTCTTTGAAGTTCTTGGTTGCACGTCATGTCCATGTTCTCCCCTATGGATCATTATTCGGGTGAGAGTGGTGTCTCTTGGCATCACATAATAAATTGTGCATGGACAGGAGCGCATGCAGATTGCTGGTTTTTGACAAAAAGAACAGGAAATTGTGCCAGTAGCATCAGTTGAGATACCAACCGGGCATGTTTTTCTTGTAGTTCTTTTTAAAAAAATGTTATTTTTTCCCCAATATTTATGTACTGGGAACATGTAACCCTTGGGCACTCCAGTAAGCCAACACAATAGCTAATCCTCACTATTGCATCACAAGATACATTGGTGGTCATTGGTTTGGTCCAAACATGCCCGTCATACTTTTGCTCCATACCATCCATTCCACTTGTTCGACCAAAGGTAGGAGGCAGTTTGAACACCACGTCTCCATTGTAGTATCTCGGAAGCTCCTCAACAACTTCATGTATTTTGCCTTTCTTGAGTAATTTTTTAATGATGTTTGTCCCAGGTCTTGATAAGATATAATCTACAATACTATGTTTATGTGTTGTCGTAGTTTTGTTTTCAGGAGAAAACAATTTATGAGAAGACTCTCCTTTGTCATCCGAAGTGTCCACATCAATTGTCTCCAAGGTGAAGTGGGTACTACTGCGATCAAAGGGCATGTTAAATTCCATTTCATCAGAGTCTTTTGATGAATCAAATGAGGCGGAACTGTCAATAACAATTCCCTCCTTGCGATCACACGTAGAAGCATAAGCCACTGGTTATCAATTCACAGGTCTGATAGCTTGCTAGGAAGATAAGAAAGAATGCTAATCATGCTGTAAAAAATTACAGCATGATCTCCTTATGGATTTGCTGGTATCCATCCAAAATCACCAAAAATGGTTATTTTTGACACTTTTTTGACTTCCTACAAGCCCAATTCATGAAATTCTTGGCTCTAACTTCAGTGACAACGTAAAAAGATTTTGGTTAAACTTTTTACAAGCTCTACATGGTGTTTACAGCCACCTACTATCCAACTTTATGAAAAAATAAGCAAAAATGATGGTTTTGGGCTCTTTTCCAGTTTTTTCTTTACTATAAAGTGGAAATTCATAACATGCAACTCTTTTTCTACACATGCAAACCAGTTTACAGAATTATAGCCATCTAATTGATTTGATCTTGCTGGATTTTAGTTCTTACCATCAATTTTGAGTCAAAAAGCATGAAAAACCAAGCAATTTGGAAAAAAAACTGTTGGCTAATTCCGAGGAATTCCCGAGATGCCGAGCCAAGCTATTCTAAAGAGCACCTCCCACTCTAGACCGAGGAGGTCCTTGAAGAAGAATAGAGACGTAAAAATGAGAGCCAAACTTGTAATAAATGTGGTAGACCCCTCTTGAATAAAATAGGGTGAGCCACCTTTTGATGGTGACCTCTAGTGGAGGAACTAATTCCACTTGTAGTTTGTAATTTGTGGAATTGCCACTTAGGCCCCACATAGGCAGCTCCTTGGCTTATTTAAGAGCCCCCCTCTCTTGTGAGAGAGCTGGTTGTAATGCTCTTGCTCTTGTTTTAATGAGAAAGATCCTCCATGAGTTTTGAGCTTTCATCTTAGCTCCATGATCATGTTGGTGTTCTTGAGTGAAGATTTCATGATTCGCTTTCATATCTTAATGTAGTTGTGGAATTAGAGTAGATTTTTGTTTCCATTGTGTTTGTGGAAGTAGAGTAGATTAACTTCTTGTTTTCTTGTTCTTGATTTGAACCAAGCTTCAAGTAAACTAAATAGGCTAGATCTTTTGGTGTAGATCTTGCATATTTCCTAACATTCCAGTTCTTGATGTTCTTGAGAAGTCCAAGAGATGGTTATTTCTTGATCCTTGCACTTTGATTGCTTGTTAGTTAATTTCTTGTTTTCTTGTTTCTTTTACTTAGATTAAACTGAGAATCTTGATTGTTGTCCCAGTCGTTTTTACAGTAGATAGAAGTTAGAATTGTATGGAGTTCATTTGCAATGCATGCTTATCTTTAGATGGATGTTCTAGGTTTGCATCGTTCTTGACTTTTGTGAGTGAAAATGGAGTGAACGTGATCTAAAAAATCCACTGATAGGCTAGATTAAATATACAACATGAATCGAATCTTTCTGCCTGATCTAGCAATGTATTAAGAAGATAACACCAAGAATGCCTAACCGCCTGGTAACGAATAGAAACAACCTGTAATCATAGTAAAGAAACCATGAAACCATGGTTCACAGATTCTCAATGATAGAATCTTTGAACATTTAGTGTCATTACCACCAGTGCACACACACAACCTAGTCAAAAACATGACCTCTATGCGCTACACACGGTACTTGAGGCTTCACATTCCACATCTCAACAACTCTGGTTTTGACCGAGTCTCTGGCTCAGACCTCAACCGAGTCTTCAAATTCCAAACCTGGCCAAGTCCAAACACTCCCATCTGCCGAGTCCCATATCCCATCTCGATTGGATCCTTAACATTAGCTCTCGACCGAGTCCTGACTAACCATCTCGACCGAGTCCTGGATAACAAATCTCGACCGAGTCTTCTCAATATGACCTTGAATGAGTCTTATCAGTCCGATCTCGGCTGACGAGTCCTCTTAGTTTGACTGGGTCTTCTCAATCAGATCTCAACTCAAGACTTCTCAGTCTGATCTCGACCAAGTCTTCTCAGATCTCGACCAAGAGATCTCAGTCCGATCTCGATTGAGTCATCTCAGTTTGATCTCGATCGAGTCTTCTCAGTCCACTCTGGACCGAACAATCTCAATCTCATCTCAACTGAGTCCTTGCAGTGTCATCTCAACCGAGTCCACTTGTCAAATCTCAACCAAGTTATTGCATTGACTTCTCGACCGAGTCTTCTCCATTAAATCTCAACCGAGTCCTACCATCAAGTCTCGATCGAGTCATGACATCCAATCTCAACCGAGCCTTCGACCTTGACGTCTCAACTGAGCCGAGCACGTACTTGAAAGTCAACTCACTCTATGACTAGACTTGTACCCTAGCCAATTGACATAGCTATCAGCCAAATTCCTTTGACTACTACTCATCTAGATACTATGCAACTTGGTTTCACACCAGTCACACTACTCTAACCACTGTACCTTTTTTTTCAAATTTATATCTAAACCCTTAATAACAAAAAAAGAAAAGAAAAGCCCCAACCACAACACCACCAAGGTACTCTAGACATTACACATGGATTGTCATTATGATCCCAATTATACAGATGATTATTAACCTTAGTATGTTGTCACCTCCCACTGAACAAGCTAGACACAATCGATCTAATGAAATCCCAAGTACATGAGCCATCCACAAATCCACTCGAGAGATGGGAGCCCACTAGAACCGAACCTTCATATGAACGACCACATTTTCATGCTGCCAAGTTTTCTCATGCAAGAGCTTACCTAAATGGGGCTTTTGCCAACCACAGACCTCATACTGAAAAACACACACCAAAACTAGATCTCCCTAAGTACGATGGTCATTCGAACCCTCAGAGATTTTTATAAATCTTTGAGAATGCTTGTGATGTTCATGGTGAAACATCAAACGAAGCCATGGTCCAACTTTTCTCGATGACCATGATCAATCGAGCACGTGAATGCTTTTTCAACCTGGATCATGAAGATAAACTTGATTGGTCACTCTTGAAAGAGTTCTTCATCAAGTGATTCAAATCGTTTTGTTTGATAGAAAGTCCCTTTGTCAAATTGAGTAACATCAAAATGGCAAAAGGATGAAAAAGTACGTGACTATATCAAACGATTCAAACACTTAAAGAGTCAGGTACAAGACAATGCTCATCATCTAGTTTCTAGTTGGACTTTCTAGATGGATCAGACGTGAGTTCAGATCTAATAATGAGTACACATCCTTAAAGACAGCCATGTTTGATGCCATCCGCGAAGAAGATGAAAGATCAGATGTTGAAGAGCCTATAGGAAGGAGAGCACATCGTGTTGTCCATGAATCCAAGCTGACCGAGGAAACTCGAGATCAACTTTGGAAATCTCAGATGGAGTTGCTTAACTAGCAACACCAACACCATATGGAGAGACTTACAAAAGAGATTCAGAACACCCTGAAGTCTATACAAAGCTCCATGCCAGTTCAATTACCCACTGTCCAGGTATATCATAGACGTGACAATAAGTGCCCTCATTGCAGAGGTGCACACACTTGCACTGAATGCCCATCATATCAACTAGTACTAGACACCTCTTTGATTAAATGTAAAATATGTGATTTCATGGGCCATTCCTCTTTTTACTGCTACTACAATCCACGAAACCAGCATCACAACCAACTAGGAGGACAATACCAGCCTCCTAGAAATCAATTTGTTTCACGGAACCCACAACATCAATATCATCCACAAAACAATCCACATGTTCAAATGCAAGAGTTGTCTAGACAACACAAATAGAAAATTCAGCCTCAACTAGCACTTTTAGGTCCACCTCCAAGGGGACACACTGACGTAGGATCACAAAAACATTGACCCCATAAAAAGAATCTGTTCAAACCCATTTTGTTGATAACTTCTATGATCAATCATACCATGCATATACCACCTCTACTTCTGGCAGTTCCACACACTATCATGAGGTTCCCTCATGCTTCTGCAAATGAGATGAGTATCCTAATATTTCAGAAACTCCAGGATTGCTAGCCATCCAAGATGGCTTTGCAATTGCCTAAGGGCCCATGAGCAATAGATGCTTCATCTGTGGCAAGACGGGACATTTCATGGTCGATTATAAAGTCAAAAACCAATACCATGTTGACTATCCGGAGTGTGTTCGCAAACACAGCTTCAAAGATTGCCCCAACCAAACAAGTTCGGCTATTAACAATCGCCTCGGGTTCAAGTGGTCCACTCACGGACTCATCATGAAGAAGTTCCACTAAATTAATGTAAATTTGGTGCAGACGCTAAACCATCCTACCAGAAAAAGTGAGAAAAAATACCATGTGACAATGGCATCAGAAAGCGATTCCAATTTGATGGATTTTGTTGTTCATGATGTAGAATTGCACATTTAGGATTATTATGAAAAACTAATATAGATATTGTTCTCGGGCAACAATGGCATTTTGATAAGAACAAGTCATTGAGAATTGATTTTGTTGAAAAATCTTTATCTTTTATGCATGAGAATTCTTTAATCGAGATCATGGCTAGTTTAAATGTGGCCACTAAAAATGTTAACATTCCTTGTAAACAGGAATTTAATTCTATTATGAAAAATTTTGATTTTAAAGTTTATTTATGTTTTCATAATGATATCATTCGCTGCAATGATGAAGAACTTAACATAAATGCCATGAATATACCCAATGAGAACACTACAAAATTTGAAGCCTATAATGAACTTAGGCAGGAATTCAATGATGTTTTTTTAGTTTACCACCAGAAAGGATAATTGATCATAAAATTGACCTAATACATGGAGCAATTCCAATCGCACAACGTCCTTATAGGATGAGTGCATCGGAAGAGGCTAAGGTAAGTAGGCATTTACATGATTACTTGAAAAAGGTGGGTACAACCTAGTAAGTCTCCTTGGGCATCACCAATGGTTCTGGTTGCCAAGAAGGATGGGAATATAAGGTTTTGCGTCGACTATAAGAAACTGAACAACGTAACCATTAAGAATAGATATCCACTACCATGGATGGATGATCTAATAGACTATCTTGGTGGTGCTAGGTACTTTACCAAGATAAATCTAAGATCGGGCTACCATCAGATACGCATTACCAGATGGAAGCTGAAGGATGGAAAGGGTTTTGCGCTGATCATCCTCAATATAACGGATGTATCTGAGGCTCAGACATCGAAAGAAGTCGGATCTGTCATAGATGATCAAGATGCAGTGATGCAACTACTTACAATCCAGAATTGACTCTTTCGAGAGTCATTACTATGTTGTTGCAAGAAGACACAAGGAGGATGAAGCCTCAAGTTCCTCAGCTGATTCTCACGCCTTGTACACCAACAAGAGCACGACAAAGCAGAAGAAGAAGAAAGGCCCAAAGCAATCAAAGCCAGACCAACCAGCTCAGCACAAGGAACAGTCGAATCCGTAGACAAAGAAGAAGCTGTTCTGCAGATACTGCAAACAAAACAACCACGAAATACAAGAATGCCAAATACTTCAAGCAAAGAACAACGTCAAGAGATAGTCAAATCAAGTGGCAAATGCAGCTACAGAAGCTCCACAGTGTATTCAAGAAGCGGATTATGATGCCTTCATGACTAGCCATCAAGGAGCATCTGGCAACAGTTCTTGGTTCCTGGATTCCAGAGCCACTCAGCATATGACTAGCCTCATTGGCTGTTTTGAGTCCTATACACCTTACGGTACCCATATATATGTCCACTTTGGTGACAATAGCACATAGACTATTAAAGGTGAGGGCACTATAAGATTAAACTTTGCTAATGATCAGTCTAAGCTGCTCTCTAAGGTCCTTTATGTACCAAATTTATCTACAAATCTGCTCTTTATAAGCAGAATCACAGATCTAGGACACAGAGTAGAATTTGAATGTGATCAGTGTAAAGTAGTGGATAGGACAGGCAATATCCTAGCACTCGAAAAGAGGCATGGATACTTGTATAAATTGAGTCATTGTTTTTTTGCCTCTAGTCAAGCTCTCAATACTTCGATTTATTCAAATAAAGGTCTACTTTGGCATTATAGACTTGGTCATTTAAATCATGTTGTTGTACAATGAATGTCTAGAAAATCTATTGTTCTTGATCTTGACTATCCTCTCGAAAAAGTCGAGTTACCTATCTGTCAAGACTGTGGTAAACATGCTAGGAAACCATTCAAGTCAAGCGATCAGCATGTTGCTAGAGGATTGCTAGATGTTGTACATTCAGATATTTGTGGCCCGATGAAAATCCTTCGCTGAAGGATGCCAAGTATTTTATAACCTTCATTGATGAATTCTCTAGAAGGACTATGGTGTATTTCATAAAGAAGAAATTAGAAGCCTTCAACTGCTTTAGAATCTTCAAGGAGCGTGCAAAAAAGGAGACTGGAAGGACGATCAAGGCCCTCAGGTCAGACAACGGTGGAGAATATATCTCTGTCGAGTTTAAGGAGTACTGCCAAAGCCAAGGCATTGAGCAACAATTCATCACTCCTTACAGTCCTCAGTCTAACGGCTTAGCTGAGAGGAAGAACCGTACTCTGGTTGAATCTGCCAAATGTATATGCTATCGCATGCATCGTTGCCCAAGAGATTCTGGACTGAAGCTGTCTCCACTACAGCTTATGTCCAGAACAGATGTTCGACCAAGGCCCTCTCAGACAAGACACCCCACGAGGTGTGGACAGGCTCTAAGCCTTCTTTGAAGAACCTAAGAGTGTTTGGGTGCATTGCCTATGCGCAGATCCCAAAGGACACAAGGAAGAAATTGGACTTCCAAGGTCTCAAGACCATCCTGATCGGATATACTTCGTCTGACATTACTCATAAGTTGTATGATCCTGATACCCAGCACATCTTGTATAGCAGGGGTATAGTCTTTATCGAGGATCAAAGGGTTATTGATTGGCCTATTGTCACCACAGTTTGGGAAATCAAGTCTTTCTTGGGGTTTGTAGGATTTTTCCGTTGGCATATTCCCCAATATGCTTGATTGGCATTTTTCCTTACCCAGGCCTTGAAAGCCTATAAGAAGCTAAGCCGGAGGCTATATCAGATGTGAAAAGTGAAGTTTTCATCCAAATTTCATTAGTTACACCTTTCTATCTCCTAGTTTCATTAAAATGGCAATGTAGGAAGGGAATGGTAGTGTAACTTTGTGCATAAAACAAGTATTGAAGTTCTGTTTTTTGTCATTTTGAAGTTCTGATTTTCAGATCTGTAAATCTAAAAATCATATCTGAAAACTGAAGTTTTCATAGAGCTTCATTAGTTTTCCATTTCTAGACACTACTTTGATGGATTTGGATATTTAGAATAGTGAGAAATGTAAAAATTTAGAAGCTAAGAGGTTAAATCAGATCTGAAAAGTGAAGTTTTCATCCAAACTTCATTAGTTACCTTTCTATCTCCTAGTTTCATGAAAATGGCAATGTAGGAAGGGAATGGTAGTGTAACTTTGTGCATAAAACAAGTTTTGAAGTTCTATTTTTTTTTTTTCATTTTGAAGTTCTGATTTTCAGACATGTTAATCTAAAAATTGAAATTTTCATAGAGCTTCATTAGTTTTCCATTTCTAGACACTAGTTTCATGGATTTGGAGATCTAGAATAGTGAGAAATGTGAAAATTTTGGTTTCTTTTGAAATGACAAATGGAAATGGACTTGGAATGGGAACTTTATGTAAACATTAGCTTGGATTAGTTAATTGAAGTTTACATAAAGATACCACTTTAACAAGTAGAGGTGAGGAAGTCCTCCAAATCCAAGGTAGAGCTTCCAAATGTCCTCCAAGCAACCTACAAGCTCCAAGATGCTTCCCAATTCCAAGCTAGCATGCCTCCACCTGCAAGTAAGGATCTACAAGCCTCCAAGGATCTCTCCTCCACCCGTGTCCCTACTCTTAAACACAAAGAGAGATAACAAGCTGGCCTCAAGTATTCACCACCCAACCATAGCTAGATCCAAACTCCAAGCAAGTATCTAGCACCCCCTTGCTAACCATAAACAAATCACAAGCATACAACAACAGACTATAGCATACTCAAGATCAAACCCTACTTATGTCGCATACCATAAGCAAGATCCAAACCCTAAGCATACTACACACAAGAAAGTACTCTACACACTAGTAGCAACACTAGAGCATAAGCAAAGCAAGCAAGAGAGATCTCTCCTCCGCCCAATGGGCGCCCTACTACCCTCATATAGATGGCCCATGGACCCCTCCAGTGCACTATGGAGTTCAATGCCCATCCAATGTGTGAGAGAGAGAAGCCTAGGGGAGTTAAAGAACCTCCAAGGACCTCCAAGAACCTCCATAGGCTTATGGAAGGTCAAGAGACTCCTTGCATAACCTATGACTCTTTAAATGCCTTTCTTGTGGGAGTTGGGAGCTCATTGGACACGTTGGAAGTGCGCCCTCCTACTAGGTCCCAATGCCCAAGTTGTGCATGCATACTTTGGTCCTAGACCATTAAAGTGATATGGTTCAAGGTTGAGGCCCAAGGTTTAGAAAAATAGTCATCCAATGACTTTCTAACACCTCTCTAGGTTCCATACCTCCATCCAAGGCATAGACACCTACTTGCTCTTAACCAAGGACACTAGTACCTTAATCTAAGGCACATACCCTTAATCTTGAGGGTACTCCTCATCCAAGGGTCACGTGACTCCATACCTCCGACCAAGGTATAGTTACTTGTCTGCCCTTATCCAAAGGTGCATACCCTTAATCCTAAGGATAACCCTTAATCCTAAGGGTAATCCTTAATCCTAAGGGTAACCCTTATCCCAGGGTAATTTGCCATTTACCCCCCAACACTAAATGGACCAATAGGGGTTTGAAGTACTGCCAGTTACATAGGAATGTAACAGATACCATGTTTAAAATCGGAGGGGACAGTCCCTTCAATACTCTCAATGCGTGCAGTACTGGTGACTTAGTAGGCAAACACGAGAACATAATAATTTTAGAGCTTCTAATGTGTAGTGGTAGTGGAAGCGATGAGTAGACAACTAAACAAATCAATTAGATAGTCAGATAGAACATGGAAAAGCATTGCAGTATTGACACGAATCTGAACGCAGAACCAAAACAGAACTGTAATCAGATTAAGTATAACGAAATATACAAGTCAATAATGCAGGTGAGCACAAAACATTAGCAGACGTAACCGCATGCTTCACGAAGCTAATTACAATATGTGAAGGTTATGAACCTATTACTGACAATCTGTCTAAAAGAAAGAATCGATGCATGAAGGCATCTACAATGTCTATCTCACATGTTACAGAAAAAATGCTTATGTCGCTTATCTTACTTCTGTTTCTTATATATATGAATACCGAGATGGTATTCACTATATACATAAATTTTACAGGTGTGCAGGTGAAGAAGGTACAAAAGTGGTTGTGCTGTCTGTAGGAGCATGGGTGGCTGTTGTGTTGTTGTCAAATCTGATCACATAGTGCATAGAATGAGCGTGAGGAGGCTGCAACGTCAGGCTTCACCAAAAGTTAACGCTGTTGAAAATGCAAAAATCGTGACACCCTTTGGCCTTTGGCCTTGTCCTTACCTAAAGGTAAGTGTCGCATTTTTTGCCTGTCATAAATTGCCTGTAAAAATGCAGTGTTGCATTTTTTTTGCCTGTCATAAAATGCGTGTAAATATGCAGTGTCGCATTTCTCACATTTTTTGCCTATCATAAAAATGCGTGTAAATATGCAGACTGTGGGATAACACAAGTAATGCAGCAGTATGAATGGAGGCAGATTAACATAGGATTTAGGAGAGTAGAGGAAATAAATTCAACATCTCTTGCAGGTGTATTAGATGTAGTACACATGGATATTGGACAATTGCAATATAAAGGTAAAACTGCAAAAGACCTTGCTGATAGTGAAATCTTCTTTTATGAATCCACATTCCCAATTTAAAAGGGGATTTTGATAAAATCCAGCCGATTTCACTACCTAGTTTTACAAGTGATAAATCACTTGTATTGAGATTGAGAAAGATTGGAGTTTGAATTACAACAAGCAAGAGCTGTTGCTCCTACAGTATGATATACCCTCATACTTCATATTAATTTCTAATGGAGAGCTGGTAAGTAGCTACAATCATTTTTATTCATCTTGAATAACTCAATTCAAAAGCAGTCATATAACAACTCTTCTAAATGCAATATAATTTGTGTCACTTTTTTGCAGGTACATAAAAGACATGAGCTTGAGATCAAATGCAAGATATTAACAGAACTATCCAAATAGTGGAGGAACACTGAAATCTATTATCAAAAAAATGCAAGTCCATCATCATTATTGAATTAAAAGAGAGAGAGAGAGAGAGATTTATTTTTTGTTAGTTTAAAAATTGCAATACATTAATATTCTAAAGACACAACTTGATTGTAACAATCCATATTCATATATATGGAAATCCCAAAAATGGGTTGTGTACATGTAAGATTGTATATATCTTTTGATTGTAATATATACATGTACATGTATGCTTGAAATCCTATAAATTAAAAGTATCTATTCAATAATTTTTTTTTCCAGTATTTTCTTCTATACCAAGAGAAGCATCTTGTAAAATTGCTTCTTAATGTTAGTATTTCAGTACTAGGAGGTTCAAAAACTACAATATCTCTTCTTGTTATTCTCCTTCCGCTTCATTGGGGAGGATTTTAATACCCTACTGATCATATATTATAATATCTGCATCCTAGGCAACTTGGAAGGCTGTTAGAGCATGAGCAACTTTCTCTTTTCTATCTTTGGAGCTCACAATTTTAGGAACAAAACTTTTGCCATTTGAAACAAAAGTCTTTATCAACTCCTCTGCAATTTGTACACTTCATCTTGGTTGTACGGTTCAAGAGTGAATTGTCATTAGCAACAAGATGGATGAGCAATTTAATATAATGGTACTAAAGAAATAGGAATTTAAATGACAAGAATATCAAATGAATTATTCTGTCAATGCCAAAGTAGAAAAAACAATATTACCTTATCAATATCAACATCTATTTGTAGATTATACCATTCAAAAAATAGATTTGTGTTGTACAACATAAACCATGCACAATTGAAAGAATCATTCTGTTGTACAGTCTGCAATTTTTGAAACGAAAGTATTAACATCATGAAAAATATATTATGCACAAAAGGATGAAAAACTTAAATCCAAAAAAAGATCTGAATTAGCAAAAATATCTACCTAGATAGACTTTATTTTTATTTCGCCAATAGATGTGATAATTGTTGATATTTGCTCGATGGCTATAGAAAACAAAGAATTAAATGAAACGTCTCATACTTCCGTTACTATTGGGACTACATGCTCTCTCAACCCAAGGTTGACGTATGATAGAGTAACTACAATGGTGTACATATAAGAGTTAGATGCACATCGAGAAATAGAGATAGCTAATGAATGTCTTTTGTTATCAGATCATCATACTCTTATGTATTGATCTATTCGATCTGGACTATTGAGCCAGTGACACTCATGTTGTCTAGCCTATGTTGGTATATTCTCTACCAATATAAGCAATTGCCGGTTGATCTAAGGTTTTTGTTGTTCTTAAAAGTAACTAGACTTGTAACTTAATGACCCAACCATGGCATCTTGTTGTGTAAGTCCATGAGTTGAGGACAAATTAGTTAGTTACTTGAGAGATAATTGAATGTGACATGTTAGTGGGGAGTTGAGAAAACCACATTCAGTTATGTTAGTGGGGAGTTGAGAAAACCACATTCAGTTATGCCTGGTTGTAGAAAGCGACATCCAAATCTAGATGTGGACTTACGATTGTCTACATCTCCTCCCCAGCTTGCATCAGAATATCCACTAAGTTGATGCAGATTGTCATTGTTGACATCTCCATAGCAGATGTAGTGGTCCATGGTAGCTCGAATATACCTCATGACTCTTATGAGAGCCTTCCAATGAATAATGCCATGAATAGCCATGTATTGGATGAGTGAGCTTACTGCAAAAGAGATATCCGGTCTTGTACAGACCATTGTGTACATGAGAGATCCAAGTATCGATTGATAAGGATACTCTCTCATCTGCTCCTCTTCCTGCTTGGTCTGGGGACATTGTCCTTTGACAAATGCAGGCCTGGATCCATCGGCAAGTGAGCTAATTTACAATTTATTAGAGTGTATATGTTAAGAACATTGTGAAGATACATCTGTTGAGTGATGTAAATCAGTCGTTTTGTTGTATCTCTGTGGATTTGAATGCCCAGACAGAAGTAAGCTTTGCCTAGATCAGTCACGTTGAATTTTGAAAACAACATCTACTTAGAATCCTTGACCAAATTGGTATTGTTGCTGAAGAGCAACGTATCATCAACGTATAAGATGATGATAATGAAGAATTGTTGCACTGACTTGGAATAGATGTTGCAATCAACAGTGCTTGGTTTGAATCCTTGTTCGATGAGGAATGTGTTGATCCTCTGAAACCAAGCTCTGGCAGACTATTTCAAGCCGTAAAGTGCTTTGTGGAGTTAACAGATATGATTATTCATACCTTCCAAAACGTACCCTTCGGGCTGGATCATGTAGATGTCTTCTTGTATAACTCCATTCAGATAGGTTGTTTGTACATCAAGTTGATGTACTTCGAGGTCGACAACTGCAGCATAAGACATGAGTGTTCGGATCGATGAATGCTTGACTACTAGACTAAAAGTCTCGTTGTAGTCGATGTTGGGGATTCGAGTGAGTCCTTGTGCTACCAATCTTGCCTTTCTTTGATCAATTGTTCCGTTGACATTGTATTTGATCTTAAAGATCCATTTGTAATCAATGATATTACAGCCAATAAGAGCTTCGACTAGTGACCACATCTGGTTCTTGATCAGAGAGGAATACTCTCTGTCCATAGCTTCTCTCCAGAGATCAGAGTCTAGTTGGTTGAGTGCCTCTTCGACTGTCATCGGTTCCTGTATCAAGAGACATTCAAACTCAGGAGTATACCTTGTGGGCTGTGTGTGCACTCAGCTTTATCTTTTGGGAGGATTCGACTGATGAACCACTCTTGGGACTTGTTGTTGGGTAGCAGCAACGTCTTCGTCTGATACGCTGTAAAAAAGTGGGTCGACAATGGACACGCCTGAGCCAAAAGCTCGAACAGTCGTGTCAATGGCAAGTGATGAAGGTTTTCCTGGAGCAATATTCTTGCCTTTGATGTTGACAAACCGATCCTCAATAAAGACTATATCCCGGCTATACAAGATTTGCTGGGTATCAGGATCATACAGCTTGTATGTATTATTAGATGAAGTATATCCAATCAGGGTGGTCTTGGGTTCTTGGAAGTCCAATTTCTTCCTCATGTCTTTTGGGATCTGCGCGTAGGCAATGCATCCAAACACTCTTAGGTTCTTCACATAAGGCTTAGAGCTTGTCCACACCTCGTGGGGTGTCTTGCATGAGAGGGCCTTGGTTGAACATCTATTTTGGACGTAAGCTGCAATGGAGACGGCTTCGGCCCAAAATCTCTTGGGCAGCAATGCATGCGCTAGCATACATTTGGCTTATTCAACCAGGGTGCGGTTCTTCCTCTCGACTAAGCCATTAGACTGAGGACTGTAAGGAGTGATGAATTGATGCTCAATGCCTTGGCTTTGGTAGTACTCCTTAAACTCGATACATATGTATTCTCCACCATTGTCTGACCTTAGGGCCTTGATCATCCTTCCAGTCTCCTTCTCTGCACGCTCCTTGAAGATTCTGAAGTAGTTGAAGGCTTTTGATTTCTTCTTTATAAAGTACACCATAGTCCTTCTAGAAAATTCATCAATAAAAGCTATAAAATACTTTGCATGCTTCAGCGAAGGATTTTTCATCAGGTCACAAATGTCTGAATGTACAATGTCTAACAATCCTCTAGCAATATGCTGATGGCTTGATTTAAATGGTTTCCTAGTCTGTTTATCAACTAGACAGTCTTGACAGACAGGTAACTCGACTTTATCACAAGGATAGTCGAGATCAAGAACAATAGATTGTCTAGACATTTGTTATACAGCAGCATGATTCAAGTGACCAAGTCTATAATGCCAAAGTGAACTTTTATTTGCATGAATAGAAGTACTAAGCACCTGATTAGAGGCAGAAAAGCAATGACTTAATTTATACAAGTATCCATGCCTCTTTCCGAGTGCTAGGATCTTGCCTGTCCTATCAACTACTTTGCACTGATCACATTCAAATTCTACTCTATGTCCTAGATCTGTGATTCTGCTTACAGAGAGTAGATTTGTAGATAGATTTGGTACATATAGGACTTTAGAAAGTAGCTTAGACTGATCATTTGCAAAGCTTAATCTTACAATACCTTCACCTTTGATAGCTTGTGTGTTATTGTCACTAAGGTGAACATATTTCTTGGTATTGTAAGGTGTATAGGACTCAAAATAGCCAATGAGGCTGGTCATGTGCTGAGTGGCTCCGGAATTCAGGAAACAAGAACTGTCATTGGATGCTCCTTGATGGCTGGTCATGAAGGCATCATGATCCGCTTCTTGAATAGGCTGTGGAGCTTCTGCAGCTACATTTGCCACTTGTTTCGACTGCCCCTTGTTGTTGTTCTTTGCTTGTAGTATTCGACAGTCTTGAATTTTGTGGTTGTCTCGCTTGCAGTATCTGTAGAACAGCTTTTTCTTCGTCTACGGATTCGACCATTCTTTGTGCTATGTTGGTCTTTGGTCTGGATTTGATTGCTTCGGGCCTTTCTTCTTCTTCTTCACATGCTCTTGTTGGTGTATAAAGCATGAGAATCAGCTGAGAAACTTGATGCGTCGTTCCTCCGTGTGTCTTCCTACAACAACATAGTAATGACTCTCGAAAGAGTCAGTTCTGGATGTGTCATGATGATCATCACCTAGTTGTCGTATGAGCTTGGCAACCTTGTAAGCAGTTGTATCACTGCGTCTTGATCGTCTATGACATATCCGACAACGGCCATTTGCCTTAGCAGGTTCTTGGATTGATTGATGTGATTCTGCAGGGAATCACCATTCGCCATCTTGAGAGAGTAAAATTTTTTCCTGAGATGTAGCTTGGAAGCTATATCTCGCACTTCGTATAGTGCGCTCAAGATGTCCCAAACTTCTTTCGATGTCTGGGCCTTGGATACATGGCCAATCTGGGTATCCGTAATGTTTAGAATGATCAACATGGGATGAGCGTGAAAAAGCCGCGACGTCAGCCTTTGCTAAAATGAAAGTTGGTGAAGATGCAAAAAATGCGACACTCTGACGAAATGCCTTAGGATTTGATTAACAAGGTGCCTTTGCTTTTTCTAGGGCACCTTCAGCGTTTTGTAAGGCTGTGTCATCTTTTTCGTCTGTCACAAATTATGTGTAAAAACACAATGTTGCGTTTTTCGCCTGTGGAAATTCACTTGTATTTATGCAGACAGTCGAGTTTTTCGCCTGTCTTATTTTACATGTAAATATGCATACTGTGCGACAACATGATTAAAAATGTAGCATGAATGGAGACATATTAAATTAGAATTTAGGAGAGTAGAGGAGATAAATCCAACATCAATATGTAGAAAGATATGATGATGGACCTATTAGATTATCTCCTAGACGAACATCACCTACGTTTGATCGAAGGACTCCCAAATTGGATCTATCCAAATTTGATGGTAGAATGGACCCTCATCAGTTTATCCAAACTTTGAGAGTGCTTTGTGAAGTTTATGGAGATTCTTCACATGAAAGCATGGGTCAACTCTTCTCTATGACCTTGCTAGGTGGCACTCAAGATTGGTCTTTTAATCTCGACTGAGATGAACGTAATGGATGAGAAGTCTTGAAAGTAGCTTTCATAAAACAATTCAAACCTGATAGATTATTAGATAGTCCTTTTGTGCAAATAAGCCAAATCAAAATGAGAGAAAAAGAAAAAGTAAGGGATTATATTGAACAATTTAAATGTCTTCGCGGTCAATGTCAAGAAGGATTGACTGAAATAATGTTAATCACTTGGTTCATAGTCGGTCTATTAAAAAGAATTCGACATGATCTTAAATCTGCTGATGATTATCGACAACTAAAGCAAGCCATGTTAGATGCAATAAGGAAAGAAGACGAAGAGTCAGATGATGAGGATCATCATTTCGATAACCGCCAAGAAAATTCAAAAGAATATCAAACAACGAATATCTAATAGACCACGCACCGTAAAAAATTGTACTATTCTCTCCTTTCACTCAAACCCAGAATATGTATTCCAAACGAGAAGGTGTATGGTGTTCTATTTGTAGAGGAAATCACACTGGTAATGAATGTCCAAATAAGGGCCCAACGCACAATCCATCTTGATGTGTGTTTTGTAACAGATCATATCATGAATCTTTCAAGTGTCTCTATAATATGGTTAATCAATCCAAATCCCCCAACAAAGACCATCGAATCAATCACGTGTACAACAGCCACAAGAAGTAGCTGGTACCACACAAGCTCAAAAGAAAGTACAAGTCCTACAAAGAACGAATGGAAATAATAATCAGTTGTTACCTAGAAATAAGAACCGTGCTCATGTTAATTATGTTGATGAGGAAACTTTTTTCTCTCATGATTCTTCATACTACTCAGAGGAGGCTCCCATTCTTGATTCTTATGCAGATCCAGAAACATCTACCCAATGTGGCTATGCTGTCACACACATTTAGCAAACTTAATGGATGTTGGGTCTGTGGGCAACAAGGCCATAGGTTCTTTACTTGTGAATTAAAAATAGCCTACCAAGCATGCTGTGAAAATTGTGGATGAACTCATTGTTATAAAGATTGTCTCGCACAAGAGAAAGAGACACTACCTGCAACAATTCCTCAATTGCTTGCCTCTACTCAGGAATACTAACTCAAATCTTTCTAAGCTATAAATCTTCCAAATGGTTTGATCTTCTCCAAATAAAAGCTCATCACCTTCATGTAATCCTAATTACATGAATAACCGGGTGACTTTCTTTTATTTTAAAAATAAAATTCGAAAGCTGAAGAATTTCCAATTTAATCATAGTCTAAAGCTTATTTACAATTTCTTGTAGAAAAATAATTCTTCTTGGTACAAATATTCTTAGAATATCCAAATATTCTAAAATATCACAATTCAGTCATCTAAAATCTCTAAGAGATCCATCAAGTCTCAGACAATTATAACTCGATCCAAAGTACTGCAATTACTCTAATGAGTTAACAGGCCCATTTCGAGCACCACATGCAAGAAATCAACAACTATTTGTATCTTAATAGATTTATCTGTCTCCTATAAATCTAGAGATATAGACTAAACTTTGTACACAAGCACTTATAGACTACAATCTGTTAGTAGAATACAATCTACTAAAGTAAGCAAATCTCCTCTTAAGCAAAAAACAATTTACCTAATAAGAAATGCCTGTGAGATCCATAGAACTCAATTAAAAAAACTGGAGTAATGACTAGAAGCCATACACTCATAATAACTAAGTATCAAGCCGACAAGGAGCTCACCAAAGGGATGGATGTTAAATTGATCCATTTAAATCACGAGTTTCTTCAACAACAGTGGCAAGGTGGAAGTCTTGGTCATATCATCTTGCATGTCACCGAACTCAATGGAGGACCATAATAGCCTACCAGTCTATTCTGTGGAAGATCCTAAGGGGCATATGCTACCGGTGTATGTCTATCATCTTCAAGGTGATGGCATACTACACTCAGTAAGGTGCTATGGATGAGGAGGAAAACATCAATGAGCCAAATGTCCACATCGAGGGGATCCATCACATTCGAACTCCAATGTTCATAATGCGGTGTTAGCCATCCATGCCAAGACTTTTCGACGCGCAATCCACAAATAGCTAGGAGGCTTTTGCCTTATGTAGAACGACATGCACCTGTGGTGACCATTCCATCTATCGATAGAATACACTATAAAAGAAAAATCCTAGTGTCACCGGGTTATGAAACGAGTGAGGAAGAAGACAATCTGACAAAAGTCTCAAAGTACACATAGATCCCCACAAGCAACAAGCATTAGAAAAAATTTGAGCACAAAAGGGGCCTTTAAAAAAGATACCTTTTATTTATTTTTTTCTCAAAATTTTCTTCCACATGGTCCAATCAAAACACTCAAATTTGAAATCCACGTAACGTAGCTTTTTTCAAATTGATTTTCATTTCTTTTTAAAAGAAATATAATTTTGCGTCGGGGACAGCCTGTAAATAAGCCATTTTATTTGTAGTATAGTATGCAACTAAGCAAAAAAAAAAAAAAAACAGTGTAACTTTTGAATGACAACTTGGATCGAGACGATTATGGTGCCATTAGAAAGCCCTCGACGAGAGCTTTTCAACGACACCCAACATGACCCCATTCCGAGCTACGGTGAAGAAGTTATGGCCAATCAAAATTTTGGTCGGTCAACAGTTGGTCCACCCAATATCTCTTTTAAGCGCCATTCACCTGTTTGACCTCGTCGAGGGCTTTCTAATGGCACCATATTCATCTCAATCTGAGTTGTCATTCAAAAGTTATGATTTTTTCAATCACAGACTATTCTACCCACATAATAGCTAATCATCGAAGACTGTGTGGGCAGGACTACGGCCAGAAAAAGATTTTATTTTAGTATTACACATTGCCAAAAAATTGTCATCCTATGTGGCAATTCTTATAGGGCCCTTTCCAAGTCCAAATTTTCTCTAATGAGAATTCCATCACAAAAAATAGAGCTAGAATCTATCAAGCCAATGATAGCAGAGGAAGTCAAGAAATCGGCAACCGAGGAAGTCTGGCAAGTTCCATTAGGGATCTTGGCGCAATCAATGCACAAATTTCTTAGTGATGAATTACAAAAGGAATTTGTGTCCACAGAGCAAATTGAAGGCAATTCAGCACAAGGTCCAAGGGAAAGTGCAATCATGCAGCCTTCAATTAGGAATTGCCATGACAAGGGGAAGACTAAGGTTGATGCTTGTCTTTCAATGAGCAATATTCAGCCACAGTCTAATTGTTCCACAATGCAACAGATCCCCAAACCAATGCCAAATCTGGTTATCACAGTACTTCAAAGGCCCAATCCAGGGAATTCAAGCCGAAAAAGACCAATTATGCAGTAGGAATCAGCACCTACAACAACAATGCCTTGTCCTCAATTTGTAAGATTGACTGCTAAGGAAAATCTTTAGGTTCAAACATACCACGAATACCTAGATAGACAAAGTTGGTGGTTTTGCTCCATAGTCTCTCTTGTTGTGTTTTCCTATCCTCATCTTAGGGGTTTTTTTTAGTAATCTTTACATTGTAATCTCACTATGACCTAGTACATAAACATATATGTCATTAACTGACAAATTCCTCCAAAATCCGCATATGTTACTCACATATCTCACTGAGAATCTTGTCAGCTACTAAAGAATTCTATTCTTCTTGAGTAAATAACATATTTGAGAAATCTCTCATGAGTTTTCCAATCCACTAACCTCTTGCCACCAAATTTCTCCCACATAATCAATCCCTTATGGATCCTAGTACTCCAACCAAGATCAGGTTGATTCAATACAGACACTCCATTATCAAAATTACTTCTATCCTTGCCACCCGGGATTAGTAACTTTTGATCTTACTCACAATACTACTTATAATAATTTCCAATTTCAATCATTCTCTAGTTTCAGATTGTTCCACACAATCCCTAGAGAATTTCTCTCAACTTTGTGAAACTAATAGGTCCTTATAATATAAACTTTTTTGAAGGACTACTTATAATCATGTGAATTACTACTTGGATAAGGATTGGAATTTGAAACGTTCCAAGATGTGGTGTTTCAATTTCTTAATCCCAGATAGATGATAGTTACTATCACTCATATTGAGAATACTTAGAAGAAAAGGTTGTGTATAATAGAGTGAATCTTATCTGGAAGACACTTATTATTGACTTTTCACAATTCTGAGATTGTGTTTATCATCTCTCTAGATAAAACTTTATAAGAAATTGAAAATTTCTTTTAAAAGGAGGGGTGAAGTGATGAGTAAGATTATATTATAAGGACCTATCAGCTATACAGAGTTGAGAGAAATTTTCTAAGAATTGTGTGGAACAATTTGGAACTAGAGAAAGATTGAAATTGGAAATCATTATTGTTAAAATTGGCAAAAGCTAACTTGATCAAATCTTGTAAATACCATATGACTAGTACATATCATCATTAGACATGTGTGGAGCCTGTTCCCACATGTAAAATAAATGTATTTATCATTTAGATGAGTCATACAGGTTGTACATACCATTTCATTTGAGATCTAGTGGCTAAAATGGCCAAAATCTAGTTTTCTAGCTATATGCCACTTGGCATCATATTATTGATAGGAAAAGCTGTTTCACATGGATAGGAGTGATCTCACACATGTGTAGGATTGATCACACGTGTGAAAACATCAGTAGTAGGTGAGATCCCAATTGTAGTAGATATTTGTGCAAGTCCCTATAGATTAGAAAAATTGCCTCAAATCAAGGGAGGTGGCTATAAGTTAGGAATCTTGGACCATGTGCCATATTGATGATTATTGGTGGATCCTTTGATGAGTAGGCACTCTCACACGTGCCAAATCAACTGAGTAAGCATCAGCTCTTGTGTATATATGGTGGCTCATTTGGCCATAATTGACAATGAAGCAATATCTTGCTTTTGGAGGCATATCTTTGAGTTGTGATTTTATGGTTCTATTGTTTCTAGCACTTGTGTACTTCACTCTCTGTTGTAAGTCCGTACAGGTACAATTCTTCACACGTGTGAAGGAAGTAGATCTAGTTTAATCATTTGCTTGTTGTTCTTGCTAGATTTTTTATGGGAAATTGATCTAATTCTAGATCTATTCATTGGTTGATTAGTAGATCAAGTAGTCTAGTTTCTAACACCTCTTGAGGATCTGATCTAGATCCATTCTTGGTCTTTATTTTCTCTAAAATTTTACAATTATAAGTAGTATCGAGTAAGATTAGAAGTTACTAATTCCAGTTGGCAGGGATAGAAGTAATTATGATAATGCAGTGTCTGTATTGAATCAACCTGGTTGGAGTACTAGGATCCATAAGGAGTTGATTATGTGGGAGAAATTTGGTGGCAAGAGGTAAGTGGATTGAAAAACTCGTGAGAGATTTCCCAAATATGTTATTTACTCAAGAGGAATAGAAGTTTTTAGTAGTTGAATTACAAGATTCTCAGTGAGATATGTGAGTAACATATGCGGATTTTGGAGGAATCTGCCAGTTAATGACATATATGTTTATGTACTAGGTCATAGTGAGATTATTCTCATATGTGCACGATTAATCTTGTTTGGATCTGCTATGTATTCCTGGTTACTAAGGTTATCTGGTGCACTTAACCTAGTCGATGAACATAGACATATGATCAAAGATTGTATTTCACAATTACTTGCAGAGTTAATAGATCTGTTCTGATAGATCTATTGGTTAGCTTAAAAGTGGTATTGTACATGTACAATCAAGAGCTGCATCTAGACATTTAAGATCTCTAAATCATGGGCAATTAACTTGAGTAGTTGATTTACTCTTGTGGAAGTTAATTAGTAAAATATTTGACTTTGACTCCACCTCGTAACTTAGACTTTGGGCTTTTAAGTTATTTTATTTTATTTGTACCTAGGGCCCAAGTCACTAGAATACAACTTAAACTATTTAATCAATGTGCTCATTGGGCTATACACGCAGGATGCCAGTGCCCTCTCACTTATTATTCTAACTGTACAGTGTCTGTGGTGGGGCGGCTTGGCCAACAGTAGCTTAAGTGGTGGGGCCCACTTATTTATATATGTACAAGAAATACCCACAATAGGGTCCTCGGCCCAAAGTAGCCCCGGTCCCTCGACAATTGTTGTCGTGGAAGACAACTATTGTTGGCTCATTTATTGCTGGGACATGGATGCTTTAGAAAAAGTTTGGATAGAAATCACTTATTGGATGGTGGTGATTAGCAAGAACTTGGACTTGCCAGATTTTCAATAATACCCATTAGGGTCTGGTGGCCATGCCTGGTAACCTTGTTTATAAATAAAAGAGTGGTCGACACCATCTATCAGAAGATCCCAAGGTAAGGCTGGTTGATAGTGATTCTAATAGATCGGCACTACTTCTCCCAGTGGTATTGTCGTTGTCTCTCTCAAGTCATAAGGTAGATAAGATGTGCTTGTTTGACTGCCTTGTCTATCCAAGTATGTGTGGTCTGCTTGAATCGGCAATCAACCTTACCAATTGAGGCACTGGTTCTTGTTGCATAATTGACCTTTTTGGGCTTGAGTTCTCTGGATTTGGCATTCTTTTACTGGTCAGTTGCATTGTGGAACAATTAGACTTTGGCTGAATCTTGCTTATTGAAGGGCAATCATCAACCTTAGCCTTTCCCATGTCATTGCACTTCTTATTTGAAAGCTGCGTGATTGCACTTGCCCTTGGATCTTGTGCTGAATTGCCTTCATGTCCCTATGTCGACACTGGTTCCCTTTCTAATTCATCACTAAGAAATCTTTGCATTGATTGCGCCAAAAGCCCTAATAGAACCTGCCAGACTTCCTTGGTTTCCAACTTCTTGACTTCCTCAACTACCATTGGCTAGATAGATTCTACCAACTCTATCTTCTGTGACGGTGTTACTTGTTTGCCCATGGGTGTGTCTTGTTGGAAAGAGGTGTGAAAAAGATAGGTCGAATAGAATCGAATAAAAAGAATTCGGACGACAAGAAAGAAAGCTTATCGTGTGAAGCGGAATAAACTATCTTCCTATTTCTCTATGCATGACTACGCCCATCAATTTTGAACAAAACAATAGTGATAGAAATCATGTTTGATCTTATAGTAACTAGCTTTGAAATCATTAGTACTACAGTGAATTCATAGCCAAACATTAAGCATTGAATTATCAGACAAATAATCAGTCACGAAAACCCACAGAAATGCATACATTCTGAGACAAACATGAACACAATAAGAAGATAGTATTGATGCAGTATGAAAACGAAACAGATGTAAATGAGTACAACAAGTTGTGGTTCAAAGCCGTGTACTCTAAGCTATCTCTGAACGACTAAATATAAATCTGAATCAAGCACAACTATTGATAAGCACAATAGCAATCTCTAAATCAACTCTAAAGAAGTGAGCTAGAATGCTCAGGAGTGTTCAAGCTCGCAGGCTTGAGAGAGAGAGAGAGAGCACTGACTATTCAATACTTTGATGATTGATATTGATCTTTAAGATGTAGGAATATGAACACCTATTTATACTAAGCAATTAGGTCGTCAAATGCATCATCCACTTGGCTGTGATGTGTTGGCATCAATCCAGTTAGGACTTTTCAGAAATTACTTGCTTGATGAATTAATGCAAGTCAATGGATTTGAACGTAAATAGTCTGTCTGCATATTTGAACGTAAATTGTAACTCTGCAGAAATAAACGTAAACTGTCATGCGAAAAAGACGAACAACACGAAGGTTTTCACCAACGATATCTCCTTAATATTCAAGGCATCTAGCATTTTGTGAAAAAAACTGAAGTGAGAGAAAATCCCAAAAGACGAAAATCTCGAAAATGCTGACACTGTGAGCCGTTTTTGAATAGTTATGCAGACTATGTAAAAACACGAAAAAATCTGCAGGTTTGGATAAAGATTGGATGAGATTAAAATGTCGATTAGTCGATTAGTAGGAGAATAATCCAACAGTCCCCCTTAATCTAAATCCATGAATGCCTTGAGCTTCAAGCTTAGTTCTGCACAGAACTTTCTATGTGTATCTAGGCTTAATGATTTGGTGAAAATATCTGCTGTCATATTGTGCATTCGACAGTACTGCAATCGACCTCTTTGTCAAGAACTTTGCTTTTGACATAGTGATACTTGAGTTCAATGTGCTTACTCCTAGAATGAAATCTAGGGTTGGCTGTCAAGGCAATGGCACTCTGATTATCACAAAATAATAATGTGGGAGCATATTGATTCAGACTGATATATGAAAGTAAGTTTCTCAACCAAATTGCTTCCTTTGTAGCTTGTGAGGCTGCGATATACTCTAATTATGTAGAAGATAGAGCTATTGAAGATTGCTTGCGACTGTTCCAGGAAATAGGACCATTGTTGAGAAAGAATATCCAGAAGTGGATTTATGAGTGTCTACATCTCCTGCCCAACTTGCATCTGTGTAACCACTGAGTAAATTGAGTTTGTCATTGTCTACTCCATAACAATGCAAAAGTCCATAGTAGCTCGAAGATATCTCATGACTGTGATAAGAGCCTTCCAATGTGTTATATCAGGGTTAATCATAAACTAACTTAAGAAGCTGACTGCAAAAGCTATGTCCGGTCTGGTACAAATCATTGCGTATATAAGAGATCCTATTATCGAATGATAAGGATACTCATGCATCTGCTCTTTCTATTCGATTGTTCGGGGACTCTGGTCCTTTGGCAATTTGAGACCTAGTTCCATTGGTGAGAGAGCTAACTTGCAATTAACCAGATTATACCTGACTAACATATTGTAAATGTACCTTTGCTAAGCAATGTAGATCAAATTTCGATTTCTGTGTCTGTGGATTTGAATACCAAGGCAGAAATGAGCTTCGCCCAGATCGGTCATGTCGAATTCGGAGGATAGCATAGTCTTTGCTTCTTTTATCAAATCGATACTATTGCCAAAAAACAATGTGTCATCCACGTATAAAGTGATAATGATAAAAGATTGTTGCACTGTCTTGAAGTAGACATTCGAATCTGAACAGCTTGGTGAGTAGCCATGATCAATGAAGAAAGTATTGATTCTTTGAAACCATGCTCGAGGAGATTGCTTCAAGCCATAAAGTGCTTTATGGAGTTTACACACATGATTGTATTTACCTTTGATAATATAAACTTCAGGTTGCACCATATAAATGTCTTCTTTGATGACTCCATTGAGAGATGTTGTTTGTACATCCCTCTGATGTATTTCAAATTTGTTGTAGTAGCAAATGATAATAAAAGTCAAATAGAAGAATGTTTGACTACTGGACTGAAGGTCTCAGTGTAATTGACGTTGTACATCTGCGAAAATCCTCTGGCGACAAATCAAGTTTTTCTTCGGTCGATGCTTCCATCTACTTTGTACTTGACTTTGAAAATCCATTTGCAATCAACTACGTTTCTGCTAGCAAGTAATTCGACAATCGTCCATGTCTAGTTCTTGATAAGAGATGAATATTTTTTATCCATAGTTTCTTTCCAAAGGTCAAAATCGGGCTGACTGAGTGTCTCTTCAACAGTCGTCGACTCCTGAACAAGGTAGATTGCAGACTCATTGATATACCTGATAGGAGATCCACTACTTCTTGATGATCTTCTGGAGAATAGAGGAAGTTGATCATTTTCATCATACTGTAGTTGCTGAACTGCAACATCATCATCTTCGGATTCGCTATTGATAGGTTGTTCGTCGAAAGTAGATGAGCTTGGACCTTCAATGAGAATAGTCAACTAAGGAACCTCAAAGTTCAATATGTCGGACAAGTCAGACAAGTCGGCTACATGGGCTTTGTCTTTTCCCGTGAGGTCGATAAATTGATCTTTGATGAAGATGACATCCCAACTAGGGAATATCTTCGACTCAATAGGGTCGACAAATTGTATGCTTGATCTAAAGTAGTGTAGTTCATAAAAATACATTTGATACTCTAGAAGTCGTGTTGCTTCCTGAGATCATGAGGAATCTACACATAAGCAGTACATCTATAAAGAAGGTTTGGTGCCTGTCCAAACTTCAAATGGTGTTTTGTCTGAGAGACCTTTAGTAGGACATTTGTTCTGAATATAGGTTGTTGTTGAAACAGCTTCAGTCCAGAAGGACTTTGGAAGTGTCGCATGTGATAACATACACTTTGTCGATTCGACTAAGGTTCTGTTCTTTCTCTCAACAAGACCATTTGAGTTAGGCGAATAGGAGATAATGTATTGTTGCTCAATGCTATTGTTAAGACATCACTCCTTGAAGTAATCTCCCCCATTGTCGCATCCGATATTTCTGCGTTTGAATAGGAGTGATCTACTCTCTTTTTCATGATAAGATTATCTATAATGACTGCATCTTGACATATTTGTAACAATGAAGTGTAAGATACAAACTTCTTCATACTAGACTTGATGTTGTTTAGTAATTCAATATAGAAGTTCTGCATTATGGTATTTGAACTCAATAGATCATTATCTTTTACCAGATCAAACATTCGTCTGGTGTATTGTTGAACTATCTCATCAAGAAACATCTGAAATGCAACTAATCTCACAAACTCGGTAGTCATGGCTGAAATACAATATTATCGTGATGTATGAAATTGCTTCAACTATTGTACAACTGTGGTGTCTCAAAAAAAAATTGAAAAAGAGAAAAGAGTAAGTAAAAGATTAATCAGTAAGGATGGAAAAATAAAACCAAAATGGATTTAACAGATGAGAGAGAGGATGGAAGATGGAGTGGAAATGGAACAAAAGTTATGGTAGTGTGGATGGTGACTGATGTGGAGGATGCTGGTTTTTCTTGGTACTGATCGTCTTGATATGAAGTTCATTCACTTGGTTCAGTTTAGGGATGTTGGATATTGATGGATGTTGTGACTGCAACCTAGATTTGACAAGATCTGATCAGCTTCTATTGGCTAGTAGTGTGATTTTAGCCCCTTTATGGTGGTTTTTCCTTGATAACTTTTTGCTCCTTGTTCTGATTGGCATGAGATTTTCATAGTAGTTGTATCTCTGGTAAATTCCTGCTATTGATTCTATCTGCAAGAGTTACTCAGTGCGAGGGTTGGCTGTGGGAGAGTTTTTTCATTGTTTTTCAGACAAAAACTTTGATTTTGAAAAATGTATTGGAAAGTAACTCTCTTAGACTTCACTCTAATGTGGATCTAAGTCTGGAGAAGCTGGAGAGAGTTAACTCTCATAGATAATGAAAATTTGGCTGTCTACGAGGGTTTTGAACCACTTTTTGCTTCAGATTTCACCAATATCTCAAACTAACTCTTGCAAACTTCACCACTGATGGAAAATGACATTACGAAGACAATGAAATGGTCTGCGAAGGTTACTTCTGATTCTCTGGATCTGATGATTTTCTTGATCTTTAAACACTTAAATCCAGTTTTCAGCTTGCTGGAATAATATAAAATCTCGCAAGCTCTTCTGTGTCACTATCTCAATGAGAAGGGGTGGCAAATTTATCTACAAAGGTTACTTACCACAAGAATTGAGAATTTTATTGTCTTCTGCCTTTGTTTGTTTTAATGTATGAGTGGTGGCGACAATTTTTTTTTATGGATTTTGAGCCTCCTTGAGTTGGTTGGCCCTTTATTTCAAATTTTTTCCATTTATCAAAAAATTTATCTACAAGAGCACACACCTGAAAAAATAACATTAAAAAAATAAAATTATATAATAATTAACAAATTTTGAAATTTCATTTATTAATTTTAAAATCTTTTAAACCAAACATTTTATGCTAAGCATAGAACATCAATTACCTAAATTAAAAACTTTTAAAACAAACATTGGACTATGCTTAGCATAGTAAAGTAATCACCTGGCCACTGCAAAATGCAAGCTGATAAAAATTATCATATTTAATAAGGCTCTGCGTCAGATTCTTAGAATCAAATTGTAAGCCTGTCTCTTGGGCACAAAGTGCTTTCAGCTTCAACTGGTTAAAATTTCCAGCTTTGGAGACTCTGACAAATTTTTTGTAAAAAAATCAGGTTCTCTGGATGACCGCCATTTTCATCTTGTAGTCTTTGTCAATGTTGTGGTCCCAAGCAAGAAGTTTAGCTTCTTCCATTGTCAACCCAGCAAAAGCAATGACACTAACAGATCGAAAAAAAGCTATATGAGAGTATTCTTTAGACAATTGCTTTCTGGCTTGTAGACTATGAATGCCTCCCAAAACAAAAAAATGATAAGAATCTATAGAAGAAAAATCAGATTCGGAAACAAATTGCATTCAGCAGGATCTACCAAAACAACAAAATGTGTCACAATTGCTTGTGATTTAATTTTTAAATTATATACATGAGTGTCGTTAGGCTCTCAAACCTCCATGGGTCAATCTTTAGTGGATGGATCAATAGGAGGTCGATCACACTAGTCTATATCTAGAGTTAATGTAGTTTCTCTAATTTTTTTTGTTTTATGAATTTGATCTCTAATTTTAGAGATCTTAGATGAGTCCTTCAACGTTGGATAGTGGCTCTAGGCAAAACTAAAGTGCCCTCTTTAGATTTTTTTTCTCCTTTCTTCGAAAGGAACTACTTTTGATTGCTTGGCCATGGATTTGTTTCTGGACTTTGGTTTGTCGGTTGCGGATTCAACATGTACAGATCTCTTTTTTTTGTGGAAAGGGGGCTGATTTGGAGGGTGTAGACTTACCAGAAGCATCTGTGTGAGATGGGACAATGGAAGAAGCTATATTCCCAGGTGCCACTGCCACTGACTTTGTACCACAAGAAGAAAAGACTGGATCCTTCCCCTCAGCAACAATAGTGAATGACATCTCATTCAGTTCACCAATCCAACTAAGAGCATCTACAACTTGCTCATCAATTCAGCCCATCGAGCTTTTCTCTCCCGAAGGTCATGTTGGTTACAGAAATACTTAAGAGGTTGGTGATCTGTATACACTACAAACTTACTACCATACAAGTAGTGTCTCCAGGTTTTAAGTGCATGATTACAACAAACAATTTTTTTTTTCTGTAGAGTATAACGCAACTGAGGACCAGTGAATTTTTTGCTCTCAAACGCTAGTGGCCTATCCATTTGTAATAAAACCACTCCAACTGCAACATCACTTGCGTCCTTTCTCACGACGTAAGGTAAATCTGGATTTGCAATTTGTAACACGGGAGCTGAAACAATCATTGTTTTAAGTTTTTCAAAATATATATTCAATTCCTCGTTCCAAACAACAGGCGTGGACTAGGTTGATTCCTCATTTTTCTTTTTATTAACAACTCCTTTTGTCTGATTATTAAGCTGTTCTGCTAACTTAGCATAATCCTCAATAAATCTCTTGAAGAAAAGTTAAAACCTAAAAATGACTTTACTTGCCTCACAGTTCCCGAAATTGGCCACTCAATCACAATCTTGATTTTATCCTTGTCAATTTTGATCTCATTTTATGTGATCTTATGACCGAGATAAAGTAACTCTTGCTTAAAGAATTCACACTTGGACTTTTTAGCATAAAGTAACTCCTGACGGAGTTTCATCAAGACAATTTTTAAGTGTTCTATGTGTTCCACCAAGGATTTCTGTAAACGAGAATATCGTCCAAGAATACAACCACAAACTTCCCCAAATATAGACGAGATAAATTGTTGGAATGTTGCTAGAGCATTTGTTAATCTAAATGGCAACACTAAGAAATCATAGTGACCAAATCTAGAACAAAATCTTGTCTTTTGGACGTCTTCTGACTTAATTCTTATTTGATGGTACCCTGTCAAATACCGAGTTCCACCCAAGCGATCTACAAGGTCATCCATCCTGGGTAATGGATACTTATTCTTGATAGTCACTTTATTAAGACCCTTGTAATCCACACACATCCGTAAACCTCCATCTTTTTTTGCTTTAAGAAGAACATGAGCGCCCCATGGTGATTTACTAGGTCGTATATGTCCCATCCTCAGATAGTTTTCTATTTGATTTGAAATCTCTGTCTCCTCTTTTTGAAAAAATCTATAAGGTTGCCTAGAGACAAGTTGACTCCCTGGAATTAGCTCAATCATGTGGTCTACTGACTTAGATGGTAGTAAACCATGAGGTAATTCAGATGGAAACACATCCCTAAATTCATTTATGATCTGTTCTTTCACTGCTTGTTCATGATCTAAATTTTCTGAGTTAAGAATTGCTAAGAATTCACAACCATTTAGATTCATTTTAGGAACATCCACAACTGGAATACCACATATTGAAAAAACTTCATACTCAAAATAATCCAATGCTTCCATTTCATTAACTGTAGAAATCCGATCCAATGGACGTACAAAATCACTGCCAAATAATATAACTACCTTATCACCCTCCTTGAAAGTGAGAACATGCTTCTCAAAATCAATCAATAGAGAAGACGATTTACTAAATAACCATTCATAATTTAAGATTAAATCGGTACGGGCTAGGTTTAAAACATGAAATTAACTAATTTTGTGTGTCCTTGCACCAAAACTGGGAGCTTCGGGACTTTTACGTTCCAATGCTCTTGAAGCTAGATAAACTTTATATCTATGATTGTTGGCTTCAGTTTCAAGCTGAGTTTATGCACAAGATGAGAATTAATAAAATTATGAGATGAACCACTGTCCAATAGAATACTCACTTCTTGATCTTTAATTGTGCCAATTAAACGGAAAAGTTCATTAGGCAAGAAAGAAGTAGTACTAAAAGAACATTCGCACTCACAATCTCTTATAGACGAAACATAAGTTCTCTTTCTTAGCCTTTTCCCGGGACGTAGATTTCTTAAATCTCTTTCTCTTCAACTTCCTTGGTTCCGATGCTGCTTGATCTAATTCACTTATGAATGGAGCATTAAGCAATACGATAAACTCAGAGAGTCTAAATATTTTGCTTGGTCTGGACCGTGCTTCTTATCCTTCTTGGTTTTTAAAGTGGTTGGAATTTATGCAAACTGTTTCCTGGATGTCACCACTGTGCAATCATATGCTTTCGCAATCCAAAACGCATCCTCGAGGTTTTTCAAGCACATTTCGCCTGCATTCGTTCTGATAGTTGGTTGCAAAAATTGCCAAGTGCCAACTTTGCATCGAATGATGGAACCCTATTCCATAGGTCCATGAATTCTTGGATATAAGAGTCTACACTCTTTGTACACATCCTGCAGTTCATGAACTTTAGGTAGTAGTCAACGTCATCAGCAATTATGAAAGCTTTCTTGAAAACTTCCACAAACGCATCCCAAATAGTTGGCTTCACCTGTAAATCTTACCACCACGATGACGCTTTGCCACGTAAGAACAACACGATACTTTCAATTTTTTCCTCATCAGAAACTCCGTGCAGATTGAAGTAACTACTCCACTTGGTCAGATCTTCTCCCTCGCATAAACCTCCGGTTGAAAATCGAGATTGGGAGAAGACATCAACTTGACTTGATTCAACAGAACCACCATTTGCTGATCTCTCACCTGATTACGATTATTCATATCATTGAGCGTTGTACTCAACTGTTGACAAATCACCATGTAAGATGGTGCACCTGGATTTGCAGCTTGATTTGAAGTTTCTTCGGCCATCTCAATTATCTATCCTGGAAATTACTAGAATTAGTTAATATTTGATTAACTCATAATGAAGCACAGTTGACCAAAACCGACTGAACTTGACTCCAGCATGGTCAAATCACTATTGTTAGTCAATTTCATAGATAATTCAAGAAACTGGAAAAAAAACTAAAAATTTTGAGTTTTTTTGCACTTTAATTTTTTTTTTTTTAATTTTACGTTTTTCTAAAAAATCGTAAAAAAGCACTATTAGTTATTAAGCAATCAAAATTGAAAATTCGATTCACTGTTTGATTCTTAACCCTATTGCATTAATGTCCATCAAGCATGCAAGACATGCGACATTAGACTTATTTTTTACGATTATAGAATTTTACATAAAATCAAGTTCTACGGAAATTGTCAACTATAAAACCCAGTTTTGTATCTATCAAGAAGAGCACATGCGTATAACCACTCAAAACGGATCTAAACCACTTATGCATGTCAAAATCAATCTGAGAATCAACATGCAGACATTCCATGCAAGTACCATACCACAAAATAGGAAATTGACTTGCATGTCATCAGAACAATTTGAAATTTTACCAATTTTGTTCACAAAATTGCAAAACTTCATATGATCATAACTTTGGCTACATGGCGCCAAATTTGGTGTTATACAGCTCAATACATAGGGAGATCTAGTGAACAAGACACTTGCCACATCAGCTTGCCACCTAGGGTTTGTGAAAAATTGAAAAAGATTATCTATGTTAGATATAGGGGTCTTATGTTTTTTTCTTTTTTACATCAAGCATCTAGGTGTAGGATGTTGATAGGAATAAATTTGGCATAGATGGCAAATTATGCATTTCCACTTGTAATGCCACTATTGAGCCAAAATAGAGTAAGAGGCTAAACACTTGCTAATTAGAGTCTAGACAAGTGTAAAGTTTTTGTTTGATGAATTCCAAGAGGTCCAATAGGATTTAGAGGTGGAACCTTGTGAGGTCCAATAGGAAATTGAGGTGTGCTTGAATATAGTCCAATAGAATTAAGAGGTGCATAGATCAATGATCCAATAGGATCAAGAGGTGACAAAATATGGTCCAATCATAGTTAAGCATAGTGGTAGCTCATGGACCTACTAGTATCATTGTACTCCTCATTTTGAAATCAATCGATTTGGTGATTTCATGAATTTTGTGAGTTATTGAATTTCTAGCTTTCTCTCTCTACCCGAGAGCTCATGATGCATTTTCTATCTCTACCTGAAAAGAGCAGCTTGTTTTTACTTAGATTATTTTTTGAATACTTCCCACACGTGTGAGTGAGAGTTGGAAGTGATTGAATGCATGTAGTAGTGTGTTTTTGCCGTAGGATTCAAGATTGATCTTGAATCTCAATCTAGTCTTGATCTTGGTGCATCTACACACCTTAGGAGATCACAAGTACATGTAGTGGACAGTCCACACGTGTGAAATTCAACATGGTATCAGAGCCTACCTAAGGTTACCATGCATTTTGATCCATCTAAGTGAAAATTTTTTCATCAATCTTGAGCTAGAAGTTGTCAAGGCCCATTTTCCTAGCTATCTTGTTCAATCTTGGATCAAAAGAGATCAAAAGGACATTGATTGGGTCTGACCTGGTACTGTACGGAATCAGGTGCTCAGACACGTGTGAGGAGTATCCAATTTTAGTTTGGAAGTTCTCTCTCATGTTTGATCCATTTATCTTGCTTGATAGCTTGTTTTGAAGCTATTTTTGTGCTAGTTTCTGTTGCAATCAGTTTCATTCCATTTGGTTGAGCCAATCAAAAGTTATAAGCTTTTGAAGAGGGTTAGGTAGGGCACCTAGACCTGGGTGGACACATTTGGTTTGGTCAAGAGATTGCTTGGTTGATCCAAAATCACAGTTGTATGCTTGCCAATCTCATCTATATGTGATCTAGGCACTGTTTTGAGATCTTAGCCATTTTGTTTCATGCAATATTATTGTATTTGAGTCAAATTTGGTTTCTTAGTGTATTTCACACGTGCTAAGAGTGTTAGATCCTAACTTTGCCTATACTCCATCATTTGATGTGAAATAGATCTTGTTTTAGAGAGATTTGAGTAGCTAGTGAGAATCAATTCACAAATTGTTGCAAGATCTTTCATAGGAGGAGATAGTACTCTTTTACTGGATCCTATTGAAAGTGTGTAACAACATTTATTGTTTATCATTTGAGTTTTCTTCACTTCAAATGTCTTCAATGGGTTCATCCTTGTTGGAACCAAGTGAAAGATTGACCACTTCAAATTATTCAATTTGGAAAATGAGGATGGAGTCCATCTTGATCCTTCAAGATGTGATGGACATAGTTCTTGGCCTTGAAGAAGAACTACAAGTTCTTCAAGAGGTTCAAAAATACAAAAAGAGAGCTAGGATGGCTCTCCACTACATTAAGATGAATGTCTCTAATGAGATATTGAGGGAGATAGGTACTTGTACAACAGCCAAAGAAGCTTGGGATTGTCTCAAGACTATCTATGAGGCTAAGAATACCTCTAGGCTTCTCACTCTTAGGAATCAAATCTTTCAAAGTAGCCAAAAGAGTGATGAGAGTGCATCTAGTTATGTTTTGAGAGTAAAAGATATGCATAGAGAGCTTGCTTGCATTGGTGATTCCATCAATCAAAATGAGCTAGTTCAAGTCATTCTCAATGGCTTGAGAAGTGAATTTGATAACCTTGTCCAATCCTATGCCATTAAAGAGGAGCTACCAAGTTTGGAGGCTCTCCAAAGTGTGCTAATTTCAGAAGAATCAAGACAAGAGTACAAGCTCTTGAGGATGGACAAGCTTTCTCTCACTCATAATGATGGCAAAGCTCTCTTTGCCAAGGATAAGCACAAAGAGAGGAGCAAGAACCAACATCAATTCTCAAGCAATGACAAAGTCAAATCCAAAGACAAAGATGAGGAGGAAGATGATTCCTCTAATGCTTCATCATCCAAGCTTAAGAAGAAGAAGAAGATCAAGTGCTTTTATTGTGGCAAGAAAGGTCATTATGCCACCAATTGCTTCAAAAAGAAGAATAAACTCAAGCAAGCCAATATTACCAATGAGAAGGAAGACACTATTGCAAGTGATGGAGAGGGATCTCTTATGGTCTCTAGTTTCTCATCTACTCCTTTCAAGAAGGACGGCCTGTGGTATATTGATAGTGGAGCCGCTTCACATATGTGTAGCTCCAAGGACTCTTTCTCTTCTATTGCACCTTATGATGGAGTCAGGAAATTAATATACACTGCAAATGATTTTGAATGTCCTATTGAAGGCATAGGGAGCATTCCCTTGAAGCTTGCATCCTCTAAAATTCTTTCTCTCTCTAGAGTTCTTTATGTACCTAAGCTTACCAAGAATCTTATTAGTGTTGGCCAATTGCTTGATAATGGCCTTGATGCAAAATTCAATGTTATTACTTGCACTATCAAGAAGAATGATGAGATACTTGCTTTAGGATCTAGATTTGGTGGCATCTATAAACTAGATCCAAATGAGTATGTGAATGCTTGTAATGTTGCTCTTGTGAACAAGCTCTCTATGGAGGAATTATGGCATAGGAGGTTGGGACATCCCAACTACAAATCCATGCTCTCTATGATCAAAGAATCCAAAGCTATTGGCTTGCCAAAGTCATTCTCCAAGAAGATCAAGCCTTGTGAGGCTTGTGCTATTGCTAAATCTCACAAAAAGACATTTACAAGATCTTCTATGTATGTATGTGTGTATGTATGCATGTATGTATATATGTGTGTATATGTATATATGTCTATATATATGTATGTGTGTGTGTATAATGTAGATATGTACATATACATGTATACATTGTCTAGACACACACACACACACACACACACACACACACACACACACACACACACACACACACACACACACACACACACACATTTTGACATGAATGAAGTCTAAGATTTGATGTGGATGATTGTTGTGTAGGTTTACAATTAGAATCTTGTATTTCATACAAAGTGACTTCATCTTATGGATCCTAGACATAATAGAAATTTGGGTCATCTTCACAACATGATACTCTAGCCATTTGAGGACATTCTACATGGAAATATCTTTCTTCTCCATGCATAATGCAACAAACATCGGCTTTAATGGCTCATGACATAATTCTTGGCTCTTGGAAGCATCCTTTGGAGTTAATCCACTCGGATGTGCATTTCTCATCAACTACAAGCAAGGGAGGAGCCACTTGTTTTGTTACTTTCATTGATGATTACACAAGATTCACTTGGATATATCTTCTTGCTTCAAAATCTATGGTGTTTGATCATTTCCTTATTTTCAAAGCTTATGTAGAGAAGCAATTCTCATTCAAGATTAAAGCTCTTAGAAGTGATGGAGGTGGTGAATATATCTCCAATGAATTTCAAGATTTTTGTAAGCTTGAAGGCATTAAAAGAGAGTTTTCTTGTGCCTACTCTCCATCTCAAAATGGAGTGGCCGAGAGAAAGAATAGATCTCTATGTGAATGTGCAAAATCTATGAGAATTGAGGCATCTTTGCCCAAAGATTTTTGGGGAGAAGCCATTAATTGTGCAAATTATCTTTGCAATAGGCTCCCACATATAGCTCTTGGAGAAAAGTCACCATATGAAATCTTATTTTTGAAGAAGCCTAAGGTTGATCACCTTAGAGTTTTTGGATGCTTATGCTTTGTCCATATTCCCTTGGAAACAAGGAAGAAGGAAGATCCTAGTGCATGCAAAGGGATCATGGTTGGATACTCATCCACCAAGAAGGCCTATAGAGTCTTTATACTCACTACTTCTCAAGTTATTGAAAGTAGAGATGTTGTCTTTCATGAAGATCAACACTCATCATTTGAAGAGGCCGAGATCAAGAAATCTATGGATGCATCATCAATTATTGATTTTGAAGACAATCATGATGTGATGGGGTCGAGATTTGAAGAAGACTCTCCTCGGATTTTTTCACCAAGAAGATCCATGAGAGATAGATCCGAGCCTAAGAGGCTCTCATATGTTGACAAAGGCAAACAAGTGGATCTTGATTCCACTAATTATGTTTTTTATGTCTCTCATGAAGAGCCAAAGAATGTACAAGAGGCACTCAATACCAAGGAGTGGTATGATGCCATTAAGCAAGAGTATGATGCATTGATTACCAACAATACTTGGGAGCTTGTGGATTCTCCATCCAACAAGCATGTGATTGGTTGCAAGTGGGTATTTCGGATCAAGTTCAATCATGATGGCACCATCAACAAGCATAAAGCAAGATTATGTGCCAAGGGATTTGCTCAAATCCATGGTCTTGATTATGAGGAGACCTTTGCACCCGTTGCAAAGATGGTGACAATAAGAATTCTTATTTCTCTTGCTTTTTTTTTCAAGTGGAAGGTGTTCCAATTAGATGTATCCAATGCTTTTCTAAATGGTTATCTTGAGGAGGAGATCTATATGGAACAACCTCAAGGATTCATCAAGGATGAGTCCAAAGTGTGCTTGCTCTTCAAAAGTCTTTATGGACTCAAGCAAGCACCAAGATCATGGTATTCAAGACTTAACTCTTTTCTTATCTCACTAGGATTTTCTCTTAGTGACTATGATCCTTCCATGTATCTAAAGTTTGTTGATAGCAATATTGTCATTCTTCTAATTTATGTTGATGACATTATTCTTTGTGGAAGTTGTATCAAGCTAGTTGATGAAACCAAGCTAGCACTTGGATGTGAGTTTAAAATGCAAGATCTAGGAGAGATACATTACATCCTAGGCCTAGAAATTGATTTTTATGAAAATCATGTCTTAATATGCCAATCTAGATATGCTCACTCTATGTTGAAAAAATTCCATATGGAAAATTCTAAGAGCATAGATACTCTAATGGAGCAAATTGTAAAAGATCCTAATAAAGGTGATGAAAGATCCTTTGAGGACATCACACTTTTTAGGAGTCTTGTAGGCTTCTTGATTTGGCTTACCATTACTAGGCCCGATCTTAGTTTTTGTGTGCACAAATTGAGTCAATTTATGCAAGATCCTAAGATCCATCATTGGAAGATGGCCAAGAGGATTCTAAGATATATATCTTCATCTTGTGATTATGGTCTACTCTATAAAAGTGAAGATCTATCCATTATTGGCTACTCGGATTCGGACTTTGCAAGTGACAAGATGGATCGAAAGTCTATTAGTGCATACACTATCTTTCTTGGAGGCAATCTAATATCTTGGCTTTCCAAAAAGCAAGATACTATATCTCTCTCTTCATGTGAGGCCGAGTACAAAGCACTCACTACAACTACCAAAGAAGTGCTTTGGATCAAGAGGTTATTAATGGAACTAAAGTGCATCAAGGAGGATGATCAAGTGTGATAACATCTCGACCCAAGCTCTTGCCAATAATTCCATATTTCATGCAAGAAGCAAGCACATAGAAGTGGCACACCATTTTGTGAGAGAAAAGCTTATTGGAGGAGAAATCTATTTGGAACATGTCAACTCGTCCTCTTGTATTGCCGATCTACTCACCAAGCCTTTGAGCAAAAGTGCTTTCATCAAGCATAGATCTAATCTTGGAGTTATATCAAGATCAATGCTCAAATCTTCATAGATAATTTGAGGAGTGTGAAAAATTGAAAAAGATTATCTATGTTAGATATAGGGGTCTTATGTTTTTTTTTTTTTTACATCAAGCATCTAGGTGTAGGATGTTGATAGGAATAAATTTGGCATAGATGGCATCTCCACTTGTAATGCCACTATTGAGCCAAAATAGAGTAAGAGGCTAAACACTTGCTAATTAGAGTCTAGACAAGTGTAAAGTTTTTGTTTGATGAATTCCAAGAGGTCCAATAGGATTAGATCCAACATGCAACCTGAATTTCAACTACTTCCAAGTAAATAAACTTGCTGAAAATTTCAGATCCACAACTAGTTTCGAGTTACACATGCTACAACTCCAAAAAGACAACCAAAATTGATTTCCTAGCACAATTCTCCATAAACTACAATGAAATTGAGAGAGATATGGATCAATCAAATTGAAGTTGGGAAGATCCACCAACTTGCAACCTTGCTCCTCTCCACCAAGCTCCAATGAAAAGCACCACCTCTCCAAGCTTGTAAGTCTTGTTCTGATACCACTATAAAGGAAGCTCCTCAGACCTTGCTTACAAATCACATACACAAAGGATAACACACAATGGAGAAATTACCCAACCAAGTAGAAGCATCCAATCAAACTCTAGAAGCTTCACTCCCAAACCAAGGAACAAGAAGCATGAATATAGAGTGAGTGTTCGAAATCAATGATAAAATTTATTGTTACTGTTTACGATGTACATTAATGTTAATAGCTGTTACCATCTATAATTAGCTGAGGCTAGTCTGTTAGTCTATTCGTAGGTTTTCTCTCTCTATCAGGGTTCAGGGTTTATATGTACATTTTATATTCCGTATGAAGTTAGTGTGATAGAGTGATATTGCGTGTTCTTCTTCCGTCTCCCTACTTGGTGATTGTTTATGGTGAATGCTTGATGTTGCATTTTTTATTCTTGACATGGTATCAGAGCAACAATAGTCCTGCGTGCTTGATCAGTGGATATAGCTTGTCACAGGCTCCACAACAAAGTGAGAAAGTTATTCACGAGAGGTGAAAGCCTAGAGAGATAAAAATGGTTGGAAGAAATCCTTCTTTGGTGTATTTTGCAAGTTTGGAGTTCAGAATCATCAGAAAGGCCAGGGCAACATCAAACAAGTTGAAAATCTGTTGAGTGGAGAGATTTTTACAATACTTCCTAGTTGTTGTGAAAAGCACAGTCTCGGAGGCATCCAAAAGGCCAGGGTAGCATCAAACAGATTGAAAATCTGTTGAGTGGGAAAAGTTTTAAAATATTTTTTTTAGTCTTTGTGAAAAGTATCATTTGTCAGAGGGTTGTGCCAAGAAATCTCCCATTTGTTTGTTTGGGGTACTGCAAATCACACCAGACAGTGTCTAGTACTGCCATTTAGAGCTTTGAGGCTTCATACCTTTCACATTATTGATATCTATCTGTTTGAACGATCACTTGTTTTGAAATCTAAGAAAAGAGAAGGCGGCGTAGCCACTGCGCCGAAGTAGGGAATCTGGAATATTCCCTCTGAAAGTTCTTATATTCTCTTTTTTTACCAATATCGGATCCAAGCGCGCTAGCTGAAGAGAAACCCGAGCAGCCACATTCGCGCTCCAGTCCCATGTCGCATGTCCGTACCGATATCGGATCCAAGCGCACGAGCTAAAGAGAATTTTTAGCAATTGTACATCCGCGCTCTAGTCCGATATCGCATGCTCCAATATCGGACCCAAGCGCACAAGTTGAAGAGGATCCTGAGCAGCCGTACTTTCGTGCTCCATTCCGATATCAGGTGTATAACCAGAAAAATATACAGTCTTGTGGTGTGATAAATTACTTGATCTGGGCTCATCTGTTCAGTAATGGCAACTCTAAGTGAGAGTGTCCTCAATAAGTCAAGCAAATTGGAAGGAGCCGACAACTATGCAGTTTGGAAATTCAAACTGAAGAACATTTTGATGGAAAAGGAGCTATGGGAGATCGTGACAGGTGAAGAGACAAGGCCATTGATTGAAGAAGATCAAGGGGCATTTGACAGGAGAAAATGGAAAGCATTGTTTGAGACCACAAACACATCTCGAGTGCTATTCCTGAAGACGAAGCTGCACACATTGCGGATGGATGATGGTGCAACCGTTGCTGATCACCTACTGAAGATCAAAGAGGTTCGTGACCAATTAGCACCAGTTGGAGAGCGAGTACAAGATCGTGAGATCGTGTAGTTGACATTGAATAGTTTGAGTGAGTCACATCAGATGTTTGTGACAAGTATAGCCACACGGGAAAATCTTCCAACCTATGAAGAGTTAGGTGGATTGCTTTTGTAGGAAGAACAACATCAAGAGAACTTGAGTCATCGCAACAGGGGATTTGATCAAGCTCTTGTAGTCAGGGGACGTGGTGGTAGATTTGGTCGTGGAAGACACCAATCAAGAGGTGGAAACTCAAATCGTGGATCATTCCAACAATTTCAAGAACAATCCAATGATGGCCCAAATTGAGGCAATTGGAATCAAGGCCGAGGTCAAGGCCGAGGTCAAGGACGCGGCTATTCCAGGCAAAATAAACCTGGAAATTGTAGGTATTGCAACAAACCTGGCCACTAGGAGCGTGAATGCTTCAAGAAACAGAAGGAGATGGAACAAAGAAAAGACAAAGGGCAAGTGGAAAATTATGCTGATCAACATCAATTTGATGATTATTATTATGAAAACAATTATACTGATTGACATCAATACGATGAGGATCAATATGAAGATGATACAGGTGAGAGCTCAAAATTGTTCATTACAACATTAATGACAAGTGATGAAACCAAGGATACCTGGCACATAGTGGTGCATTCAGGCATATGACTTCAAGGAAAGAGTGGTTTTTAGAACTTAAGAAAACTCACAATGGTGATGAAGTTGGACAAGCCGATGGCAAATTGCTATCTGTTAAAGGAGTTGGAGTGGTACTAGTGAAGCTAGCCAACGGGAAGATAAAGCGGATAAGCAATGTGCAATATGTACCTGGCTTAGCTAACAATCTACTATCTGTTGGGATGATGGCTGATCAACAACTCAAGGTTGAGTTTGACAGCGACAAGTGTCTTGTCAAAGACATCAAGAATCACTACAAAGTGATTGCTACAGGAGCTAGAGTCAACAAGTATCAACTCTACAAATTGAATGCGAGATCTTTTGCTCAAGCTATGGTAAGCACGGTTGATAGTCGAAGTGATCTTTGGCATCAACGATTCGGTCATATTAGTGCTCAAAGTTTACAGATTCTCAAAAGAGGTAATCTAGGTATAGGATTGCCTGATATTTCTTTTGAAGGAAAAATTTGTGAAGGTTGCATTTTGGGAAAACAACAAAGAGAGAGGTTTCCCAAAAGTGGAACAAGGAGAGCCAGTGACATTCTAGATCTTGTCCACAATGATCTATGTGGACCTATGCAGACTAGATCTCTTAGTGGCTACTATTACTCTATCACTTTCACTGATGATTATAGCAGATGCATTTGGATTTATTTCATAAGCAAGAAATCAGATGCTTTTGCTAAGTTCAGGGAATTCAAGGCATTCATTAGTTGAAAAGCAAACAGGATGTTGCATCAAAACTTTGAGATCTGATGGAGGTGGTGAGTATTTTTTGACAAAATTTATTGATTTTTGCAAAGATCAAGGGATCAAGAGGCAAACTACAACACCTTATTCACCACAACAAAATGGACTTGCAGAATGAAAGAACTAATCTATTGTTGAGATGGCCAGGGCGATGCTCAAAAGCAAGGGTATGCCAAACACCTTTTGGGCAGAAGCTTGTAGCACAACTACGCACATCCTGAATTGATGTCCTACAAAATCCGTGGAAGGTAAGACACCTCATGAAGCTGTTACTGGAAAGAAACCTAATATTTCTCACTTGAGAGTATTTGGTTGTGATGCTTATGCTCATATTCCTGATGAGAAACAAAGGAAATTGAATGTAAAAGCTATCAAGTGTATTTTCCTTGGATATCATGAGAAGGCCAAGGCCTATAGGATGTATGACACAAATGCACAAAAGCTTGTAATTTCTAGGGATGCAACGTTTGACAAGATGGACCAAGGTAAACAATCTGAAGTAATCACTGAACTTTTTGATGAGGGAGTGAAAGTATAGGTCAAGAAGGAAGTGGATTTTGATATAGAAAATCCATTGGACAAAGGAAAGCTTGATGCTGAAACTCCCAAGAGAGTACCTAAATGGTACTTATCAGTCACAGATGGTGCAAAGAAGGGAGATACTCCCGAATCTAGTGAGCAGGGAGAGCTTAGAAGATCAAGTAGAAATCGAAAACCTCCTGCAAGATTCGAGATGAATCTAGCCCTAATGGGATCCATCTTAACAGCTCAAGAACCTAAAACTTTCAACGAAGCAAAGGAACACAAGGAGTGGCGTGTAGCTATGGAAACAGAAATGGAGGCTATATCGAAAAACAAAACGTGGGACTTGGTTGAGCTACCTGATGGTAAGACGCCTATCACATGTAAGTGGATCTACAAGACGAAGTATGGAGCAGATGGGCAACTGAACAAGTACAAGGCACGATCAGTTGCAAGAGGTTTTGGGCAGCAGGAAGGTATAGACTTTGAGGAGACCTTCACACCTGTAGCCAAAATGTTAACTATTCGTTCTATCATTGCAATTTTTGCTTTCTATGGTTGGAAAATTCAGCAAATGGATGTCAAATCTGCTTTTCTTAATGGAGTATTGGATGAAGAGGTATATTTAGAGCAACCTCAAGGGTTTGCTAAGCCAGGAAGAGATCATTTGGTTTGTAAACTCAACAAAGCCATATATGGATTGAAGCAAGCACCACGAGCATGGTACTCTTGCATTGATGGGCACGTCAAGTGAAGGGGAATGATAAAAAATGATGCTGATCCTAATCTTTACATTCTAAGGCAAGATTCAGATATAGTGTTCATTGTGTTGTACGTGGATGATTTGATTATTACAAGAAGTAATGAGAGGTTAATTAATGAAATCCAATCAAATCTTTCCAATGCTTTTGACATGAGTGATCTAGGATTGATGGACTACTGTCTTGGCATTGAAGTATGGCAAAAAGAAGACATGGTCTTTCTTACACAAAGCAAATATGCACGAGATTTGTTTTATAAGCTCAATATGCAGGATTGTAAGCTCTTGAGTACACCTATGGATGTCAACATGAAGCTTACTGCATATGATGAATCTGAGCAAGTGGATGCTTATTTGTATAGACAGTTGGTGGGTAGTTTGATTTATTTGACACACACACGACCTGATATTTCTTATGTTGTTGGTGTTGTTAGTCAATTTATACAAGATCCTAGTCAAGCACACTGGAAATCTGCTAAACGTATTCTCAGATACATTCGAGGGACATTGAATTTTGGTTTGAAGTATGATCAGTCTGAAGCGCCAGTGTTGGTAAGTTATACAGATGTCGATTGGGCAGGTGATATTGATGACATAAGATCTACCAGTGGTCATACATTCAGTTATGGTATAGCTGCAATTTCATGGAGCAGCAAAAAGCAACCTACAGTAGCTTTATCATCAACGGAAGCTGAATATTGAGCACTCAGCAATGCTACACAAGAAGCAGTATGGTTACGAAGATTGCTTGTGGATTTAGGTTAGTCACATGTGGATGCGACTACTATATCTTGCGACAATCAAAGCTGCATTCACCTTGCCAAAAATCCAGTTTTACATGCTCGAACCAAGCACATCGAAATACACTATCATTTTATTCGAGAGAAAATTCTCGATGGAGCCATTGATCTTGTTTTTTGTAAATCTGAAGATCAAATGACAGATATTTTTACTAAGTCATTAGGTAGATATATATTTTAGAGGTTTCGTACTCTATTAGGAATAGAAGAATGTAATTTTATTATTGAGGGAGAGTGTTAAAAATCAATGATAAACTTTATTGTTACTGTTTACGATGTACATTAATGTTGATAGCTGTTACCAGCTGTAATTAGTCATAGACTAGTCTATTAGTCTATTCGTAGGTTTTCTCTCTCTATCAGGGTTCAGGGTTTATATGTACATTTTATATTCAGTATGAAGTTAGTGTGATAGAGTGATATTGCGTGTTCTTCTTCCGTCTCCCTACTTGTGATTGTTTATGGTGAATGCTTGATGTTGCATTTTTTATCTTTGACAGTGAGAGCTTGGCAATGAATCCAAAACCATAATGAGGAGTAGGGCGAGTTTGGACCCAATCTATAGAGCCAAAAGCATCATGGGCACATAGCCATGCATAGCCCTAAATCACTATACATAAATCAATCTAGAATAGAGTCCTAAGCATGGACCAACTATTCATAGAATTGCTATTGATAACTCTACACATGCATACACTGTCTCATACCTTGTCTAAACTCCATTTAGTGTATTATGGGCCTCACAAGGATATTAGTTATTATTGGGTCACGCCCAGTATGATGTGGCATAACTAACAGCTTGTTTCACTGGAGTACCGTGTATCCAAGACTAGGAGTATACTGAATCCTATGTACTGGTCACGGACATGACAATGGAGGTGAAGTTTGAGGAGCCAAGGTTTGAGGGATGGCTATGGGAGGACGTCTCAACTAAGATGCCATGCATGGGGTAGAACCACAACGCTTAGAGATGCAAGGAGAAATGGACATAATATCAATAGTTATTTTAGAAAGGTGAAGGAAATTATAAAAAAGAACATTGAGAATGGAAAGAGTTGGCCATATTTCTAGCAATTGGACACTATGTACATTTCTTGTATAGTAGTGGAGTTCTCCATGAATCAACTAGTAGCAAAACCATGAGAGGACAAAAGAACAAAATATAGAAAAGATTTTAGATCAACAGCGTCCTAGAGATAACAAACAAGACAATGGCCATGCTGAAGCCGATCAAGTACATAAGACAATGGTGCTTCTATGTGGAGGCAATTATGACTCACCAAAAGCCAATGAGAAACATGTTACTTTAATCAACTTCTCTCAAAGTTGATCAGGAGACCAAGGCAATAATCTATAGAGAAATTGAAAGAGGGAGAGTAGTTAGCACCATATCCTTCAAAATCCTGCTTCTAAAGACAACCATGATAGTTTTCCAAGTCACAATGATGATAGGCATGAAGCATTTAGTAGATGCTAGCCACCATGGTGTTGAAGTATGGTTTTTCTAGAGCCAAAGAGCTAGGGCTTAATAACTTCTATTGTAAGATCTCAATGTCAATACGTGAACTTGACACACTTACATAGTTTCATAGATGTTGATTAATATTCCGCCTATTAGCATACACTTTTGGAATAACAATGGAACTCTAACCACATTAGATCCATTGGGCAACTTTAAGAAAGTGAGTGTACTTACAACTTTATAACTAACAAATCAATCCTTACAAGGCAAATGAAAAAATAACTAAAAGACCATGACAATCTATATCAGGTGACACCTAAAATGACCATTGTGAAACACAAGTTTGCAAATCAAACATATTATGAACGTATAGATACTTCTATCTATTAAAATAAACTTCTACATCAAATATTTAACTGTAGCTAGAAACTTGGACAAATACAAATTGTTGATGTGGATTGTAAAAGCCTCAAGGATAAGTTATTAGGAGTTCGACAATTAAGATGACACCTGATTGATGTTCCTTAGTCAAAAGATTATTTTAGCATGACACAATGTTATAGATTTTTAGCTACCGTAGGCAAGGACATTAAGCCATGTTTTGAACACTAGATTTGTTTTCAACACACTTTTATGTGCATGTGCAAAAGTGTGCTATCAAACTTCATAGCTAACATTTTGCTGAAATTTCTTCAAAGAAGAACAAAATTCAAGTGTATAGATTCAATCAAACACGGAATCAAAGTTTCACATCCGAAAGCCTGGTATAATGTCGGATTTGAAATGTTGGCAATGAGAAGGGTGGTATCACTTAAGAGAAAGTGGGAATCAATGGGCAAAACTTGCCAATGCTAGAGTACAGATCCACACAAAAAAAAAGACTACACTTTGTAGTATGTTGTAGTATATGTGACTCAATAGAACACTTTTTTTTTCTTGCTTTGCTTCCAGCTGTGTGAGAGAGAGAGAGAGAGAGCGAGAGTGAGAGCAGGCGGAGCGGCGCTAGTGCTCCTAGCAGCTGCTAATGCTCCTTTGAGAGAGAGAGAGAGAGAGAGAGAAAGAGAAAGAGAAAGAGAAAGAAAGAGAGAGATGCGCTAAGGGAAGGGGGGGGGGGGGGGGGGGGGGGTGTGTTTGTGGTAGCCACGGCAGGCCAGGGTGGTCTGAAAGGGGGGTGGTCCTTTGCCATTTATTCCACTTACCAGTCATGTAGTCTGAAACGGGCTTTATTATGGGGAAGGGGAAGCAGAAGAAATTGGGCGCACAAGCTGAAGCACTTCGAGAAGAAAGATGCGGCATTCAGTTAGATTCTTGAGTAAGCTTTGTGAGGAAGGGAAAGTAGCAGGAGCTGTCGCTGCCGTGGAACAGATGCACAAACAAGGACATCAACTCTCCGCATATGTGTTCTATTGCCTTTTGAAAGGGTGCACAAGAAAGAAAGACCTGGCAACTGGAAGGCGTGTGCGTTGCCTTATTGTAAATAGCAAATATGGCACAAAAACATTGCTGGGAAATCATCTCATCCACATGTTTTCTTCTGGTGGGAGCTTGCTTGAGGCCCTTCATGAATTCCGTAGATTTGCTGAGGCTGATGTGCACATGTGGTCTGCTATCATTTCCGCACATGCCAAGCATGGGAAAGGCGAGCAGGCAATCGATTTGTATAATGAAATGTGCTGCTGTACTAATGTAGTGGCAGATAGCCACACGTATGTGGCTGTTCTCAATGGCTGTGCCAGCATTGGAGCCCTTACGCAGGGCAGACTCGTCCATTCCCACATACTTGAAAGTGGACTAGAATTGGATCCCTTTGTTGGAAGCAGCTTGGTGGACATGTATTCAAAGTGTGGCAGCCTAGATGAGGCACGACAAGTGTTCCTACAGCTGCGAGTGAGAGATGTAGTTTGTTGGACATCAATTATAGATGCTTGTGCTAAGGAAGGTTATGGTGAGGAAGCTCTCCATCTCTTTGAGCAGATGCAAAAGGAGGGTGTTGAGCCAAATAAAGTTACTTTGTTGTGTGTACTAAAAGCTTGCAACAGTATTGAGGGTTTGCAGCGGGGCATGCTCATCCATGAACAGATTTCGAGTAGACGTTGGGATTCAGATACAGAGCTTGGAAACGCCCTGATTGATATGTATGCTAAATGTGGGAATTTACCTCGGGCTTTTGGAGTCTTCCTGAAGCTGCCTAGTCGAAATGTTGTGTCATGGACAACTATGATCACAGGATTGGCACAGAAAAAGCATGGCCAGGCAGCCTTCCAGCTTTTTGCCCAAATGCAGGAGGAGGGCGTGGAACCAAACAAAGTAACATTTGTGGGTTTGCTAAAAGCTTGCTGTAGCATGGGAGCACTGGATCAGGGGAAGCTAATCCATGCCCAATTAGTAACAAAAGGATTGGACACAGACTTGGTCATTGGGAATATCCTTATTGACATGTATGCTAGGTGTGGGAGCATAAACAACGCTTGGAAAATCTTTTTAGAGCTTCCTGAACGTGACATTGTTTCATGGAATGCAATGATCAATGCATGTGCTCAACAGGGCCATGGCAAGGAAGCGCTCTACCTTTTCGAGCAAATGAAGGAGCAGAGTGTGCAGCCAGACAAGATCACTTTTCTTTCTCTGCTCTGTGCATGCAGTCATACTGGTCTGATAGGTGAAGGCTTTCACCTTTTTGATCTCATGTCAAAAGATTTTGGCATCATCCCTTCCACGGATCATTATACATGTATGATTGATCTTCTCGGTCGCGCAGGGAAATTGTACGAGGCACATGACTTCATAAATGCAATGCCATTACCACCTGATGCTGGAGTTTGGCTCTCTTTGCTCGGGGCTTGTAGAACTCATGGAAATTTTGAACTTGGAAAGCTGTCTTTTAAGTCTCTGGTGGAAATAGACCCAAGAAATGCTGCTGCATACATGCTAATGGGCAGCATTTATTCTGCCTGTGGCAGATTGTAAAATGACGCAGCAGAGGTTGTGGGGTTGGCCAGATTTCCAAATGATTTCAGAATTTTTTAGAACCGATAACCCCCAGCACAGAGAATTTCCTGGGAGGTCGACGGTGGTAACAGCCAGCACAGAGTCAATTTCCTGTGAGGTTGACACAAGTAGTAAAAAAGCTGAAGAGATATGGTTCATGCACCATCAATCATCAGGTTTCTTATATTTTTTTCTTTCATACATGTATTCCATGTACCATATGGGCCGATTTGCCAAGTTAGCCAATATGTTAGGACTTCGTATTTGTTATGTGTAATGCTAATGATAAAAGATAAAGTAACTGAAATCTGTTTGAAACTTCTTCATTAGCATTTCTTGGCGTTGCCAAATATCGGTGTAGTTTACCTGAATGTGCTAATATATGCGTACTTTAGTTGTGATTAGTCAAGTCTTCAAAACTAACTATGACATTTTGTGACTGTTGCACACAAACTCTTAAACCCTAGGTAACACAAGATTTACTTAACAAAAGCCTGTCTCTTAATCAATCTCAGAAAGTATTACATAGATCAACCAGAAACCATGAGAACCTTAATACTTTCCTGTCTCTCTTTTGGAATAGATAGCGGATGTAGCAATCCAAGCACTTTGATCCTTTCAGCTTTTTTTACTTGATATCGAAAACAATGCGTCATATAAAAATATACATCTTTTCTAAGTTTAGGTCACCAAAAGTTACGACGGACCAAAGACTTCTAGCCAGCGACGGGCTGCCCTACAATCTTTCCTGACCTGTTTTTAGCTCTAACTTTTTGCTTGCTCAATGCTCATCCAAATCTGATGAAATCTAGCTGTACTAGGTCACCCCAGTATTGGAAATCAGCTCCTAAAATTTCAGAATGTTCTGACAAGTATTTTGCTCTCAAAGAGTTTGTTTTCTAGGGCTGTTCCAACACTGAAAATGGCCAAAAAAGTGTTTTCTCTCTCTACTGCTCCACATCTATGAAAACCAGGGTTTGGATCCACCTAATTTATGGATATAGGCTGCTCCACCAGCAATCTCTCTGTAGAACTGCCACTTCGTATTTCCTCCTAATCTTTGTCAGCTGGGATAAGTGCTTTGTTGATATGAGTGAAGTACTTATAATATTCTTCAGCTTTGCAGTAGTTTCAAGTGGAGATGCTACAGAGATGTTACCTCATTGGTATCTGAATGACCACCTGCATTGTGTCCCTGTTACCATAATGACATTAGTCATTATAAAGAAAGTTTTAGGGCAATATTGAATGGTCTTATTTATTTTCTAATATGCAAGAATTTGGAGGTCATACGAAACTTTTGAGGTATGTTCCCTTCCAAAATGGATTCCCTCAAATTTTCAAGACTACATTCTGTGCCTTTAACCTGCAATGTTGAAGCAAATCTCAGAGCACTTTGTGTGATGAGAGACAGTATGTTAATTTGCCAAATAAATCTACTTCAACAGAGAACTTGTGTCAAAGCAAAAAATATAGTTACTATACCATGATTTATCAGCTGTGTATGTATATCTCCAAATGATGTAGAAAAGTTATCAAGAGAACAGGAGCAGAAAGTTCAAGCATCTGCTTTGGTGAACATTTTAAAGTTTCACAACTTACTTTCTTGTCAGGTTCCATTTTGAAACTCTTGCCAACATCTGGAGGAATGTGTTTATCAAAAGAAGTTTTCAATTTGACTAGCATAATTCCTTTTTTTTAGCTTGTTAATCTCATTATAATTTTCTATCAATAAATTTGGTGACTGCTAAGGTAACTACTATGATATGTGTAAGGATTCTTTTGTCACTCATGTTTACATAACATAAATACTGCTAAATCATCTCATATAATTCATGCTAATAGTGGAAATTTTTTTGACATTTGCAGGCAGAAGTTGAATACAATGGCAGCGTCTGGGTTAGTGCTTCTGCTAGCAATTCTATTACAAGGTCGAGATGTGGCTTGTGCTTCAGTACCAGGTGTGCTGTCCCTTCACTCACCATAGTGCTGATATCTGCACAAGGAATAAGTAGATATTCCGGCTTACAAGCATTAGCTGGAAATTTTTTTGAGATTTGCAGGCAGAAGTTGAATACAATGGCAGATGCTTGGGTTAGTGCTTCTGCTAGCAATTCTACTACAAGGTAGAGATGTGGCTTGTGCTTCAGTACCAGGTGTGCTGTCCCTTCACTCACCATAGTGCTGATATCTGGGGGTTGGACTATAGCCTAATGATTATGGTTCTATAGCTACTTAGAATTTAGAGTAAATTGTAAGGCTGTTTTGCACACTGTACAATGTACTATGTAGCCCGTAAGATGTTTTTTGTTCCTACTAAGCCAAAAAGATGAAAAAAATATAGGGCTTTCTTAGGCCGACGCTTGCAGATTTGTCTGCTCTTCTTGTAACATGTTTGTAAACATTCGTGTTTGCACATTTGCCACATTTGCTGCTAGCTCAGACCAAAGAAGAGTATTATAGGGAAGCACAATGCAATTGCAAGTTCTTGTGAATATATTAGCAAAATCCCAATGTATTTTGTATAATAATGATCAGCAAATGGCATTATAGAACCATTGGTGATCCTTGTAGAGTCTCCATTGCAGCTGATTCAACAACTGGCACCAGAGTTGTTCTGATTTTGCGAGGTGTTCAGCGAGATAGTATTGCACAACAATCTGTTTTTACCTTGTTCAAGCTTCTGATAGTTGGCTTCAAAAGCTTGCATCAGAAAGCATTCAGGTGCTTCAAATAATTGGCCCAACCTAGTGGCTGATGCAGGAGATGTTGCTGGGCTGTCAGAGGTGAGGTTGCTAGTTGATCTACAACTACCTCATGCGTATACAACAGCTTTTACTTTCAGCACTCAATGACTCTTCCCTATCTTAACCTGGAAGATCACTGAGAAAAGCTACTAGTATACCATCTGAATTTGATCATAGCAATTTCACAAGCACTGCTACAGAAATTTCCTGGTTATATTGGGCACTAAAATGAAGTACATTGGAAAGATCCTGGTGGAGGTATGAGCTGAGTCACTGATTTTAGCATCAATGAAGCATCTCAATTGATGTCCAACAAACTACATCTCTCACTCGTAGCTCTAGGAACACTTGTTGTGCTTCATCTAGGCTGCCGCACTTTGAATACAATTTGCCTACTGCCTACACAAACACCTGTTGTCCAAAAATTACCTCTCTATATCATCACCAACAAGTTTTGAATGTAAATGATTTTAAAAATCTGAACATTTAAAAAGCAAGTAATTCTAAGAATTAATTGAACATGAAATAGGTACTTCTAATTCATTTATTATCAAGTTGTTGAAAACAATCGATTATAATTATTATTTTGTGTATCTTAAAGGCTCTCGTGTTTATTAATTGATCTTGCTTGCAACTTGTTGAAGAGTGTCACATGTTAATATGGAAAACATATTACAATATAAAGCTAAATATTTTTAAGAATTCTTCAGAACAACATCAGAAAATGCACAAATTGTTCTTATGGATGACAGTCACCCACCCATGCAACTCAAATTAGAAAAAAAAACATACAACAATAGAATATATCAATTATGAAAGATATTTTAGAACCTTAGAAAGGATATCTATACTTAGGATGAAGATCATTCTAAAGTTGGATCAAAGTAGTATGCTTAAAACTATGCCAAAACTAGTTGAAGAGGGAGTGAGAGATTTCTGGTTTAGTCATATTTTAGTAAATTGTTAATATGAGGCCAAAACTCATTTTAGACTTAGAGATAAATTTTTTTAAGTTATATTGGTTTAAAATACATTCAATAAACACTTCTTGAAAGTGTGGGAAAGTTGGTAGTCAAGTTTGAGAGAGATTCAAATTTGAACTTTGGATACATTGAATCTAGACCCAAAAATAGTAGGGTTTACATTTTGGAAGGAAAGCCAAGTTGCCAAATAGGGTTTGGACACTCTATAAAAGGATGTAACTCGTGAAGAGACACATCTTCTCTCTTCTCTCTCTCATTTCATCATTATACATGGTTCTTTTTGGGTTCTACTACTCATTGGTGCACTCTCTTGATGATATCTTGCAATCTTGTGTGTAGAATGTTCATATTTTGCTATTTTCGGTTTCACATGTGTGAAATACAATAGGGTACTGTAATTGTACGGACAACAACCATATTTTATGTTTTGGCTCATGTTTGATCGGTATTTCTTAGAGTTTGCATCTCATTTTGTATGTAGATGCTGATTTTTCTACATTGGCAAGATTGTTGGTTTGCTCCTTTTTGTAACCAAAGACCAAGGACATGGATTGGATCTTGAATGATTTGAAATCTTTCACACACTTCATAGGTCTTCTTTTGATCTTCATTTTGGTATAATATAATTTAAAAAAAAAATTATTTTTCATATTGAAAGTTTAATTTTGAAAAGGGAGGGGGGTTTGTTATACCTTGTACTAAAAAAAAAAATTTGAAAATGAAAGGGGGGAGGGGGTACACCCGAACCCCCCCCCCCCCGACCCACTCCCCTCACACCACTCCCCTGCACAGCTGCCCCTCCCCTCACCACGCTTCTTGCACGGCCGTCGATGCTGGAGCTCGTAGACACCCTCCGGGTCGCTGTCCTGGTTCACCGCCCAAACACCCACATTCCTCTGAGGCTCCTTTGCACGGATCCCAACAACCCACGGCTCCCAACTCCCCTGCGTGGGTTGTTCTTGTTGGTTGGGCGGCCCGGGGTGTTGTGCTTGCGAGCTGTAAGAGGGCCCTGCAACGGCCGTGCATGGGAGCAACCGGTGAGGGTACCTCCTCCCCCTTTCATTTTCAATTTTATTTTTTTGTACAAGGTTTTAAACCCAATCCCTCCCCCCCCCCCCATCCCACTTTCAAGATGAAAAAAAAAAGTTGCAACTTATTTTTATAGCAAAATAAAGCTCAAAGGAATACCAATGAAGTGCAAAAAAAATTTCAGTCTTTCACAAATTTAAAAAATATGTCAATATTGTTACAAGCATTGAATTTAATTCTTTATTTATTTAATAAACTAGGTTCAAGTGCAACCTATGTGACTAGGTTTTAACTCAACCTAAACCCAAGCTGAACTGTCACATAGGACTATTAGCAAGTTAATTAATCTAGATTATCAAACATGTTTAGACAAGGAAGAGGCCCTTTTTGAGTTCAAAAAGGGCCCTAATGCATCAACGACATAATTTGATGTACCTCGACGGTACTTAATGTCGAATTCGAACTCTTGAATGAGTTCCAACCAATAGGCCTTACGACCCCTAAGGTCCGAGGCATTACAGATATACTTAAGAGACTCATGATCTGTCATAACCACAAATTTAGATTCGTACAAATAATGTCTCCATATCTTTAACGCATGGATGACAGCAAAAAGTTCCTTCTCATAAGTAGAATACCTACTTTGAGCTGGGTCCAACTTCTTGCTCTCGAAAGCCACATGTCTACCATCTTGGTAAAGGAATGCACCCACCACATAGTCACTAGCATTTGTTTCCACCAGGAAAGATTTGCTAGGGTCCACTATGTGTAAGATAGGGGTTGTAGACACTAACATCTTCAAAGCTTCAAAGCTTTGATTAAGTTCATCAGTCCAAACAATAGGTGGACTGATTTTCAAACGCCTTTCGGCCTTTTTCTTATTACCCTTTTTAGTTTTCCGTTTGGCTTTCTTTACTCCCTTAAGAAGATTCGTTAGAGGCAATGCAACTAAGGCATAGTCTTTAATGAATTTATGGAAAAACCTTGTGAAGCCCAAAATTTTTTTTACTTCCCTAATGGTTTTCAGGATAGTCCAATCATGAACTTTTGGACTTTATCATAATCGATCTCTAAACCTCGTTTCCTAAATACTTGAGTCTTGTTTGAAAAAACTCACATTTAGACTCCTTAGCATAAAGCTTTGTCTGCCTTAGATTATCTGAGACTGTACGCAAATGCGCTTCGTGCTCCTCAATAGTCCTACTGTAAATCAGTATGTCATCTAAAAATACCACAAGAAACTTGCCCAGATATGGACGAAGAATAGCGTTCATCATCTGCTGGAACGTTGTCGGGGCATTAGTCAAACCAAAGGGTAAAACTAAAAATATGGACAAAGAATATTGTTCATCATCTGCTGGAAGGTTGTCGGGGCCTTAGTTAGACCAAAGGGTAAAACTAAAAATTTGTAATGGCCATACCTAGAAAAACAAAAACCAGTTTTGGAGACATCCCCCTCGTGTATTCTAATTTGATGGTACCCCGACCTAAGGTCCCAATTTGGTGAAATATTGAGCACCAATCAATCGGTCCATTAAGTCGTCCATCCGAGGTAAGGGATAACGGTTCTTAATTGGCATTTTATTAAGCTTTTTGTAATCGACACAAAGACGAATATCACCATCTTTCTTGTCGGTTAGCAAAACATGAGCTCCCAAAGGAGATTTACTAGGCCGAATATGGCCCTTACGTAACAACTCCTTGAGTTGACTAGCAACTTCATCTTCTTCCTTCGGGCTCATCCTGTAGGGAAAAAACGATACAAGGGAGCTGTCGGGAAGAAGATCTATGTGATGGTCTACTCCCTGTGAGGGGGGAAGACCCTCAGGCAACTGCTCAGAGAATATATCACTATATTCCTCCCTAAGTCTCTTAAAGATTTTTTCCTCAGGCAAAGATTCTAAATTATCATCAGAAAAAGACAATGTTTTAGGGAAAGACGATACATCAATATTGAAATTATGAGTACTAAAAGCATCTATGTAAGATTCATCTTTCAGATAACATAAATATGAATGATACTCAGAATTCAAAATACATTGATTCGCTTCATGAGCAGTTACAAAAGGTAGATCTGGCTCATCACCTTTAAGACAAACCAATGAGTCATTATGCAAGAAAGAAATACTATGAGATATATAATCTTCTTTAAGGATGAAACAGTTTGTAGAAATTGTTGTTTTAATACTGTAGTGTTTGGACCTCACGACCTCATTTGTATGAGTGGGTTCGTAGGCAGCCAACTTGTGAGTGTTTTTTTTGACGACGGTTCTACGCATAATTTTATTAATGCTAAGTTGGTGTAGAGGCTACAGTTGCCAACTGCACCAAGTGACCACAAGTACGTGGTTAGGATGGCAGATGGTGGGGAGCAGCAGGTTTGGGACCACTTTGTCCCCCACGTGTCATTGAAGATTCAAGACTATGTAGATGGTTTATCTTTTCATATTATGAATCTTGATAAGGTGGATGTAATCCTAAGTAAAGAGTGGTTTTATGCTACATCAATACAAGAAATAGAAGAGTTACTTGGTGCCTTAAAAAAGTGACCACTCTTCTGCCGTCTCTTCGGGCAGTCCTTGGAAAGGTGTCCCTTCTCCATGTAGGAGACACCTAACATTTTGCATGCTAACACAACTAAATCTATCTAACACAAACTCGACCTATTCTACAAGGTCATGTGCTCAATTCACATACCTTAATTATGTACAATGGAATAAAGTGAGCATAGCCCCCAAAGTCAACATAGAAAGATGTCTTTTTTCACATGAGGTGCATGATCTTGGTCATTTGCATTACATTTTAGGAATAGAAGTGATTAGATCTTCTCAATCTACTTTCATTTGTCAAGAGAAGTATGCTTATTCTATTCTAAAAAGATTTCATATGGTAGATAAAAAGTCTTGTGATACACCTATGGAGTCAAATGTAAAGCTCAAATGTAAAGCTAACTATAAGAGGTAATGAAAGATCCTTCAAGGACATTACTCTCTATAGAAAGCTAGTTGGCTAACTTATATATCTAACCATCACAAGACCAGATCTAAGCTATTGTGTTGGTAGATTAAGCCAATTTATGCAAGATTCTAGTGAAGAGCATTGGAAGCTTGGAAAGAGAGTTTTGAGATACATCATGGGAACTTGAGATTTTGGCATATTGTATGAGGGATCATCACCTAACTTTTTTGGATTTTTAGATTCGGACTTTGCTGGAGATCAAATGGATAGGAAATCCATAAGTGCACAATGTATTTTCATAGGTGATGGAGCTATATCATGGATGTTGAAGAAACAAGCCACTATCTCATTGTCATCTAGTGAGGCTGAGTACAAAGCACTTACAAAAAGATGGTATGGATCAAGAGGATGATCAAGGATCTTCACTTGTTGGACTTTTCAGAGAGCCCAATCATCTTTTGTGATAACCTATCAGCCCAAAAGTTGGCAAGCAGTCCTATATTTCATGCTAGGAGCAAGCATATTGAGGTGGCATTTCACTTTGTGGGGGAGCAAGTCATGGCAAAGGAGGTGGAGCTTCAACATGTTTCTTAAAGGGAATGTGTAGTTGATATCTTTACCAAAGCATTGGGAAAAGGCTTGTTTATGAAAGACTTCACTTGAGTATTCTCAAAGTCTATGCTAAAACTAGTTGAAGAGGGAGTGTGAAAGATTTTAACTAGTTTAGTCAATTTTGGTCATATTTGTTTATTTGACAATTGAGGCCAATTTTCATATTAATCTTGGAGATTGTCATTTCAAAGTTCTTTTAGTTCAAAGTTATTTGAATTACCACTTTTAGAAAGTGATGGAAATAGTAGAAGGTCGAGTTTGGTAGATTCAAATTTGAATGTTGGAGACATTGAATTTTTATATGGAGGGAAACCAAAATCATTAATGAGACATGGATCTGCTATATATGGTTGTACACACATTGGAAGAGAAGCTTTCTCTCTCTCTCTCTCTCTCTCTCTCTCTCTCTCTCTCTCTCTCTCTCTCATACATGCTTATACATGAGTTCTCTTGGGTTCATCTATCCATTGGTGCACTATATTGGTGATATCTTGCAATCTTGTCTATAGAATGCTCATTTTATGCTATAATGTTTGATCAAGTTCTTATTGAGTTTGTATCTTTCAATAAGTAGATGCTAATGTTTCTATGTTGCAAATGTGTGGATTGTGTTGACTTTTATACCAAAGATCAAGAGGACAAATTTGGATCTTAGCAATTCATATTTCTTCACACTTACTTTACTCATTCTATACATGTTTAAGCAAATTCATCTGGATGTTTGCAAATTGTCAAGATATGATGAAACTAGTCACGTTGTTCTTCATTATCTTGGTTTTGAGGATGGACTAGCGTTCTTGGCTAGTTTTGTTGATGAAAATGAAGCTAAGGAAGGCTCATTATGTATTCATTCATCTACAAGTTCTCAAGTGTTGAGGATATCTCATGGCAAGATGGAGATGGAGGCTCATTCATGAAGTTTTATGGAGGAAACATTTCAAGAAAGGACAAATATGGAGGAAGCATGCAAGAATTTGTTGATTACTTACATTTATTGCTTGTTTGTTGTTATTTTCTAGAGATATCAGAGTGGAAGCATGGAGGTATCATAATCTTTACATTCTATGTTCTTCTTCATCTACTAGTTTCATCTTGATATGTAAAATTGATGTAAGAAATAGTAAAGCATCCAACATGGACACTACTAATTATATAAATAATTGATCCATTAAGCATGTTTTGGATCTTTCATATGAGATTCATTAGTTTACTATCATTATAACCAATAATCTAATATAACTTTGAGCTTGAAATAAAATTTAGAGTTGAAAGGGGCTTTTGCAATCAGGTTTAGGGACAATATGCCAATTTGTGAGACCTTTTGGTGCTATATGCACGTGTGGATCATGATTACCTTAGCATAGCCAGGACAAATCCAAGGTTTAAGTTTGTAGGCCTTGAGTCTCAGTTGTCATGAAGAACTTTCTTTCTCAACAATATGTGAAGATTTTATGAATTACTAAGATCCAAAATCATCTCTTGATCTTTGGTTAAGAAGACAACACAATCTAGACCCAATGGAAAAATGATTCTATTTGGCCTACCTGCCAGTGGAATTGCAGGTGATGAGGGTGACCTAGCAAAGGTTGTAGATCAAGAGTACAACATTATTATAGAGGTTGCTCTCTCAAGAGGCTCCAGTTGTCCCCTCAACAATTGTTCAAGAAACCGCTGAAGTCGATCCAAACGACTTAGTGAAAAACTTTTGATTCTAACCCAGACAATATTAATAAAATAGTTTAAAATAATATTTTTGTAGTCTATTTCAAAAATGAAATTTGTCTTTCTTGTGAATTGCAATAGAAGAAATTTAAAAAATAGACTTCAAGTCAATTTTTGTACTACTTAAACTGAATGATATCGGACAATACTTGAGTTTAGAGTTTTATTTAAATTTTACATTTTACAATATTGTTTACAAATGTTAAAATTTTAGTATCTAATTGAAAACAAACTTTCAAACAAATATTGAAATCCTTTGAGTGCACGTTTTTGAAAAATTTTAAATTTACATATTTAGGCAATTATATTATTATTCATCACAACCAATTCCATGAACTTTATTTTTTGTAAATTTTCATGATTTTAGTACACAAATTTTAGAATCTTCAACTCACATTTATAACATTTGCAAAATGCAACATTTTAGAAATAATCAGTTAATTAAAAAAGTTAAGATTCAAAATTAACATGAATTTTTAAAAAATCATAAAAGCTTTTAAAAATGAGTCTCTCCGCCATTTCCCATTTCAAAAAACTTCGCGTTAACATGAAAAAACACTTGTTTATGTCATAATAGAAGGTAAATCCGGAAAAAAAAAAAAACAACTAAAACTGTTTCGCGTATTTTGTCCCAAGGTTGTCAATACTTTCCCATTTCAAACCCTTTTTGGAAAGGCACTTCAAAGAGGTCCACTAACGTAAACCAAAATTGGGTAACTAGAATTAGAACAAAGAAAAGTAGAAGCTCATACTTTGTTACTTCTTATTATTATTATAAGGAGAAACAAACAAAAGGAATTAAAAAGACCAGAGCTAGAGAGGCACCACACAACTACAAAGACAACAGCAAAAACATCCACAATGGATAACCTAAACCAAGCTCCACTACCCTGTTGATGTGCAATGAAATAGCCATCTTTCACACATAAATGAATCTCAAAACCCCTTCAATGGAAATCATGAAACGACGAAGCAGATATAGGCCACCATGAAGTTGTAGAAATGTGTAAACACCATTGTAAAGGATTTGCTCACAAGATTCATTCACATTGTTGAAGATGGTTAGACCTTGCAAAAGTTTCCCTTCCTTAAGAAACTATGAGCTTTCCATCGTATGTGAGAGTACAAAAATGGGCATAGAACATTGAAACTCACATTATGAACTTTGGAAGCGACCTTGCCTTTGTTTTTTCATATCATGATATTTGATAGTGACCTCACCTATTTTTTTTGGCAAAGTGTGAAATCGGAAGTTCATAAAAAAAAATATTGTGCTCATAGAAAGTTCATGAAATTTTTTGAGAAGATAAACTATGACCCACAAAGATGCATAAATGAGACTCATAAAAAAATTCAGCCATAAAAAGGTATCTTTCTTAGTATCATTTGTGCTTAAGAAAGATCTTCGTAGTGACCTTTACACCTGGTTCAACGGCCATCAATTATGGCAAGGCAACATTAAAAATGTTATCAAGAAATTTGAACATAGATATTATGACCCCCAAAGATGCATAAACAGGATTCATAAAAAAAATCAGTCATAAAAAGGGGTTCCTCGCCATCCTTCGTGCTTGGAAGATGTGCTTGGGAAAGATCTCTTTAGTGACCTTTACATAATGACTGTAGCGACGACTAATGGCCTCGCCATAATTTATGGTTGTTTCATCAAGTGCAAAGGTCACTAAAAAGGCCATTTCCCAATACATTAAACACCATTGAATGCCATAACAAAGTGGAAGAGGAATTTGCATCGGTGCTATACATGCCCCCATCAATCATGCTGCTTCTCACAACAACATCTATACATCTTGCAAAACACATTCATCATGAACTAGTCATAGTTTTACCATGGTTTTATAGAGTGCAAAGGTCACTAAAAAGGCCAATCCCCAATACATTTAACACCATATAACAAAGCACGAGAGGGATTTGCATTGGTGCTAAAAAAATTAGGGCACCAACCTCGCCCATCAATTATGCTGCCACTCACAACAACATTTGTACATCTTGCAAAACACATCCATAATCATGCATCCATCTGTCCAAAAAGCAACAACAAACCAAGACACATAGGGTTAAGGAATATCCATTCCTTGCCATATTCCCACAAAATATGATATACCACGTTTTTTCCATGTGCATGCTCCAATTTAGAACCAAAGGTCCAAAAAATCCTCCTTGTTTTACTCTCCTATGCTACAAAATAAAATGCATGCTAACCACAAAAAATTCTCGACGTACCAAAAAACAATAATATTTTGCAAAGTTGAGGGCCACCTATCCCTTGTACATTAACAATAAATACATGAAAATAATGCAATGCTACCCAAGAATAACTCCCATCATACTTGAAGTAAAGCAAACCCCCTACATAAATCAATCCTCATTGACCAACTAAATGATAGCCCACCATGATTTTACCCCCAAACAAAAAGACCACAATGTACCACAATGGGTATTGTACATCACTACTCAAATCAATTGGAATAAACTAGACAAGGTCCATCTTCTGAACTCAAAAACACTTATAATTCACTTGTCTCCAAGGTTTAGCTCATACTGTCATACACAAGAACAAGAGCAAAAACTAGCTACGCAATTTTGTCCTAATTCAAATTGAATAGAAATTTTAAAGGCAATTGAATTGTATTTGATATTGATAATTGAATTAAAGATGTTGTGGAGAAGCATTCCATATAGATCCATCATTTTCTCGAATTTCAAAGTATAGTAGAGATTGAGTGATGATTTTTTAAAGTATGGTAGAGATTAACTAATAATTGATAGAATATTAAGACATGAAGGGCACTAAAGTGTATAAGCCACTAGTTCCATTCCTTTACATGAAGGGCAGAAAGTGTATAGAGTTGAGAATGGCGCAAAGAGCCTTGTGGTAATAGTAAGATCTCTAAACCATATAGTGTTTTGCCTTCAATGTAATATATAAATGTCGAATAGCGAGGTCATGCTTTTGACACAAAACCTACACCTTGATCAAAAGCCGAATTCCATAAGTGAAATATCCCAACCTTTCAATATGAGATTTGAGAAACAATTAATACCCACCATTCTTTACAAATAGCTTGAGCTAATGTGCTTCACTAGATATAATAACAATTCTTTTTTACTTTGAGTCATTGTGGTAAATGTTAAATATTTGAAGGTGTTGAGAAGCATCAAAACAATCGGTAGGTGAGTTCTTTGCCATTTGCTTTTTGTGTTCGCTTTCATGTCTTGGTAATTGTAGGCAAATATTGTTTTGAAGTTACATATGCAAATACCCAATGAAAGAATTATTGTGGTTTACTATCTTGAGTTCATTTCAATAACATTAAAGGCATATGATTTATCTAACATCTCGACAAAGAAAATATTTACAAATTTAACCTTTCCTAAGTAGATTCCGTAATCATCACACACGTGGTTGATGTCTTGTGTTGTAGTTAAATAAAGGTAGTTTTTTCAAAAAGAAAAAAAATAGCAAACAACTATATACAATAGCATAATCTGTCTCTATTAAAGAGAGAATTGTCATTGCCAAAAAGAGACATGTAATCAAGTATTTGGTAATTACAAGAACTAGATGTTCATGTGTTTTTAAAAATTTTCAAAGCAATCAAGACATTCGAGATGAGCAATAATTAAGAATGATGTCCAAACTGAAATAGTTAATAGTTATCTTCTAGGTAATTTTGATTGCTAATGACAAGGTTGTTTAAGTAAGTCTAAATATATTATTCTTGTTAAGGAAAACATTCTTTTCATAAATATAGAATAAAAAATCATTGTTTGAAAGAACATTGAATGAGCTTTGTAGAATATTTGAGATCTTTCCACAATGTTAGTGTTTGTTAAAAAAAGTTAGTTGTTAGAGAGCCATCTTTTTGATCAAATGTAAGATGGCAAAAGAAGAGGTGGCGATTTTCCTCTCAATTTTATAAACTAGGAGATTCGCCTTTCTCCCAAACACCAATGCAATGTGAACAATGAAATTTGAAGTTGCGATTTGCAAATTGCCTTGAAACATCTCAAATAGTGTACAAAGCGTGCTCAATGTTCTTTCAAACAATGGTTTTTCACTTTGAAAACAATCGTTAGTATAGAAGCATAGTAAATTGACAAATTCAGGTCATGTATATGCACATATAAGCTTCCATTAGTCATACTTGAATACAAGTTGATGTGTCTATTTTATTTACAGGTTGCTTGTACAATTTGAAAAATGAGTATCTCCCATTTCTCCAAAGCAAAATACCAATGATTAGCTGCATGAACTTGCATCAGTCAAATTTTTAAAGGTGCACATATCAACTATAAAAAATGGTCAGCTAATTTGTCCAAAAAGTTATTAGCACATTATAGAAGAGTGTTCTCTAGAGGCACATTAAGATGGAAAAAAATTCGAAGAGATTTGGGGACTATTCTAAATCTTTAAGTAAATCATATCCATATGCTATACAGTTTTTGAATACCAACAAATTATTTGAAAAAGTTAATCATAATGCCCTATGTAACATCAATGATCATTGTTTCATGTTAATAACAAAATGAACTCTAAGCATTGACCACACAAAAGACATCAACCTTGGTCACAACCGAACATGCAGAAGACATCAACCCTGGCCACAACAGATTGTAGTGTAACACCAGGATCATCATATATTAATTGTTTGGTACACGTGTATGAAATACCATGATGAGTTCTAATCAGGTCGAAGCTAGCTTGACTTGTACTTAGTTCATAAATATAAAACATCTGTTTACAATTACAAGTATCAATATATTTGTAAACAATTAGAAACAGAGAGTTACAAGACAACTCTCGAAATGAAGTTGAGTTGAAGAACTCAATTTGTTACTAAGTCATTTAGCAAGCAACTTAGTTAAGCGCACATCCTGATCATCATTGACTAACATCGTTCGCCATCTTGATATCTTGATCAAGCCTACAACACAACGCAAGTAAAACACTCAGGACTTTTGATTCAGGCAACACAAACAAAGTAGGCACAATAATCACAATCGTAATAAGCAAAGAAAGCAAACAAGTGAGAGACAAAATGCAAGCTTTTGAGCAAGACCAGCGTTGCAAATGAGAGCTACAAAATCCCATCCACAAGGCTTAATAGATCACCTGTCTTCTTTCCCATCAATCTCCTGAGTTATGACATAGGAACTTCTGATACAAAAATCATGCTTTTGTCTTAAGATGCTATTTCGTGGTTATGTAGAGGTCTTACTTTCATCATGCAAGGACATGGATGATACATAATTCAAGCTTCAGATGCTTGCCACAAGAACTACAAAAGCTCTACAATATGCCACATGGCTATTGTCTTTGAGAAAATGGGTTGAACTTAGGCATAGGACAAATTTGTAAACACTAAAAAGAAATTAGGTTTTTGGAGTCTAAAAGATGACAAAGTTTTAAAAACCCCCTAAGGAGAAAGAGCAATAGAGAGGAAGAGAAAACAAGAGAGTAGATTGTGGACAAAAGAGTCTCCATTTTATTCTCCAGATACACAACATTATCGACAATAATATAAGCACACTGGGGCTTGGTGACTTCAATTTGCTTCATGTTCTCCCAACACAATGCCTTATCTTCATCTTCTCGGCCTTGTAATCAGCTTTACCCAATCCTAAAATGAAATGCAACTTAAGGAGTACGCTATCTATGCAGTTAAAAAACTGCGAAGCAGCCTCCTGGAAGTCTTGCAAGTAGACGTCCAAGGGCTTCATTTGCAACGAGGCAAATCGACGATAGTATTCAAAATCGTCCAGGACAGGCATAAAGGCAGCCTTCAAGGCTACCTGAAAGTCATCCCAAGTAATTGGGAGCATAGCTCGGTTTTTAAGATCCTGCCACCATGAATACGCCTTACCGCGTAAAAACATGATGATCGTCGAAATACGCGAGCTATCTGGCAGATCATGCATGGAGAAATGCAACGTCCATCGATCTAACCAGGCCAACACCACATCTTGGTGTCTGTCCTTTTCTCTCCAGTGAAAAATTTCAGAGTAAACATCGGGTTAAGGAGAGCTTGTCGAGACTGGAACATAGCCCGAATCTCGGCCTCCGCCCGTTCATGTCCACAATTTGTTGCTTTTACAAGTTAATGGCACACGTCATATTCTCCATATCAGTCCCAACGGAACTTGGAGCTCTAGACTCATCCATAGATCCTCAGACAGAGCCTGCAACTCTGACAGGCCCGAGGCCTCAAAACACCCCCCCCCCGTTTACATAACAAAAGAAATTTTAACTTTTGCATACCAAAGGCTTATTGGGGAGGTTTCATAAAAAACAAAGGCAAACAATAAACTTCATGATTATATTTCAAAAAAAATCTCTTAAATCAAAGTTTAAAGTTATCAACAAAAGTGTAAACTAAACTTTTGCTCTTCCTTATTATTTTCATATGCAAACTGAGTTCTTAAGGCTTGAATAAAAAAAAAACCAAACTAACCTTTATCCAAAATAGACTTGAACAAAGGGTTAAAAGGGAACAGCCACATTCCACTAAAGGGAATACCAAATCGCAAATGCACATAAGGAAACTTGTGCACCTTAAAGCCCATCCATAGGGTCACCACCAACCCACCCCCATGCACTGGAGCTATCGACATAGTCATGCCCGGTCAAGCCTCCTACAATAACTGGCATCTCATACCACCAGCCATCGCACTCGACTCTCCCTAGCACACATCTCCTGGCCTGGAGATACATCCTGGCTCATGCACGTGCTCTCCATCCACCAACTCCCGGGTAGACTGAATGAATGGCAAGAGGGAAACCCCACCACTAAATAGGCATAGCACAGTGGCTCCCATCAAGCACGGTCCTGCAGGCGACATGTGACCACCTAGGATGGTGACGCGTGGCACCCAAACATGTCAAAAACTCCAGTCTTGCATCATGTCCCTTGCGAGGCCATCACTGAAGGGCGTACCGTTATGGTACATAACAACTCCCTTGCAATTTGTCCATGATCTTTTGAATGTATCTTGACTGGTGTAGATATAATTTCCCACCTTCAAGATCTCTGTCGATCTGCAAACCCAGGTAACACTTTGCTTCTCCTAGGTCTGATATTTCAAGTGCTTTGAGATATCATGCTTCACCTGTGCAATCAGGTTGTCACTCCTTGACATGATCAATGTGTCATCCACATAGACACCGACGATGATGATTTCTCCATCTATGACCTTTACATAAACATGGTAATCAGCCATCAAGGGCTGAAATCCCAAGGATCTAAGAGCGTGATCCTTTTTCTTGTACCATTGCCTGGCAGACTGTTTGAGTCCATAAATACTTCTCAGCATTTTGCAGGCATAGTTAGAAAATGACTTAGGAAATGATTCACAAGTAAAACTTGGTGGCTAGTCCATGTAGACTTTTTCCTTCAAATCACCATGCAAAAAGGCTATCTTCTCATCTACAATATGGATTTTTAGATTGTAGGCTACTGCATAAGCAAATAAAATTCGTATAGATGTATATTTGACTATAGGAGAAAAAGTTTTGATGTAGTCAATACCATACTTATGTGAAAAACCTTTAGCAACAAGTCTGGCTTTGTATCTTGATACATTGCCATCTGGTCCGTATTTGTATTTGTAGACCCATTTATAGTTGACAATGTTTCTCTCAGCTGGTACTGGTTCAAGAGTCCAGACCTTGTTCTTCTTCATGGATTCCATCTCTTCCTCCATGGCTTTTATCCATCTGTCCTTGTTGGGACTGTAGATTGCTTCTTCATAAGTTTGTGGTTCACAACCAAATCCATAAAATTCTTCGGCTGTCGATGTTGAGCTGTTAGGCACAAATCTGACTGGTGCGTCTCTCATGGATCTCCTTGGAGATTGAGCAGACACTTCGATGGCTTTTCCTTTGTTGAGTGTCTTGCCTTTGTCGACTGATTTGCTTTTGTCGACTACATAACAGCTGTTTGTAGCAGGTGTCTTGGGTACAATGCATGTCGGGTTGTCGTCATCAGAACTCTCACTCAGTCCATCTGGAATTCAAACATCTTCACCTGGATGCTTAGGGTCCACTCCCTCTGTCGATGTCGGCAGGTTATAGTACTGCTTGCCAAGAACTTTGTAGCTAACTAAATCTGCGTTAGCCATTGTTCTTGCTTCATCGAATCTGACATCTCTGATAGTCTTTACCTGATTATTCTCTGGCATGTAGATCCTGTAGTATGCTGAATGAATATCGTATCCTACAAGGTATCCTTGCTCAACTTTTTCATCCAACTTCTTTCGAAGCTTGTCAGGTTTGTGGGCATATGCAACACAGCCAAAGACATGTACATGAGCCAGCAAATTAGGCTTATTACCCCACCACACTTCATGCGGAGTAGTGTGAGGAATGCCTGATTTGCCTATCCTATTCTACAGGTAGGCGGCTGTAGCTATTGCCTCAGCCCATAGTGAGCTTGATGCCTTTGAATAGGCCATCATGCATCTTGCTGCCTCCATGAGAGTTTGGTTCTTTCACTCAGCTACACCATTATGTTGTGGTGTGTATGCTGTTGTCTTCCTGTGAAGGATCCCTTGACTTGTACAGAAGTCAACAAAATGGTTGGAGATGTACTCTCCTCCTCTGTCGGTTCTGATATGCTTGACCTTCTTTTTTGTCCACTTCTCAGCCCAGTTCACATACTCTGTAAACTTATCGAGATCTTCAGACTTGTTGTGGATGAAGTAGACAACAACAAACTTACTGAAATCATCGATGAAGGTGATGTAGTATCTTGATCCTCCCACAAAGACCACATCAAAGGGTCCACAGATGTTGGAGTGTACCAATTCCAAGAGCTCTATTGCTCTGAAGGAATCCCTAGTGAAGGATGTACATGACATCTGCCTTTGATGCATGCATCACAGGATGTCGAACTGGTTGCATCTTTGATGCTAACTCCTGTGATCGCTCCATGCTGGTTTGTTTTGTACATAGCCATTGGGTTCATATGACACAATCTCCTATGCCATAGAACATCCATTGACTCATGGACTTGATGAGCTTGCTCTGTCGGTAGGCGTATCTTCAGATGGTACAAGTTGCCTTTGCGTCTTCCTTGAGTGATTAGTGTATTGGTGTTGGCATCAACTACATTGTATGCTTTATTGGTGAATACCACCCGCAGGCCTGCATCTGCTATCCTTGCAATTGATAGTAGATCCTTCTATAGTGTTGGCATATATAGGACGTCGTCTAGTCTTATGTCTCTGCCATTGGTGTTGAGCCAAAGCACTCTAGTTCCACTCACTTCATGTCTTGATCCATCTCCAAGAATTATGTATCTGGAGGAATCAAATTGTCGGAAATTAACGAGCATTTGTCTTTTCGTGACAAAATGTGACGTAGCACCTGAGTCAAGAATGACTTCCTGAACATTGGTTGTCAATATAGCGCAAACGTCAGTGCATAGATAAGCAGTTGAGTTCTTGTTAGCTCTTTCTTAGGCCATCTTCAAGGATTCCGGTTCCTCTACATACGATGTGCTGTTGGAGCTCTCTTTTCTGCTCTATGACTTCTTGTTCCTTGGATTGTCATAGCAATCCATGGTTGCATGACCCTCCTTGTGACAATGTACACACTCGATCTTGGAATTCAACTAACATTTGTCCACTGTGTGGGCTTCACGTGTGCATCTATCACATGTCTTCTTGTCGTTGCTTTGCTTCTTCATTTTTCTCCTTCCTTTCCATCTTCCTTCTTGATGTCCTGGTTTCTATAGGATTTGATCTTGTCTACTGGTCGACTCTCTCTTAAACTGAGGCTTCTTCTCTGACTGGTCCTTGTTGCGGAAGTTGTTTACAGGATCCCAGACACGCGACTACATCTTTGCTGCTTGCCCAGCTCGCATCACTGTAGTGATGCAGCTCAAATCTTTTTTTTTTTTTTTCGTTTTCAGCTCTGTAGGTTAATCTCACATTCTGGGTACCTTTCAGATACTGTAGGATTCGTTTTTCCATTTGCCAATGTGCCATGCAAGGATTGGAAGAGAATTGGCTCAAGGTGTAAACAGAGAAAGCCAGATCGGGTCTGGTACAAATTGTCAAGTACATCAGACTACTGATTAAGTTCTGGTAGGTACACCTGCCATCCTTGTTCTTCTTCTTCCGTTTTTGGGCAAGCAATCTTGCTTCATGATCTTGGCTCCAGCTATCATTGGTGTGGCCTTTTCTTTGCAGTCCATCATGTGGTACCGCTTTAGCACTTTTCTGGCATACCCTGACTAACTCAAGTGCATTTCGTCCTTTGTTTGATCTCTTCTGATCTCCAACCCTAGGCATTTCGTTGTTTCTCCAAGATCTGTGATTTTGTAACTCTTACAAATCTGACTCTTTGTGTCTTTGATCAGCATCAGAGAATTTTCTATCATCAGCAAATCATCCACAAAAATGGTCAGTATCACAAAATCCTTTTCTACTCTTTTAATGTAGACATTGCAGTCTAGTTGAGTAGGATTGAAATCTAGAGACTTCAGAAGACCATCAAGCTTTTTATACCAGGCTCATGATGCTTGTTTTAGACCGTAGATGCATCTCTGCAATCAACAGACATACTGTTTGTTGTCGGGGTCTTCATAGCCTTCAGGTTGCTTCATGAAGATTTCCTCCTCTAGATCTCCATGGAGAAAGACTGTTTTCACGTCAATCTGGTGAATTTTCAGATTGTACTGTGTGGCGTACGCAAGGAGTAGCCTTATGCTTGTCATCTTGACCATGGGCGAATATGTGTCAAAATAATCGACACCATATCTCTGCGTGTAGCCCTTCGCGACAAGCCTGGCTTTGTAGCTGCCAATGGTGCCATCTGATTTCATCTTTTTCTTATACACCCACTTGTCGTCGACTGTCTTTCTGTTTTCTAGTAGTGGCTCTAATGTCCATGCCTCGTTTTGCCTCATCGACTCAATCTCCTCTGACATTGCCTACTTCCAGAATTCTCCCTCTGGACTCTGAATAGCTTCTTGGTGTGTTGCTGGCTCTTCTGTGAGGCTGCAGTACTCGAACTGCGTGTCTTCGCTGCATTGAAGATTGTCAGAGTAGCGGTCTGGAGGTATTCTTTGTCTCGTTGACCTTCGAGGTTCGTTTCGTCGCTTCTCAAACGTTTGTTGTTCGTGGGGTTGAGCCTCTGCTTCCTGCTGCTCTGGAGTCTGTGGCTCTGCATTTTGATTTGATGTTTGTCCTCGATCTCCCTCTTGAATGGGAAGCACTGTGAAGATCTCATGGCCTCTTTCGTCTTTCAGTCCAGGGAATGTGGACTCATCGAACTTCACATCTCTTCTCAAAACAACCTTCTTTGTGGTTGAGTTGTAGAGCATGTACACATGTGTTCCGTTCGAGTAGCCGACCATGATTGTTTGTTCAGATTTGTCATTAAGCTTGCTTTTTTTTTTTTGGGAATGTGCTTGTATGCTGCACATACAAACACCCGTACGTATGACAGATCAGGCTTTCTGCCTATCCACATTTCGTATGGTGTTTTGTTTTCCAACGTTGTCGTTGTAGATCTGTTTTGCATGTGTACAGTTGTAGCTATTGCCTCAGCCCAGAATTGACTTGGCAATTGAACCTGTGCAATCATGCATCTGGCTCCTTCGACTAGCGTTTTGTTTTTTCTTTCTGCCACGCCGTTGTATTCTGGTGTGTATGCAGGAGTGAACTGGTGTTCTATCCCCTGTTCTTCGCAGAATCTTGAGAATTCTGTGCTTTCGTATTCACCTCTGTTGTCAGATCTAAGGATTTGGATCTTTTTCGAGGTGTGTCACTCTGCAAATGCCACGAACTTCTTGAAGGAATCAAACACTTCGGATTTCTTCTTCAAGTAGTAGATTGTGGTCATCCGGCTTTAATCATCTATGAACGTCAGAAAGTATCTCGAACCTGAGAGCGAATATGTTTTCATCGGTACACAAACATCAAAGTGGAAGAGCTCAAGAACTTCCTTGGCTCTTCTTCCCTCATGCGTGAATGGATTCCGATGTTGCTTGCCTTTCTGACATGCTTCGCAGAACTCAATTTCAGGCCTTGAAATCTTGAGACCTATGACAATGTCCTTTCTGCTCATCTCATACAGGCTCCGCATGTTCAGATGATACATTCTCCTATGCCAAAGCTGATCTTCATTTTTTGAAGCATTTGATATGCTATCAGAGTTGCTGATTATTTTGGCCTGATAGAGATTTTCTTCTCTACATCCGACCTTCAGCAACTAGTTTGTCGTCTTTTCGATCATGCGACATGTGTTGTCGTCGAACAAAACTCGAATGCCTAGATTTGCCATCTTGAAAACGGATAGAAGATCTTTTCTGAGTGAGGGCACATAGAGTGCTCTTGGCAGCTCTACTTGGCCTGACAATGTTCGTAGTTGTAGAGTGTCGATGCCTTTGATATCGTGTCTGCTTCCATCGCCTAGAATCACTGCTCTGTTGTTTTCGAGTTCGCGAAAGTCGATCAATACTTTCTTGTTGCAGGTTATGTGTGAAGTTGCTCCTGAATCAATGACTACATCATAGTCGTATTCAGAGTAGCTTGTTGAAGCTTCATCGAGTATCGTGAAAGCTTCGTCACCTCTTTCAGCATCCTTAGATGACTATGCAACGTTTGCCTTTTCAGCTTTGTTCTTTCCTTTGGGGTTGAATCTGCAATCATATGCAAAATGCCCTTTCTTCTTGCAGTGCATGCAAGGTATTGCTGGATTAAACCAGCATTTGTTGGTCGTATGGCCTGGTTTGTGGCAGTGATCACAGGAAGAAGATTGATGATTCGAGGGCTTTATCTTCTCGAATCTTGGCTTGCTTTTGTTTTTCCTCTTCCCTTTCCTCTTGATCACTGCTTTCCTCTCCTTTGTCTCTCATCAGTGACAAGACTGACTGCTTTGTCGAATGTCATATCTGGTAGACTCAGTATGAGCATTCTCAGCGGCTGATAGGACGTCGGTAGAGATTTCATGAAGTATATCAGCTGCTGTGGTGCTGGGACTTGGTGCTTCTGTTCTGATGCAGCGAGTTGAGCGAAGATCGTTTTGATCTTCTCAACGTGCTGATCCAACTCGTTGCCATCCCACCGTATTGATTGCAGCTGATTGTGAAGGTGCATGACTGAAGCTGCAGTCCTCACTTCATACTTCTGCTTCAATCTTTCCACGCTGCATGGCTGCTTTCGTAGTCTTCAATCTGCATGAGTAGATCTTCATTTATGGATGAAACGATAATCGCCATTGCGCGCTCATCTTTTCTCATCCATTTAGCTCTCCTTGGGTCTCTCTCTGGAGGCTGCACCTCTGAGAGCTCGGTCACCGACCAGATGCCTTCGCCCTTCTGAAGCGTTTTGATTTTGAATTTTCAGATTCTGTAATTTGCACCATCGAGACTGATTGATGTTCGTGTCTAGATTGTTGTAGCCATATTGTGTGGTCTGGAAGAATCACTGTCAGTAGTGATAACCTATGGGCTCTAATACCATGTTGCGGAAGTTGTTTATAGGATCCCAGACACGCGATTACACATCACAGAACACAATCTATTCTAGCAATCAAGACAAAATGACAGCACAAGACAAAAGAGATGCACAAAAACAGAGCGACTGTATTATCAGTTTAGTTTTTAGGGCGAGATCGTTAGTGTCTCGCTTGTTGGCGGAATGACACTCTGCTCTTTCGCTGTGTTCTGCTCGTTGGCAGACTTTCATGCACGGCTATAGTTTCTAGTATTTTTCTGCTCTACTCACTACCTCTCTCTCTCTGTCTCTTACAGATCTCTCTCAATTCAGATTCTTGGTTATGATCCAGAGAGGATCGTTTATACCTCCACTATGTGGAGTTTACAAGATAGCTAAACGTAGAATCACAGGACTAGTTAACGCTAATCAACCAGTTAGTTAGTCTCTGTCATTGCCATTCATTTCAGTTGGACGTGAAGCCCGTTGAGCTGCCAAGCTTATGCAATGTCCCCTATGTGCACCCTTTTTCATTGTGCTCTATCTAAACCTTGATAGAGCATCAATGTACAATAGGTTGATATGATGTTCGTGGTTGGTAGTCTTGAATCATTCAAGTTATTCTTCTACATCCATTGTCAAGCAACCGATATGAGAGTCGGGTAGGTTAGAAATTTCTCTAGTAGGTTTGTACCAATTATAAAGTGAAGTTGTTGGGTGCAAACAGTGTTCCTCAATTTTTTTTGGGTCCCTTTGCGGTTTGCGGTCTTGGAGGTGTGTTTACGGTTCGTGAATCGTTCGTGCTTCGAGTCAAAGACATGTTGACTGTTGCGAATCGTTCTCGTTTCGACCTTCGTTTCTTTTTCGTGCTGCAACAAAGTTGTAGGAGTTCACCATTTCTGACAGTTCCTTGTTGTTATAGAGAGCATGATCAAACTCATTCTTGTCGTCGTCGTAGTGCTCTCTAGCTTCAACTTCTTCCTTGATGTCAATGACTGCTTTGTTGAAGGTCATAGTTGGAAAAGTGATTCATTTAACTTCCATTGGAATAAGAAATAAAGACCATATATATTATCATCATGACTCCTTGGTATCAATGGATTAAGTTGACTCTCATTGGTTCTTATCATGACTCAGATGTTTGTGAGTAATCTCAATAATTTAAAAGGAATCATTAAGACTTCAATCAAAGCAATAATTACGTGCATCGTTCATCATCTCAAAAGTCTTGCTCCTAATGCTATTACAATTGACCACCTATAAATCAATAGGTAAACCTTGCTTTGGTAAATAATCGTAGAGTGTGAAGTCTCCTAGAGATTATAAGTAAAGAGGTCTTTTAGTACTAAAAAGTATCTTTGTAGCAAATAATATATGTTCTTTACGTAAGAATATCAAAGACACTCGAACATTAACAAATCAATGTCATTTTTCATTGTGTAAAATTTGATTTCAATAATATGGGGAGGATTGGTTGTAGAATTATATTTCTTAGCTTATTAGGCAATTTTATTGTCCAAAAGACCTGTTTTGCTAGAATAATTGGAAGCCTAGGAATGAAATTGTCTATAATGGGCACAATACAACACAGACTTTTATCATTACGAGTGGAGAAGGCTGAAAGGTGGATTTTTTTTCACTCTATTTGTCAAGAAGTGAGCCACATGGTCAAGATTCCATGTATTGAAGAGACAAAATCTGCATGCTCATGCAAGGCCACTATTAAAAGACCTGAAAATTATTTCCAAGAAGGTTCTTATATAAATCTGTATATAAGTTAAGAATCACTAACCAATCGAACAGTCAAAAAAGTGATACAAAAAGCAAGCATTTCAAGTGGATACATGAAGCCTCCATTTTGGTCAATTTGATTGTTGTAAATCAGATGAAGCCAGGATCATACAACTAGTTCACAAATCAAATAGCTATACTTTTTTCATATTTTTGTTAGGCAAAATTACTACTTTGCTTTGTGGTAAATCTTTGTTCTTTTTGAAGTCGATTAAACTAACTTTCTGGATATGTTAAGATTAATTTTATGTCCACTATTGGGGTTGTTCATACTGTAATTTCGCTTTTGAGATATTTTTTGGGCTAAAACATTTTGTGTGGCACAACCAAACATGGCTGTGCCATGCAAAAACAAATGTTGTCACGCATGACAATATTCTAGGCTTCTTGTGTGGTGCACATTGTGCCAGATGAAAACCCTAGAATGTTGCTATGTGTGGCAAAGAAAAATGAGTTTTTACAACCTAGCCACATGGCAAAATTCCAAACTCTTCGCATGGCAATGCCACAATTTCAAATTTGAAAAAAATCTTTCTCCTAAGTCCCCTAGTTGGAGTTGCTGTTGTGGGTAAGCCTTGTGTGTCTATGCCATGCGATTTGCCAAGGCCGGCCCGAAAACGACCCTAAAGCCCATTTGAAAAGTGGAAAAAAGTCTTCTTAGGAAAATATGCATTCTGAAACTGGCACACTTAAGCTCATTATAATCATAGTTGCTTTGGATTGCTTTTACCAAACTAAGCAAGTTGTGAAGGAAGATACCACCAAAAGGAAAACTAAGTTTGTATGAGACTATTTAGAGTAACTTTTGAAGCAATATATTACTTGTCTAGTAGATGTTCAATCTAAAGTAGAATGTCATAAATGTCATGAGAAAATACAAAAATCTACTCTACTAAGTAAATTGATGTGGTTCACACTTCTACTCTAATCAGCAAAATAAAATGCCTCATCATTGCAACACAAACCTCAAGTTCACATTCATAACTGTCAATGCCTAGCGTTGACACTGTTAAGTCTGCTTTTGTGGGAGACATTTCACAGATAAAACCAAGGCATGTGCCTTTCCTCAATTCTCTCCAAAATGGATGAAGCAAAAGCCTGAAAGCATCTGAGGAAAAATAACTGGATTTACATCCTACAGCAGATTGAATGTCTCGCAGCAACTTATAATTTTGTGCTGTGGTGCAATGATCAATTGCATCAACACCAGGAGATGCTGGTATTCAAAGATAGCCTAAGTTGTCCTAAAACCTAAAGCACAACCAAAAATCCTAAACAAATCTTGTCCAACGAGGCTATGCAACTACACACAATTATCTCAAAGGCAGGTTTCGCAATCTTACCACATAATTTTCATACAAGTCTTATAAGTCACATAAGGACAAGCCTTTAGATGGCCCACTTCAAGTGGTCTTATTCAACTAACAACCTGCAAAATTGAGTGGTGTGACTACAAAAATTATATATCAGCAGGTAGAGAATCGTACTCTGATACTCTCCCAGTGGATACAACCACAGATATCACCTACCATTTGCCTTTCTGCTAAAAAAAGCAAATATGTAAAACAAAATACTTTTAGTGACATTGGAACCATGAAACAGTCAGAAGGAATCCTTTGTCCAGCATTCACACCACTCCATTCACATCTCCACGTATTGTTAATCACTTTCCTTCTTTAACCTCATGCCCCTTGCAGCAAGCAACTATTGCCACAGACTTATCAAACATGCAAGAAAGTAAAAAATGGTCAAATGCATGCCATATTTAGGTGTTGATTTGATTGTCTGACTTTTATTTTTGTTGTGGCGTTTGCCTTTGAAGCTACCTGCCAGCCATCTGCAACTTCTTCTGCTGTTAGGCACCCTTTCACATTTCCAGTTTGACTATCGTAAAGACATGGAGCTAGTCGCAGGGATGGCTGCACCTTGAGAAGGTAGATCGATACCCATTCCCTCCACAGTAGTTTCTAGAGGTAACCTTGGATAGTCATCTGCCTCATGGACAGTTTCATCAACATCAACTCCTCCCTGACCAACCACAGAAGCCATATAACTTATAACGTTTTTGCAAAAGTCCCAACAGTAACTTGTAGCAAACAAAAAATAGTGAATGAAGTGAACACCAAGTTAAGCTTCTTAGTCACATTGCAAAACATTTTCTATTCAACCACTGAATGCACCAAGAAAGAATAACATGTCTCATAGCAACATCACTCATTAGAAATGGTTCCAATTCATGTTCTAGTGATTGATTGTTACTATTTTGGAGCCATTGCAACACACTCAAGGTTGCTATTATTAAAAATTTGAGAAGTCATCTG